>VXBH01003741.1:243394-275917 GCA_013400035.1 Rynchops niger | reverse complement strand
ACAGGGGCTTCATTCTTCTCCCCATCCCTGTCTTCTAGCTCAGGGGTCTGGGTACTCAGGGAACAACTGGTCCTAGTGTTGAAGACTGAGGCAAAGACGGCATTAAGTACCTCAGCCTTTTCCTCATCCTTGGTCACTATGTTGCCGGCCCCATCTACCAGAGGACAGAGATTATCCTTAGTCCTCTTTTTATTGCTAATATATTTATAGAAACTTTTTTTGTTGTCCTTGGCAACAGAAGCCAGGTTTAGTTCTAGCTGGGCTTTGGCTCTCCTCATTTTTTCCCTACGTAGCTTCACTACCTCTTTGTAGTCCTCTTGAGTGGCCTGCTTTTCCTTCCAAAGGCCATAAATCCTCATTTTTTTCCCCTAAGTAAGTTGCAACACTAGCTCCCTGTTTAGCCAGGCCAGTCTTTTTCCCTGACGGCTTGTCTTCCGGCACATGGGGACAGCCTGCTCCTGCGCCTTTGTGGTCATGTAGTGATGGAAGCATTACAAGTAATAATAAGTCTGGTAAAATCGAAAGGCTGTACCATGAGTGTCCTTTGCTGTCCTGCTGATGTAGCTCAACTGGTTTCAATGGGACTGCTTAGGAGAGCAGCATCCCCTTAATCCAAGGAATCAGTTCTGCACCCCAGATGTTGCAATGCTGAAAATGATTAGAAGAAATTGTGGATCTCTTGATATAATGGCAACTATTCTCCTATTATAACTCAAAGGAACTTCACAGGGATTAAAAGAACCCTTGAGGATTACAGGTCAGTTGCAGGTGTTGGGGTTTTTTCTTCTCCATATTTCCACTTTTGGATCAGATTCTCATTGCTTTCTGTAAATTGGCTAGTATTTTCTGACACAGTTCTTCTGAATTCATAGACCTATTAGCTAATACAGTTCAGAATTTGATCCTTGTCTGCCTGATCTAATCTCTGCTTTCAGCAATCTCCATTTGACTCTCATGTGACTGCCTTCCAAGGTGTCTATTGCCTCATGTGAGTCTCTCACTCATGCACATATACACGTTGGTCTTTGTCAGTAGAATATCATTAGAGAAAAGAAGAAATAGGAATGAAATAATGTTCTTATGATCTCATCTCCCACGCCACATGGTGCTGAGCGATACTTGGATTTTAAGCTCATTAATGATGTCAGTCTGCATTTATCTGTCTAGCATTTAGCTCTGAGCAAAGTAACGATCAATCTCCTTTGATAGTTATTCAGTACCGCATCTTGGACTAATGTTCTAAAAAAAAAAAAAAATAAAATCCCTCAGTATGTTTTAGTGCGCTTTTTTTTTCTTCTTGCTATTTGATCACTTTATTAAAGAAGAATTTTGACTGCATTACCTGGATTAGACTTTTATATTTTGGAGTTCTAGTGGTGACTGTATCTCTACACACCTTGTAAAACTGATTTATGAAAAATATATGTGAATGTTGCCTAGTGTGTCCAACTTTCTTGTCTCTCATAACCTGTCTTTTCCATAGCTACCAGGACACATATGATGAAGTAGATGCACATAATGAAGAAGAAATTGGTAAAACCAAGCAAAGTGTACTGCTCTGTCATGGGCAAACAAACCTCGTATGATTGTGAGCAAAAATAGCGCAAAATTATCAACCACACCATATATAATTCTATATAGTGTGCAGTGTCCAAATAGGCATTTCATTAATTATAGTAAAAGAAAATCTTATCATATTCTGGCAGAATTTTGTTCTTTAAAACTTACTGACACGTTGTTATTCTACTTGAGTAGGATATGACAAAAATGATAAAGCTATTGAAGAAACACTGTTCATGTTGACAGTTCATGCTAAGTGAAGTTTGCTGAAGTTTTAAAAAAAAAAAAAAAGGGACAAAGCAAAACCCTAACCAAAGCAAACACTGTGAGCAAATGGTGAATAAACTAACTGTTGCAGGGCTCTTTGGTCTTGCCATAGAAGTTCAAAACTGAAATATATAGGTGGTTTAAAGCAATTCTGTATACTGCATTTATTTCCAAAGGTCTGGAATAAACCTTTCATGTAAAACTGAGTCCATTTTATCTGCTTTTAGTGAGAAGAGGATAGCAATGTAATGCTTTTGGGGAGTTTTGGCGCTCCATGGGGCACTTCGTGTGCCTTTTGTTTACACATACCTTTTGGGGAGGGTTGATGGTGGTTTATTTCATGTTAAAAGCATGTAAAAATTGAAATGTTGTAACAAAACAAGTGTATGTGTCCTGTGAGGCTGACCCCTAGAAGGAGCAGGGACTGGAGTCTGTGGTGTGCTTGCAGCCTGCCAGCAGCGATTGAAGCTGGCAGCAGCAGTGAGAACTGGCAGCAGCCAGAGCAGACAGTGTTGAGCCCTCCCACACTATTTGTGTGTTTCCCTTACTCTCGCTCCATGATGGGAATAAGTCCATGAATACCAGGATGCACATGGTTAGTCCTGCCACAGGCTGGGAACACAGCTGCACAAGTGGAAGATTGCACAACTCCCTTAGATACTGTACTGTGTTTCAGCAGCAAAGCTCACCCCTTGTTACCCCATCTTCCAAAATGGTTAGATTTTTAGTACTGGGTAGGTTTCAATGGTTATTTTGACTCCAGACAATCTGAGGTACCCAGTTTGGTGCACAGAACCGTGAGCATTTACTAATGCATCTGAGGGGGCAGTAAATTGGTCGTGGATCTTGGGAACTTTCACGCCAGCCTTCCTGCCAAAGACACATAGTGACACCCTCACGTTTCAAACCATAAACGCATTCTTGTGTGCTAAGAAACCAATCTGTTTCTCTCCACTCGGTGATGATGGTAGAGATCGCTTCACTGTTGATAAGCAAGTGCAAGGCTTTGAGTGTGCATTAAACTTAGTCAAAATTAAAGAATTCCCCAAGGCAATATCTGAAATCTGTGCTTCTGTAGATAGTGATTCCTGGGTTTCTTTCTGAACAATATTCTGTTCCCAGCATCCCTTTCTGTCTGTCTGAGCAGGGATTGAGGTACAGCTGTGTAACGAGAACAGTGATGATTTGAATTTAGTCATGCAGGCCTTAAATGAGATTGGACAGTTCGCAATACTTTCCACTTTCGTTATTGTTTGTGTCATCATGATAATAGATAACATATACTATCAGTTATTCTCCCTTTACAAACTTTCACATAGAGATGATGCATGGGTATTTTAATGCCTGTTTTTTTCAGTCACGGGAGCATGGTATATTAGCTTGATCTTTCAATTGTCTGCTGTTTATTTTGGGCTTGTTTGGGCTTGTTATTCCATTTTTTTTTCTATGCAAATTAATTATCCTCTGGTAGAAAAAAAAGATGTTATTAAATAACATATTCTTCAGAAAGAGAATACCAGGAAGATAAATTCAGCACAGCCTTCTGTTGAATTTATGTTTGTTTCTCTTTCCTCACTTAGAAAGAAATGTACATTAATGAAGACGTATACATCATGAAACCATTGTAGAACGCGCAGTAAGGAGAAGTTATCATCGCAGAAGTAATTAATAGTCTTCTGTAGTCTGAAACAATCGAGTTCAAGTACCTCTATAGGTCTTCATGTGCCAGTCAGGGATTGGCAACATCACAGAAAGACCGTATTGTATCACTAAATAGCACTGTATTCGGACAGTTGAGTATCTACACTGACAGGTGTTCTTTCCTTTCAGGTTTTCTTATAGCCCGACGGAAGGGTATTCAGCAAATAAACCTAGCAGGTCCCACAGATGTAACCAGGAAACCTATGGGAAAGGAAAGAAGGGAATATTCTTAAACTGTTGATTTAATTCAATAAAAAAGCATATCTGAAAGCGATCTGGCTCTTCTGGGGAAAAAAAAAAAAGGGATTTAGATTACATTTCAAGACTGTAACACTGACTTATGAATACAGTAATCTGTCATACGGGTGCCAGAAGTTGTGGAATAGAGTAATTAAGTTTACTTCTGCTATCAAATCTGCCACGTGACCATTATCACTAAGATTCTCTCTGAAAGAGAGAATAAGGACTTTGTGTAACTTAGGCAATGATGTGGACACTGCTAGCTGGAACATAGTTCTTAAGGAGAAACCAAAGAACCTAGGTATTGAAAAGGAAAACTGGTAATATTGAACACAGGTTTGTGCACAACAGCTTGTGTATGAGTAGCAGATCAAGTGGATGATCTAGGAGCAGGGGCAGGTAAGCCCATGTTTGCTGTCATTTGCCTTACAGGTATCCCTAGCCATAGGAACAGAGAGAGTGTCTACACGTTGTTACTAGAGGAACTTTTCCCCTTCTCTGTGCCTTTTTGATTCACCAATTCTAACAGCTTAGAGGACTAGGTTTAGGTTGACATATGTGTTTCTGAGCTCCAGCTTCTGGGAAATGTTAAATCCCTTGATCCCTTTGCACAAGCATTTTGTGTTATGAAGAAGTAAATAGGAAAACAGTAAATAGGAAGATACTACACAGTAAAACTAGTGCTAAGAAACAGGAATAGGCAACTGAAATACGTGCTGCACTGAGCTCTCTATGTAGAAAGTACCAAGGCTGCTACAGTTAGAAGAAAAAAATGTTTCTAGTGCAATAGTTACTCTTTTTAGTCGTGGTGTAATAATATTTTTATCTTTAAATTGTGAAACTGGCCTGTTTTCCAGATCTTCAGCTGATTAAATAAAACCAAAAAGCACAAAGACTTCTTACCCAATCTATTTATTGAGTGGCAGGTTGCAAATAGAAAATGATCTGAGTGTGAACTTGGAAGCACAAAGAGAACATTAACATTTGGTCTTGGTAGAGAAAAGTGGATTGCACAGAGATAAATACAAGCAATTAAACAATGCTCTGTCTGATATTCCCCTCTTCACAGGATAATAGAGACGGACGTTATTCTGAAAAAGGGACAGATTCCTAATGTCCATTGGTTTTTAGTCACTCATCATAGATTTTGTATATAGGAAACATGAGACTTTTGCCAAGACTCGGGCCGTAAGTAAGTGGCCTATTGTAAGGTTTGAACATTGTCTGTAAAGAGGGATCGCCGTAATTAAGTTTGTTTTGCTGGTATTTATTGCTGCAGTTTATTTTATTTACTTTAACCTTCTTTCTGTTTGCAGATTCCTGATTCTACAGAACATAGAGCCTGGTGATGGAGATAAAGAAATGTATTAATTCAGTAGAAACGATTGTCACTGAGTAAGGAGTCAGAATTCTCAGCAACTGGAAGTTTATGCTGACAATATATGCTGGTAATGTTTTGCGTATAGTTTTCCAATATTTGAGAATTCATGCTATAAAGTGATGTTGGGGGCATGTGTGATGATGTTTGGTTGTTTATAGCGCTCTCACGGTATTGAAAATGAACTGTGAGGGAACTCTAAATGGGGAAAGGGAAGGGGAGGGGAAGGGGAAGAGGAAGGGGAAAGGGAAAGGGAAAGGGAAAGGGAAAGGGAAAGGGAAAGGGAAAGGGAAGCTTCCAGACTCCTCCATGGACTAACCAATTAAAGAAATTTCTTATGTCCTTTTAATTAGGGTTTATGTAGTTTTGAGGCACAACAACAGTATATGAGAGATGTTCCCTCCCATAGCAACTCAACTTTAAGGATTACCATATGGGTACTTTTTATTACCATTTAAGTATTAGATTAACCTGTAAAGTACAAGCCTAACAGACAAATCACATTAATGAGCACATACACTGGCAAGGTGTCAATGAAAGTTCAACTAAATTACTTTACTTATTTATAGCTCAAGAAACTTGGGGCATAATAAATCCTCTGTCAGCCTCCTAGGCTGCAAATATCAACAACAGTTACAACAGTATTTTACAGCAGGCTACAAACATTTGTTTCTCAGATTTTATGAGAATTTTTATAAAATTATTTATTTTTTTTTTAACTATGGAAAAAACGGGCTTCCAATAAAGTATTTTAATGTGACAGATTCTCCTATAATTTCTTGATGGGAGCACATAGATGTTTAGAAAAAAATGGTAAGCTTTCCAGAATTCTTATTTAAAAAAGAATCCTGTCACACCTCTGCGTGAATTCCTGCAGTTAGCCCTTGCTTGCCTTTTACCCTTTTATTTCCAATAGCTCAGGATCAATAGAGATTAAGAACATACAGTCAAGTGACTGTTTTTAGGATTAGCAGCATCTAACTCCATTAACGGTTGCTTTGGCTCTATCTGGGATGCACACCCAGAGTAGCCTTTGGTGGAGCTCATAGCTAGGCAGATCACAAGCCTGTGATGTGTTCAGGCTTGCAGCGATGTGATTGAGAAACCACCCTCCAGACCCTGCCCCCTCTCCGTGCCCACACGGTGTGTCAGCAGCCACAGGGACGTGTTGACTCACTGCAGGCTCTCCAAAAAGGAAGCAGACAGAGGAACCTGTTAGATAATCAGCCACATGAAAAAAAACAGGAAGTCCAAGTAAAAATTTCACAGAAAACAGAGAAGCCAACCCAAAGATAGGTATGATCTGAATTTTTCCCTATGACATGGTAGACTACCTAATGGTACACAAGCCTATATTGAATAAAATGGTAGAAGAATATTTGAAAATGGTTAACTATCCATGTGCACGTTTTAGCTCTGCTGTCATGGTAATGGTGTATTTAGCAAGACTGCCTATATTAGTTTTATTGTGCAATATGAAGCACTAGAAAAAAAAAAGAAACACCAAAACACACTAGTCTCTTGTTGTATTTTAGAAGGGTACGCAGAGCAATGATAGTATTTGTTCTTCATGTGCAGTATCCCATGGTAACCTTTTAGGATTTGACATTTTTCCTTTTCAAGACTGTATGGTTGTACACAAAGTGTTGCATTGCCTTTTACGTAGTTAATAATGCAATCCACAACTGTAACTAACACCAAGTTGAGTGGAGCTGTTGGCACATCTGAGGCATAGGATGCCATCCAGAGGGACCTGGACAGGAACCTCATGAGGTTCAACAAGGCCAAGTGCACCTGGGTAGAGGCAACAGTACAGGCTGGGGGTTGAAGGAACTGAGAGCAGCCCTGACGAGAAGGACTTGGGGGTACTGGGGGATAAAAAGCTGGACATAAGCCAACAATGTGTGCTCACAGTCTAGAAAACCAACCTTATCCTGGGCTGCATCAAAAGAAGCTTGGCTGGCAGGTCAAGGGAGATGATTCTTCCCCTCTACTCCACTCTTGTGAGACCGCAGCTGGAGTACTGCATCCAGCTCTGGAGCCCTCAGCACAGAAAAGACATGGACCTGTTGGAGCAAGTCCAGAGGAAGGCCACAAAAAGTGATCAGAGGGATGGAGCACCTCCCCTTTGAGGACAGGCTGAAAGAGTTGGGGTTTTTCAGCCTGGAGAAGAAAAGGCAGCCTTTCAGTACTTAAAGGGGGCCTACAGGAAAGATGGGGACAAACTTTTTAGCAGGGCCTGTTACAATAAGACAAGGGGTAATGGCTTTAAGATAAAGAGGGAATATTTAGACTTGATATAAGGAAGAAACTTTTTACAGTGAGGGTGGTGAAACACTGGAGCAGGTTGCCCAGGGAGGTGGTAGATGCCCCATCTGTAGATGCCCCATCCCTGGAAACGTTCATGGTCAGGCTGGATGGGTCTCTGAGCAACCTGATCTAGTTGAAGCTCCCTGCTCATTGCCAGGGAGGTTGGACTAGATGACCTTTAAAGGTCCCTTCCAACCTAAACTGTTCTATGATTCTATTCATCAAGTTCACAGTACTCTGCTTTTCTCTCTCTCTACCTCACACTCAACTTCGTTGTGCCCATTCTAGTCTCTTTGGTTTCATAACCTCAGCCACCAGGCCTGTCAGCTGACGTGCTGCAGTCTGCTCTCCATCATCTCTTCTACTGTCCCCTTTGCTCAGTAAAGTAAGGATTGAAAGAAGAAAAAAAATAATTAGTAAATATGAAAGTTTATTATTTCCTATGTGTCATGGTTCTGGCAGGGATAGGGTTAATTTTCATAAGGAGCTAGGACAGGACACAGCAGTACTATGTGATGCTGTGTCCAGTATATAGCTGGGGAGCTGTGGGGAGGGACAAGGAGCGGGGAGGAAGCAGGCTGGGTTTCGGGTTCCGATCAGTGAGCAGCTATACATTAGTCATGCTGTTTTCCTCTTTCCTTTGCTGCTCTGTTAAACTGCCTTTGGGGTGTAGGGGAGTGAGTGAGCAACTCTGTTGTTCTTTGTTGCCAGCTGGGGCTAAGGCACACCACCATCAAAGCCCAAAGATTGTTTTGGATTGTTGTGGTTTTTTCAGTTTTGTTTGTTGTTTGTTTTTAGTACAATGCAGATTATACACCTCCTATTCAATCAACATAACTGTCCTTGACTGAGATGGAATACAACTGAACAAGGATGTAGACTAGATCAGATTCTTACGGAAATACTCTCAGCATGAAAAAAGTTTATGCCCTCTTCTCATGTTAGGCACTGTTCTTCAGTTGTGCTGAGACATTTCACCAGCTAAAATCAACCTTTCCGTGTTTGGTACTTCTAACTTCATATGAGGGCACAAGCAACTGCATGTACATCTTTAAACGTGCATATTTAAACATGCACATTTAAAAAAAACCCATGGCATAAGGTACATTCAAAATTAGTAGATAACACACATTACTCTGTTACTATCTCTGTTCTTCATCTCAGTGTAATTCTACGCCAATAAAATAGTATTGCATAGGTTAATTCACGTTTGAGAAGCATGTAGATCCTGTAGTGGTGAGCGTTACAGAGTGTGAAACACATGAGAAAATTAATGGCTCCACCTTCAGAGAGAATTTGAATAGCGTACAATAAATAAAGCCTGGAATCAATCAGACAGCACTTTTCCATACTTCTGTACAAAGAAGGAACTAAATCAAGATTACAAAGACCCATAAAGAGAATATATAATCTGTTACCTTTAACATTATTTGATTATGTTTTCCTCTCTGTAAATACATACACCAATATTACAATTTTTACTTCAGTTGTAACTGTGTCGCAATTCTAGTTAATAAGGCATAGTTTTCCAGTTTGACAAGTTGTTTTGTTAGATTTTATTAGGAAAAGTGCTGGATGGTTTGTAACAAAGAAACACTCAACATCATCAGCAATAACAATGCTGAGACTGGAGAAGCTTTTTCATTTGGGTTAATAGTACAAGGTAAACTTAATTTCTTTGAAGCTGAACGGATTATTTGGAGAGGTAGATTAAAAAGGTTTTAACCTCACTTCTGTGTGCCGTTCTCTGATATCTCTTCAAACAAAAGGGACAGGACCTCATTTCTTTAAGTATTTATTATTTGTGAGCCTCTTAATTTCTGGAATACCTACAGAAAGAGGACAATGCTATTGGCACTGGATATTCCACTCAATCTCACTGTAATGTTCTGTCAGTCACTAATAAACATTGGTAAATGTGTTGCCCGGCTTGTATACTCCACAGAAAGTAGTCTTTGTCATTTGTAGAACATCTTATTTCAAGGCTATTTGCTGGAATAAGACTTGTGCTTGGAGAGTGTTATTGGGTAGCATCTATGTGATTTGAGGTACCTTGAGGTTGTTACTTTCATTAATTGCTCTGGATGTTAATGGTCATTTAATCGTATGTTGTGTAATCCAGCAACCACTATTTTGTAAAGGTTAATGAAGCCTTTAGGCAATTATGATCTTCACAAAATTCCCTGACCTTTGTATAATAGCTTGTTTCTCTAAAAATTGCTATTGACAGTAAGTGTTTCGCTGAGGGGGAAAATAATAAAAATCAAAATCAAACCTGCCTTTATAACTGTTGAGAGCAAAGATGGAGGCAGGCAGTAGAAGAGACTGAGGTAAAATGCTTCATTAAGCTTTTCACAATATATAAGCAGAAGGAGCATTCCCAGAAAACGTTCATAAAATTGGTCAGGAATACTTCCACATAATTGCCTAAAAATACAGTGACTACAGCTAATGCTATTTCTCACCACACGGTCCCACAGAGGACGCGTTCTGGATGATCAGTTCGAAAAACAGCTCCCGCAGGCAGCTGCTGTGCTGGGAAGGGCTCAGACAAGGTGCAGCACCCCGCCGTGCACTCGTTGCACAGCTGATCTACACCTGCACCCGGAATTGACCTCGGCTCCTGCAGAAAAACAGTAGCAGTATCCGAGACGAAATCCTCTTTCATGGCTTCTATATTCAGAGGATCCCCAGCTGTAAAGGTGACAACATTGCACTTACACCTTTTTTCATGTTTAGAAATTGTGCTGATACATCTTACTCTTACAAGGAAAATCAAATTTATAATTTTTTTTCTATTTTCTTACTTGCTAAGACTCACTGGTAAGCTACTGTTTGTGTTAATCACCCCAAGAATTAAAAATACAGTTTAAAATTCTGTTTATCAGGAATCTAAACTGGGATGTGTGTTTGCTTTAAGTATTTCTCAGTGCATGGGATCAGTGCACATAGAATAAGGGTGGATAAACACGGTGCTTACTGCAGTCCCCATGTGACTGCATCAGACAAATATATGAGGCCCAAGTAACCAAAACCCAGAAGGAGCGCAGTTGGCATAAGCGGCATAAGGCTAATAACGTAATTTTTTAACCGTTTGTGGGCCTCGGCATAGATCAGCTATGACATGGTCAATTTACGGACAACTTACTCATTAGACATACCTTCTAAGCACAGAAGCTGCATACTGCTGGAGCTGCATGTCTCTATGGCTACTAGTTTCATTTGGCGGATTAGCTGAGTTATCTTGTTCCACAGCCTTCCCATCATAGTCGTTGCTTTCATTTAAGCAGTCAGTAGTGTGCAGAAGACAGAGTGCCGAATCTGTAGGACCAGAGGGTTGTTTTAATATGATTGTGCTTTGTTGATGGTAATTACATTTCTTACTAATAAAGTAGCAAGATTTTATGTCTATCATTACTTCTATAAAAGTGTAATTTTGAACATATTAAATCCCTTTGGAAAATAATAATACATTCATTTCCAACTTTATTAAATGGAAGCTGCATGTCATATCGATAGCTGATCAACAAGTTAATTTTTTCTAGTCCTAAAGGCTTGGTGTTTTCATTTTTATTCTGTAATATGACTATAAAATTTGTTTACTACCCGAACTTCCTGAAATGCAGATTCCTGACTGTTGTTATGGGTGTTTATAATTATTTTCACAAAATACACTACTAATTAAACGAGAGACTGGTGAATATGGTTTGGCTGCTTAAAAGACACTGCTATAAATGGCTCTTCTTGGAAATGCTCTCATTAATGTGTTGTCACCTGTGATACATGCCAGACTGACTCCTTTTCCGTTAAGGAGGTGTCTTTTTGTTGTCATATGTAATTCATCTCTTACCTCACTTGTGTTTTCCAGAGGAAGCAGCTCTGTCAGTCTGCCAAAAAAAACCAGTTTCCTGTAAAAGCACTTGCAGACCACTTCATTCCAAACAGCCTTTGGAGCAGTTGGAGACAGAGGAAGGCAGCTGGGCTGGACATAGGCAAAAGGAAGACATCATATGACAGGAGTCGCACCTGGCTAAATTTTTTTTAATTTACAGCTGCAAACAAGAAAAAGGATTTTAAAGCAGCCCACCCAGAAATTCCTAGTAAAAACTTTTCATTAGACTGTACTGGAGTGTTTTATGAGTGTGTTAGTTTTCACAAAACTCTAGTCAAACACAAGCTGTCGAGAACACCTTGTTCCCTCCGTTTTCCCTGCCATGTGGCTTGGGACAGATGTTTCAAAATTGGTGCTTCTGAGCTGGAAAGCAGTCGAAAACACGAAACTCTCCATGAAAGGAGAAGCCTGGGTCCATCACCTGTGACAGCTGGCAAGGTTGCACAGCTCCGGCTGCCCTGGGGAGCTGGATGCCCAACAACTTCATACCTCGGGAACAAGCAACCCCGGTTTTCATGTCCTGGCCTCCGTTTGCAAGGCAGAGAAGCTCTGAGTTGTAAACCTGGCCTGTCAGGACAATCCTCAGCCAGTCAGACATGGTAAAAAGGATTTCAGATCCTAAAACCTTGGGCTCCCAGCAGGTTGCAGAGGTAGATCTGGAGAGATGAGTGCATGAGCTACAAGAAACAAGATATTCTCACCCTACGTGCTTTATATCTAGGCCAAACGTTTTTTAAATAACGTGATTATGTTTTATGATTAAAAAAGACCACTTGCAATTTTTTCACATGCTTTAATAAAACCTTTATCATATACATGGTGAAATACAGTCACTGAAGCTGAAAGTGCAGCTTTTTTTGTAAGATTTTTTTTTTTTTCTCTTCAGGAAAGAAATAACCTTACGTTGAAGAGAGCCTTGCTGACAGCTTATCTTGTTAACCAAACCTTTCTGAGCCAGTTTATAAATATGTGTGGTTGAAAACCTTAAAGCCTTCCACCTTTAAGGGAATTATTTTTGCCTAGTACACTAATCCTCTGCCCCTGGAGAGCTAATCCAAACCTTGGCCTGGTCACACACACATAACCCTTTATTTCTGAGGAGCACAAGTTACGTAAGTGGCAGCTTCTCTTTCATGGGACAGCCCAAAGTATGGAGGAAACTGGTGTCGGAGCTCTACGGTATGCTAAGACACTGCAGTAAAGATAAACCAACATCTTCTACTGCTCCATCTTCTTTTCCTGACTTATTGAAAAGCAGCCCTGCCCATGCAGTTTAAAAAAAAAATCACAATCTTGGAAGGTTTCTTGCTCTATTTTGCAGTTCTCATTTACCTACAATAATGAACGGTCAGCTGCAGCAAGCAGGACACAGTAACCACACTTGCAATCTCACAATTGCCAAGAGGCCACCGGCGCTGGCTGAGCTCACCTTGCTTCAGTGACCACTGCCTCTGCAGAAACTGACAGTCCTCAGCTGAGGACTGCTTACCATTTATTCTAGTATTTATTCGGTATTCAGTAGAAGAAACATCTGAAGGCTGATAATTTGCCACTTACAGCTTTTCCATAAAACTACCATGAAAAGCCAAAACCACTTTCAGAATGGCTAGAAAATTTTAGCTTTTATAGCTTGCTGCTCCGCAGAATTTTCTTGCGGTTGCCTTATGTCTTCTCTTACACTGATTTATTTTAATCATTAAATATAACTGATATTTTCTTTGGAGCAGGGGATATTTTTTTTTCTCTCTGTGAGACAAGTCTGTGAAGAGAGTTAATATCTTTCATTAAAGAAATTGATGAAGTTAGGACCAAAAAAAAGAGCTTTCAGGCACAGAAGCTGGCAGCAAGCAGCAACATTTTTATTGCATGTGCTTTTATACAGAAAACCTGACACTTAAGTAGAGCCTCTGGAAAGTGCTATAAAGAAGGATAGGAATATAAACTGTGCTTAACTCAAATAACATTTCTCATATATAGAGTGCCACTCAAGAATGTCCTGAGACTATGGCTCGTTTTAAGGCAAAGAAACCTACTACAGCACTGGTTACCACTTCACAATAACTAGAAGTTTACTGCAAGACAGTATCTTACAATGGTATTTAGCACAAAACCCCAATATATTTCACCTACTAACTGAGCAGAAGTGTTTAGAGACTTGACAATTTCATTTATATATGTATATGCATGCACTTTTCTTTGTGGTACTCTGCTGGCTTTACTGTACATCAAAAAAACTTGTGCAGACTTGTGCCACAGTAAGCTAGGCAATCGTAGCAAACAGTTAAGAGTTTTTTAAATGGGATGAAAGAGTGCTATGTCTAAGTAGCATAAGCATTTGTCTTATTGTTGCTTTAGCATGAGAAGATTAGGATACGACATACAAAAGGCCAGAGTTATCTCCTCTAAGAAAAGCCAAAGTGCTCTCAAACAAAGAAAAAAAAGGTAATGTAAAAGTCCCAATGAAGTGCAACACGATGTGCTCAAATAGTAGCTAAAGCAATAGTTATGTTCAGCTTACAGCTGCTCCAGTGATTGCTTCTGTGAGAACAACAGAGGCTGTAATTGAGAAGGTAGTAGAAGGGGAGCATAGGTGAAGGAGTGAGGGGTCAAAAGGAATATTACATAGCTGTTAGCCAAATGGGAAAATTCAGGTTGGCTATTTTTGCAGCAAAAGGCTAAAAATGCCATTGCTGCTTCTCCCTAATGCTTTTGTACTCGGAAATGTCAACATCAAAACCAGACCAAACAACCGACAGACAAATGTATGTCTTTTCTATCTGACTGTAATCTTTTTCTTTCACTGCTCCTCCTGTTTCAAAGCCCCGTGGATTTTGGGTTGTTTGGTACAGTCACAGAGCAAGCAAATGGAAGCATCAAAGATCTTTGCTCATCTGAGAAAGCAAGAGAAAAAAAAAGAAGAATGGCTAACAGACGATAGCTACTAAAAGAAAAAAAAGGAGAAAATATGATAAAGCTGTATACAATTTGAAGATTTTAAGGCCGCCTTAGTGTGTCAAAACTTGTAGCTCACCACTTGCCATGGCTAACTCCATCATCTCTAATAATCCATTGCTAGGAACTATCAAATCATCATCGTTATTGGACAAATGATAAATCACCATTTATAACAATTGCTGTGGATTTATACCTACCTTTGCATGGGGAATATGTTGTGAAAAGGACTGTATTAATTTTGCAAAGGAATACTGGCTCTTTTTTTGCCATGGATGAAGGAGAAAAAGAGAGCTGTTGAAAAAAAAATGTTTTTAATAAATATATGTATGCAAATAGCAAAAGAAAGCTAGAAAAATATCCAGACACGATTTAAAATTTTATTTTATTTTATTTTTTAAGATGGAGTATTCTAGATAAACTAAAGGACCAGGAGAAATACACAGTTTATAAAGCTGCACTTCAAATTTCTTTTATGCTGTGTTGCTCTCAGTCTCAGCCACTTTCTTTTCCATGACAGCCCCTTCTCTCAGCAGAAGCTGTACTGTGCGCTACATTCAGCTTCCTTCTGCCTGAAAATAATTTCAAACTGAACACTATAGCAGAAGATTTGTTTTTCCTCTTCCTCCACCCTACAGCTATTACAGTTGTTCCAGACCATGTTAGCACAAAACTGAAAGCCAAAAATGTTTGAAATGGTACAGAGCGGACCCGCCAGTTATGTTTTACGCTCCGTTCAGGGGAGAAGACCTGTGGTAGACCTCTACTATTTTTTAGGAATACCTTTTTTCTGTTCTCCGGTTAATCCTATGTAATACCAGACAGAGCTTCCATCTTTGCGTTTTGCTTTTTCTGTTTATGTAGGACATTGACTTGATTAAATTAAATGATGTGTCTAAAGGACACATTACTGATTGCTCCTTTGCCCCTTTGCCTTGAGCTACAAGTAATAAAAGCAATTAAAAATTATGGACCCAGAAAATTCATAGAATAAATTTAATACTTTTACAATTAGTGCACACAGTTTCTCAGGAGACAGGATGTTTATGGTATTGCACTATCAAATTTACTTAGCTGTATGAAACAGTCAAATGGTTTTATTTTTTCTTACCTAGAGTTTGAAGTACAAGGAGCTCTAAGACGGCAGCAACAGTCACGAGTTAGTCACCCCCTTCCTTCCTATTTTAAACTCTTCATGGAGCTGCTCTTTTTGTTTATTACAAGTTATCCAATGTAAGATACCAGCATTAAAACTTTCAAAATGAGGTCCGTATGCCTAACATTTATAATTATGCATCTGAAGAGGGATATGGCTTTCCACTGTGCTGAAAGAAGGTGCTCCAGTCCCTCTATCCGTAAGCACTAATGTATTCATCACTCTTTCTGCTGTCCCTGCTATTTTCCAGGTTTTCAGTTGCAACTCTCCTTCTAGCATGCTAGTCCTATTACCAATACCGTACTTTAGTCTGCTTCCAGAAAATCAGTTCTGCGGGGAATTTCAGTAAGAGACCTTCTAATGTGTGCTTTCTGTAGTGATTTATTCTCCAAGATTGATCAGATTTCTAATCAATTCTCAAGACATGACAAATGCTTTATAGATTTTAGATGTGTGGTAACTTGACCTTCAAAAGGTTGTTTTCTTCCATCATTAGTAGCATCACTCGTATGCAACCAGAGCCATGCGTTTTGCTTTTCCTGGATTATACATTGTCTGTTTTACAGAAAAAAAGATGAGAAACAAGAAAGCAATGGCCATGCTTCGTGGATGAGGAAGCTAAAGTTCACCAAAACCAAAAGAAACACATTTATTAACCTTGGTAGGATGCAGATCACATCCAGGCTGATCAATGCATTAAGTAAGATCACATTAGAAATATTTGCTAAAGATAATAGCTGAAATCAGATTTCTAGAGTCTCAATCTGCACAAACCCTCTTTCAACAGTCACAGGAAGTCTGATCACACTAGTTTGATTCCCAATTTATATGAATTAGGAAAAAGACTGTCTCAACAAGTGGGACACCTGTCCAGGAGCAGTCAGAGTTATAAGAAAATGGTAATGTGTGTCATGACAAGCAGCCAGCGTAACAAGATCTGAATAAGCTGCAGAATTACTGTAGAATTTGGGAGCACAGTTTGGATTATCCAAAATACTTTGGATTTTTTCTTGATTGTTAGGATAAAAGATTTTGTCACTCTAATGATGGTAAGCGGAACAGAAATTTTAAGCTTATTTAGATCCTCCTTACTTCTGCTAAATAGCATGTAAATAATAACAATGTACAACTTTTGCTATGCTATAGCCAACCCCAGGATCAGCAGGGAAAAAAGGAAAAAAAAAAAAGAAAAAGATCAGTCAGCACAGAAACAATTCAATTATACTGAAAACATAAGTGGCACGTGCTTAGAAAGACACTATAGGTGAAAATCATAACCATTTTAACAGCAATAATGCCAAGAACAGGAGTAACACCCACAGAGATAAGTGTCTTCAGCAATCCCTCACAGTTACAGACCAGCCGTTCTGTTCAGCACATCTCCACAGAAGATTAAAACCACAGGCTGGAAGGCAGAAGCAAGAAATCAGACTTTAAATCTCAAAAGCGCATTGTTAACCAGTCACACCAGCCTGACTTTTGAAACAGCCTCTGAAACATTACTTGGGAAATATGCATCCCCTACAGCACAGATGGGCATTTTTTAATGCTTTGTTTCGAACTCCTATATGTGAGCCTTAGATCTGGGGGTCTGACATTTTAGTTCCTATTTTTTTAGAAATAGGTAAGCTAATCACAAAAATAGTGAGAAAAGTTAAAACTGAACGCAGCCATAGAAGAAATCCTGGGCAGAGAAACTCCTTAACACGATGTACTTTGCTCACCAAAATAAACACCATCTTCAGGAGTTAGCATAGCTTTTTAAAATTGCCGTTACTACAGTCGTACTTAAAATAACAGTTCTTAATTTGAAGGACAATATGTAGCTTCATTCAAGATACTGTTCCCTTTGTGGTATTTTGCAATTAGTAAGGCAGAAGCGTAGACCAGGCCAGTCAGACACAGAATTCGCATTTCCTAAATGACTGGAGATAGCTACATCCTCCTGGACCTGTGCATTAGTGGGTCCGATACCAATTAACAGTGGTGGCAGGTGCAGAATTCCCTTTGCTGAGCTAAAGGGACTGTGGAGCTGTATCGAGATTTCCCCTTAGCTCCCGTCACAGGAATGTCAGCAGTAAATTCCCAGCCGTAGGGCACTTTCCTACCATAGGCTACCGATGCTGACCAGCTTGCACTGTGTTTCTGTCGTAATGCAACTGCTGTGCACATCAAGGAATTTCTTGGGTTGGGAAAGATTGGCAGAGCACACATTGCTGAAATGCAAGCTATGTTCTCTACTATTTGGGAGTCAGAAAAGCAATTGTGACAATTTAAACCAGCCACGTGAGTTTTAACTGCAGGGTTTTTTTTCCTTACTGTGTGGACAGACATAAATATTCCAACCACCGCAAATGCGCTAGGTTTGATTTTAGCTGTTTCCAAAATGATTAACAATGTTGTATAAATAAGTCCTCAAAGTGTCGGAAGAGAGAATGCTATGAAAACAATACCCCAAACGAAAATTAGAGACGTTTGAAGACGGCACTCTCAGTTCCTAGTTCCCTTGTAGTGAATCAGTGAAGGAAAAGCACAGTAAATAAACAAACTGAAAGCAGGGTGCTCTCCCAGCTCCCTTTCAAGACAATATTGCCTGGCTGAATCTCTCTCACCATGCTAGATTTCCGCCACAGATCAGTGCTTTGTCATTTTGTCACCATTTGAAACATTGTCATTTTAAATTATATGATAGTCACAAAGAAAGTACCTGATGTGTCCAAATGATGAACCACCAACTCCTGCCAAAAACAATAAAGTGGCAACACTTATTTTCTGCTGGGTAAACTGCTTCATTTCTGTATTACAGAAGACTCCTTTCATAGCTGAAAAATGGCGTGTTAGCAACCCAGGAACATTTGCAATCTTGAAATCCTCCCTTCTCCCCCTCCCCTTTCTATGCTTTCCATCACCCAGCCAGGTTTAAAAATCTGATGGGAGCAGAAATTGCTGGAAGTTTTAATGTCTATGTTTTTTTCGAACATTCCTTCCGAGTCATTCATGACTATTTAGCATGTACCTCACAGAATTGTGTAGTGCACCATCTGCAAAAATGGTACAGCTTATACAGACTGTGGAAACTAACAGGTGTTTGTCTCATCATCCCACTGAACATTTGAGAGATGTCTGGAAGAACAGCAGCCGATCATCTGTGGGGAAAAAATACACCACATTGCAAATGAACTCAGCCCCAGGGACACTTTAAAGTGAAGAATGGGGAACGTGCTCTAAGCGTAGGTAAAGAGCATGATTTTATCCCAGAGCATAAGATCTTAAAAGTATACTATTGGGCCAGATTGAAAAAAAAAATAATAAAGAAAAGAATGGAAATATTCAAATGTTCATTAGTGTAAGTGCAAATTGAAGTGAAACACTTGAAATATTGGTAGCACCAAGGGATTTTACAGGCAGAACTACAGGATTTTGTTTCATCCATGAGGCTTTTTTTTTTTTAATATTGTCTGAACATGCAACATGTTCCTGAGTTATTTCAATTGCTTTTTTTAAAGTGTTGGTGAAAAGCTTTTTGTTGTTTACCATTCACTTCTAAGTCATCCCATGCCAGACAACTAGAGATCTGTTACGTGTATTGCAGAAGTTTATTTACACCAAATTCCTCTGCAGCCTATCTTGCTGCATGTGAATTCAGTGGATCCAGTCATGGAGAAGATAGGATGCCCTGGTCCCATGCCAGGATCCCTACTAAAACACAGGATACCTGGAAAAACAAGCTGTCTTCATAACTAGTTATTACTACACCATGTTGTTGCTCCTGGTACTTAATGTACATGTCAGAGACCTACCATCTCTGGTAACCATTCCTATGATCTCCCTTCTGCCCTAGAGGGTATGAGTTCAGATTTTTGGATGAGTAATTTTGTAAGTGATCCCTTCCAGCTAGAACTGTTGAGCGTAAGGAATGGTTATCTTTCCTTTCTGTATAAAATTGATTTAGTTCAGCCACAAGAAAATCCCTTCAGAACAAACTCTAAATTTTTAAGGGTTTTTTTGGTAAAACAAAAACAAAAAACCCACAACTTTGCCCTGTGAGGTGTGTGAAAAGATTTTGGGCTTTTGTCCGACATGTATATATGCAGAGCTTGGTTCTAAAAGAGATCCAAAGAGTTGCTGCTTAGCTCCTAAAAAATACCATCTGTTGGGTTTTTTTAAAATTTTTTATTCTTTCCTCCTTTGTGAGCAGGAATGTCCTGCTAGTTTTTGAAAGGTGAATGTAGCATTTCACCACTTACCAGCTTAACGAGGTGACAGGCTACGCTTGCAGTCCTAGGCCTTTTCATATATCTTCCCCCGAAGATGGTGGTCTGCCACTTCAGTTCACCAACCAGGAGGCTTTCCTCTTTCAAAGGTCTTCAGCATCTAATCTGCAGAGTTGTGCAAAACTAGACAAAACCAATTTAAAAAGTTATGGCAGTACAAAGAAGCTCGATAAATTGGGCCATGCTAAGTTGTGTGCCATCATGTGTTTACTTACTTTGTAAACCCCTAAACTGGTTAATGATTAAGTGCTGCTAAAATTCAACCTCTCAATCTGCCTTACATCATTAATAAATTATGAATAGCTACTAAATCGTAACCGTGACAAATACTTTCATCCTCAATACATGTCTAGACTGGTCTCATCTGTCAGGTTACGGTATGTCCTTAGAGAGAATAAAACTATGCAGAAGGTTCCTGAAGGTTCAGGTTTCAGGCCATCATCTCCGGATTGCAGTAAATTCCTCAGCAAAAAGGAAAAGCAGTGCCAACGTCAGATCCAGACCTGTAATACTCTGCAAGTGGGTTTTGCGACCAGATAATTTTCTGTGCTAACTTTTGAAAAGTACTGCCACAATGGACATTTGAACACGAGCAAGCATTCCTTTGTTTGGCCTTTATGTCTCCACCAATCGTAGTGATACAGCATAGCCCTTTTTAATGGAAAACTATTAAGGGTTTTGTACCCATCAATGTTGTTTTATTTGATTTAGCAGACTCAGAACTGAAGCTGTTTGATAAAGACCTCGGTTTTATCATGCACTTTGGAATATGTTGCATCCAGCCAGCATAGATAGCATTAGGTTGTAAGAAAATATGAAAGCAAGCTATTGAGCAAAGCTATGCTTTGATTTCAAGGTAACATGAAGCCACCAAAGAGACTAACAAGAAAAACATTCTGTATTTCTGAACAGAACTCATGATTCTAAGCAAGTATTTTGCTTTTTGACAACCACTGCTAGGTAGCAACATCAGAATTTCTAATTTCATATGCTGCAAAGCAAAGAGGGTTTTTTTGTTACATCTACCATTTCTTTAATTTGACTTGCAAAAGTAATTCATTTAAGAGGTATTAAATCAGGACACTTTTTTTACTCAGCATTACTATCATCATGGCTTTCACTACAGTTAACGGGAAGTCTTCTGCAGTTTTGTGAAATATTTCAGCATTAGCAATTAAGTGATATACATAAAAAAGGTGGTTTAATATGTACACCGGTGGTGAAACAGGCAATATTTTTCCCATTTCCAGTTCACTTATCTGAAGGCTCAAAAAACCAAAACAACTCACTGAACTTAAATAAGGAAACAGAAAATGATTGCCCCCTTCAATCCCAGCTAAGAACCAGTTTACCTGCTTTCTACATTAATTGGAAATTTTAAGCTGCTTTAGGGAAAAAAATAAAAAAAGAGCAAGAGGTTTTGGATATACCAACAAATATAGCATTCTTTAGCATGCTTATGCTCCCTTCTTTAAAATATGGGAAATTTTTATGCCATTTCAGGAAATCAGAAAGACGATGACTATTTCAGGACTTGATTAGAGCTTCTTCAAGTAGTGACTTTCCAAGTGACAATGATTTTTTAATATAATATTTATTAAACCAATTCTTAATATAACTAAAACCATGTTTTCCTGATATGCATACTACTACCTTGCTAAGGAAACATCCAATAAGATAATCCAAATAAAGCCCTGACACAACAGCAAGTGTAAATATTTTCAGATGAAACAATAAAAAAAAAAAAACAAAACAGCCAACCAATCAAAAAAAATCCCACAAAAATCCCCCAAAACTTTAAAAACTGACTCTCCACTATTTCAGTCACTGGGTGTTTTTGAATAAGGGCACAAGATCCCAAATTATTATGGAACCAACCACCCTTGGTGCAGCCTCCAAAACACTTTCTGCAGTTCATTAACAACACAAAAGAATGCTTCAGGTATCTTTGAAGCTTATCCTTAGAGAACAGTTAGTCTTATCATTTTTCTGCTCATTCGTTTTAGGAAGCCTGTATGCTGTAAGCACTCCTCCTCAGAACAGTCAGGTGAAGGGTTACTGACATGGTGCTATCACTTAATTTTGTTTGTACAATCAGGGGATAAGTTGTGTGAAAAGAAGTGGCTTGCAGACTTCTGCTTGGGCAGAGTGTTCTAGTGAAACCTTGGCGTCTTCATAGGAAAGACTGTTGAAACTAACACAATTATTTATTTTACCATAGTCCAAGCGTAGTCAAAGTCAAAAACTGAAGTTGCAAATACATTTCTGAATAATCCTTTTTTGCAATAGCACATTAATGAAAGAACTTAAGGCTCCTCCTAGGAAGCTATCCACGAAAGCTGTTAACCTATGCCACTGGTGGCGAAGCGTTAATGCTATATTAGTGGGAGACATCATTTACCACATAATTTTTGGTAATTTTAAGCGAACTGCAATGGGCTGATATCTCGTTAGAAGGAGGCGGAGTGTAAAATATAAACTGGAGAAAAGGGAACTTCTCTTGATGGGCTATTTATGGTGCTATAGTGCTGTTGGTAGGTTTTCCTTAGGGGAAGCTCCCACAAGATTTAAAGAAATTTGTCTACTATATTGGCAAAAAACTAGCATCTCTCCCATCCTGCCCAAAAACAGTCATGGAGACGAAGCACCCAAGCATCCCTCTCCTATTTGTTATTTTGGAAGATGTTCCGATCAGATCCTGGGAGACACAGTGTATAAACCTTTTGAAGAAAATTTTTTCAAACTTATGAAAAACTTTGAAAAATATATAAATAAAAATATGATACTGGTAACCTTCCTAGCCTAGTACATTTGCATTTATTTCTAGAGGTTTTGGGGGTTGGATTTTTTTGGGAGGTCTGTTTATTTTTTGCTTGGGTGTTGTGCTTTGTTTTTTAACCCCTCCACAATTTTCTTTCCTTGTGCTGTAAAACATTACTGATCCAGTGGTAACAATTTCATCTGGAAGGGGCTTTTGTGGTAGTCAAATAAGAGGTAATGTCTATGAAAAAAAAAGATTTTTTTCTCACTGACATCACTGGAAAGTAGGAACAAAGTGGCTATACATTTTTCAAAGGCAGGAATTCAAAACTAGTAGCCAGAAGCGACAATTTCATTCATGTCTTGCATTGATTGGTAGTCTTTGGGAGCATGAAATAACACCTTCAGTGAAAAAAGTAATGATGTCTGCTCTTCAGAATTCATTATTTTTCTCTTCCATAGCATGAACCAGTGTGAGTTTTTTAATGAAATTTTAACAACAGTTATGAGCAATTTACTTTTCCCTCAAGCATAATGTATAAATAGGGTCTTCCCTCTAAAAGTTTTCCATATAAATACAGACCTAATAGTAAGAATATTCATGATTGTCTAAAGTTTGAATGCCTTACCAAACATTATCTTTACATTTTTCATTTTCCAAATTAAAAAGATATTTTGTAGTTTTTAACACTATCTGTATGCTTATGAAGACTTCTGTACAGAAGAACTGCCTATGCAGAATGCAAATCTGAGAAATCGCTGATGAATTTTAGATGATTCTCTAATAACTGAGATTCTTTTGCATTCAAATACAAATATTACATCACTTCAAATGCCACCAGAACTGATTCCACCTGAGCAGGAAGAAACAAGAAATTCAGATGCAATGCCTTTTGGGTTTTTTTACTTAAACTTTGTACCCAGCTTAGCATACATTTGCAGATAATAAAAACACTTCTAGCCCAGCGCCTTAAGTTTACATGTTCATTTACACTTTCTAAAGGTAAAGAATTTCCAGTCAAACATCTCAGAGAGTAATACCAATAAAGATGTTAACCCTCTGTCCCAGGTTGAGCGACACAGGACTAATTTCTCTCCTAATGCTGGTGAAAACTCCCCTTTTAGGACTCTAGTGTCTGAATTTGTGAACATATTTACATTATAGCCGGCTAGGCTATGTGGGATTCAAGGTCTCAGTGTTTTCAAGCCTTGCCAGGTGCAGGGATGAGGAGCAGCGAGACCTGAGCATTTGACCCAGGCTGGCCAACAGGATCATTTCATACCATGAACGTCACGTTCTATATCAATCAGAAAGTTTGCTGAGTAGTTTCTCTCTCCCTTGATGGCAGCAGTCCAGAGAAACTCTGGTGCTGGATCCCTGAGGCCTTCCCTTCTGTCCCAAAGGCGTTGCACTCGCAGTGTTTGACATTTACTGTCCACTGCTGGGAGTGCACAGCTTCCTACTGGTATAACTGGTTGAGTATAATTCTTGTATATCTTACATTAGTATCGGGATTAATACTGGTTCTTTACTATTATTGTTAATTATTTAGTCTTATCCTATTAAATCTATTTATATTTCAACCCTTGTGCTTCCTTGATTTCCCTGACTCCCCTTTCTGGGTGGGGAGGGGTCATCAGGTCTAAACAACAATAAATTGTTATGGGTTTTCTCAAACCATAACACCCTCTCTTGGACTTAGTTTCACTTTCAATATCCAAAAGTTAGATATGATAAATGCCACCAGGAAACAGTAAACTTGGCCTTTTCCTCTTCAGGCTGCTCTGGTGGTTTCATGATTTTTGAAAGATTAAACATTTGGGCCCAGTATCTCATTAGAATTTGTCCATAAATCAAAGTATGTCATGCTCTTCCCTGAAAACTAGAGGCCCCGTCACCAGCTCTCCTTTTTGTCAGTGATAAACTATTCACATAACAGAAATCAAATTCTATCTCAGTTGACGTCTTGATAAATTAAACAAATTTACTTAGTTCAGTCTATCAGCATAAAGAACTTTCTGTAGCTTTGAAAACCTCAATGTGGATCTTTTTTTGTTCTTGGATTTTTTAGCTTTATTCACAAAATATGGGTATCAAAGCAAGACTGAGCATTTCAGTATCAGAGTATGAAGACATGCATTGATTATAGATTTTGCCATCCCTCTTATGTAGCAGAGAGGATCAATACTGCAACAGGTCTGGAAGGAAAATTCCCAGGCCGATAAATTTTAAGCAGCACTAAAGGAACATAGCAGCAGTATTACAAATTTAAGGCCCACTTGAGTTGACTGTACGTCTAGTGTTGCTCACCTAGCTTTCTCACTTATCACCTTCACCTTAAGTTACATAACATACAACTACAATCTGAAAGACTTGCTCTGACTTACCAGACAATTTATGCAAGTTACTGTTGGGGGCAGGAGGACGAAAAGAAAAAGTGATGAGCATAGTGAAATTTAAGTTTCAAATTCTAATTCAAGTCATGCTTGCCAGCTAGTCCATTAACATTTTCAAACCTGACAAGGTACTCACGCTTTTACAGAACACTAGAATTGATTTAAAACTCTGCTGACTGAGCTAGTATTCACCACTCACTCAAATCCACTCTAGAGATACGACTGGCATGTTAGATTTAGTATCTTTGGATCAAAATGGAGAGCAAATTATTTCATTATTGGTATAACCATCACACCATTGACATTTTTTATTACAACCATACATGCTTAGCTGAGGATAAGAATTGATGGAAGGAGAAGAATAATTGAATTCTTGCTTATGACCGAGTAGCCCTGCCTTTAAAGCATTAATATATCTCTACATAAAAAACAAAAATTAAATCTAAAATGGAAGTGTCCTCAGTTTTTGCATTTGGAATGCCTTTGGAACCAGAATACCACAGATACTAAAAAGCTATAAATATGAGGAGATTAAAAAAGCCTCAGAAGTAACAAGGGACATCATTTTGGAGTAATTTGGCTTGGACAGTCACTGTTGGAGGGTCAGCACAGCAGTATAAAATGTCCTTCCCACCCTCTTTTTAAACTGCAGGGCAAGTTCTTTCTTGCTATAAACTGTCACTAGGTGTTTACCAGCCGTTAGCTTAAAAGTTCATATAATTTCTCAGTATGTAATTAACGATGGTGACTGAACTTGTTCAGGCATCATCCTGTTGGCTGTCTTAGATACGGATGCAAGGCACCTCTCCCTCTCTCCCAGTCATGAGAATTCATTAGTTCTGCTGTTTGAGAGCAGCTATACCATTCAAGATGTAATTTATTCAGATTCCCTCAAAATTATTGCCGAAATGTGGGAAGATAAGTGATTTGAGGAGGCCGCATATTTACTGTCAGATAACATTATAGGTTGGATGGGTAGTCAGAAGTGATAGGAGACTATGTTTCATGAGAAATATTGCCCTTTTTAAGACAAAAGATTAAGTCAGATCAGGCAAAGGACAAAACGCTTTAACATGTCAGTCATGTCTCATACTGTTATCCATAAAACACTCCTAAAAAAGGTCCTGTGAAGATCATTAGAATTTTACCTTTCTGTCCCAGTTTATAGATGTATTTTTTTAAAAAGTATCTGGTTTAGTCAAAGTTGTTCAAAGGATAAGAAAATACAAATTTTTTTGCCTGATTAGTAAGTAGGGTGGGAGAAGCAAAATTCAAACTGACTTAAATGCCAAGCCAAAACTGATGAATTGAGAATTTAGGGATTTAACTTGTTCTCCAAGAAATAACATCAACATGTATCTTCTGAACAGACCCAGAACAAGCCTGCAATACTTAGAAAACTCAACGCTAATTTGTGTTTGTTTTTTTATCTCTAGTGACAACACTCACCCCTGTACCTGGCAACATAAAGCCAACTCAGAGTGAAATAGCAGATTGCAGATTTCTAACGAGCTCACTCCCCTGAATTTTCATTTTCTTACTTTATGTTAATAATATGCCAGGAGACTAACCATACTGAGCTGGACCCAAAGTCCAGATTTTAACTTCAATAAACTGCATGCCTTAGCTCTGTTTCATCAAAATAATGTTTCTTCTATTTCTTTCATGGTATATAAATTCAGACTTGCTCCTGACCCGTATGACTGAGGATGCTCAATTGCTTATGATGACAAGTTTTCTATGGATTTGACTTAGACTTTCACCCAGCTTTAGCATTCAAATATATACACACACACTGAGTACACCGATATTTTTCCAGCAATGAAGTGTCATAAACACTGACAACCTCTTCATGGTCTTAAATCCAATATCCTGTGGCCTCACTGACTTCTGGATTTTAATTTGCTATCCCAGTGCACAGTAATTTCTGGTTATCTCTGTCATAGTCTTAAGCACATCTCAAGATGAAATTTTGGCAGGTTGTCATGTTTGTTAAAAACAGGTGCTCTGACTTTTTTTGTTGTTGGTTTTTTTTCTACTCTTTGAAATCGGGCACTCTGTGTGTGAGTGTATAATCTCTGACCATCTGAATATGTAGATCTCTTTATCCTCATTTTTTTTTTTTATACATACATGCGCAGACATTAATTTTAATCAGGGAAAGCTAAGATGAAATACCAATAAAAGAGGAGTTGTTAGGCATGACATTTCATTTATGGATATAGCTAAGAAGATTAATGTCTGAGCTGGCAGCCTGTCCATTACTACCTTCAGCTACTGGGGAACAAAACGTCATATATGACAACTCATTCCTCTGCTCATGAGAAATTCTTACTGCCGTTTCATTCTATCGTCCTCAATTTATGTATACAATAGCATTAATTAAACCATGAAAGCCAGATAATTTTAAAGAGAAATTCTGCATGATCACTTTTAAGGGCACATATGTATGTGTGCAGCTGCATATTTTCTTTTGATTAATATTTTAAATGTCTTTAATGTGCGACCTACATGAAGGAAGGTTGTCTACTCAGGACTCTGCTTATTGAAAAACTTCAAAGCAAATGAACGTACCTGTAGCCTGGATTCAACTAAAAGACTGAAGTAATTAATTCTCTTTGAGTACCTTATGTGGCAAGCAGTGTCTTTATGGTTTGTTCACAAGCAATTTGTCACATTTACTAATGGATTTTCTCCTTCATAATACAGGAAGCTACCTGTGGCTGGATACCCTGGGTTTATTGGCAGAAACGGTAAGCTGGTACTTATCACTAGTTCACCTGGCCCAGTAACAAGAACAGAAGTGACAAGTATGTACTAATAGAGTCAAAACAAAGTGAATGTCAATTAATTGGAAATACTGAATAGATAGCTTTGATATGTTTTTACAAATAAGGAATAGGATCTATACATCGTTTAGAAAGAGTATAGAATACCATAGTAATGGCTTTGACAGGAATCGATCACAGTTGAAATATCTCCTTTCGTGGCAACTCTCCTCTTTTGAAACTCATTCTGTAAATTGTGTTAAGGATGGGTGTAACTCGAGAACCCACTGATTCCAATTAAAAACAAGTATGGCAAAGATGTCATTCTTTCTCCCTCTGGGTAGTCACTGCCAACTCAGCACATTCTGTCTCCATAATGCGGTGATATAATCCGATTCTACCCTGCCTCCAAACAGCTGCTCTATGTTTAATCAAAGTGGATCTTAAAAGGGTTTTTTTGAAATTTCAGTGTTGGAAAGATGTATCAATGCAGTGCCATGCTATATGCTTTGAAACGTGGAGCGGGTTTATTCAATAACCCAGGTACCACTGCACTGTGCGCTACCAAGAGGAAATGTGTTAACAGGAGACTCATTTGTTCCAGTTATCAGGACCTTGCCCTTATTGTACAAGGGGTTGACCCGGGTACATTTGCGAAAGTCCACACCAGGCTCATGTTCTGAACATACAGCCTTCAACGAACTCTGAGCCATCATGGTTTATCTGCAGTTTTAAATAGGAAGATTACCCATGTGGCAGCGAAAGCTTTCATGATTCGACTGTGGGGTGAGGCAGCAAACCAAACCTGGTAGACTGGGGAGAGAACAACTCTATCGCTTCCCCCCGCCACCAGGCACCTAAAAACAAATGTATTTGGGCGGTAAGGAGAGAGAAGGAGAAGAATTAGAGGAAACAGAAGAGAAGGGAGAATATGGGCGAAAGTAAAAGTAGATTTGTTTGAGGGTATCAATGCCAGAATGATTATTCTACAACTGAGTTAGGATCTGATCCTAAGTGTCCTGGGTCTCTTTTATTCTCAAAACTCTCTATTCACACTGTTAAATTAATTTCTTGCTATTAATGTGAAATGAGAAAATATACCTTTGAGAGAAAAAATTAATTATATATGAAGTGCAACCCTAAGAAATTAAGAAAAATCCGTTTTATTTTAATGCCTGTTTAAACAGGATATCTTTTTGTTTTACCACAGGTGAGTTATCAGTTAAATAACTGATTAAAAAAAAAGCATTGTCTAATTTACCTTGTACGTAGGGATATGCTCAAGAAGTATATTTATTTGCACAACAGATTAGAAGAAAACAAAGCCTAAGCGGTTTTGTTTGGGACAAAAATAAAATATGGACATAAAGTAAAATTATTACATGACACCCGTGTGTGTGAAAGAGAAAAATAAAAGAAAGATGATCTTTTCCCCCATGAATGCAAATAGATTTATCCCAATAGTTATGATGCTGTATTATATTTATAACAAAACCTTTCTATAAATGCAGAGATCAAGGTTATTTTCTGCACACTGTAGCAAAGGAATATCTTGCACATCCTAGATGATCCACAGGAACAGTACCTCTGTACTAACACAGAAAGTGTTACCCTAGTTACCTGAGTTTCTCCCTGATTTCACATGTGCCTCACATACACAGAAAGACTGACAGGAGAAAGACCCACCTTATTAACTCAAATACACAATTTGCATGATTTATGAAACCTCAGAAATTCAGGTGCTGAGAGTTTTGAGTCGTTGCTCAGGACTGCATTCCCTATTTGTGGGTATTGTGCAAAAGACAGTGATAAAACCCAGCTTGTTCAAAATATACATACTCATTTGTACTACACAGCGAGTAGTAAAAAGACCTTTATCAAATGTGATTTCTAGCAATGTTTTGTATCTTTTACCTAAATACTTCACTAGATGCTTCTCTGCTGTCTAGCATGCATTAATATCATAAGACAACTTGACATTTTTTACTTTTTCAGAAGGGGTAGCTTCACATAGGACTAGATAGACCTTGGAAAGTGTTATTAGAGAAAATCACTGGAGAATGAATTGTTTAGAGTGACAATAGGTTTCTTGAGCTTTCCTTTTTGAGGCAATGCATTGTCTGCTACCACCAGGTGTTTTAGCACACAGGTCTTTTCCACTCAAGTGCGTTCCTTCTGCGACGCCGAAGTGTCAGACACTTGGCAGACACTTCACATTTGCCTCGTTTCTTGTTACTGGAATTGTCTTTGGTAACAAAAGAGAAACTCAAAGCCAGTTTTTCCACTAGGAATATTTGTTATCTCTTTGGACTTCATGTTCAATGCATTTGGAAAATTCAGGGTGAAGTGTCTGACTGATATAAAGGTTGCTTCACCATGAAGATCTCAGCATTTATCTGCAAGGTCTATCACCCCGAACAGATAATGAGGTGGTTGTGCTGAAATGGTATGTGTTTCTGTATGTATAGGAGTCAACACATTAAGCATCTCCCTGGTGAATTAAAGAGAGAAAGTTATAAATTCGAGGGAAACGCTATTAACTGTGGGGAAATCATAGAGCAACACTTTGAAGAGTCTTCCTTTTTAATATAGTTTATAAATTGATGCACTACTTGAATTCAAGAGATCAAGGAATTTCTGTTTCCCACCTCACGCATAGAGAATGACCATTTTCAGATGTGGGGTGACCCTGCTAGGACTGTGGTGGCAGCATTCTGATGACAAACATCAAGCATGTCCACCATAAAGTTTTATCCTATTCAGTTAATATGGCAAAAGCACATGATGTTGTGACTGTCTTTAATATCCAATTTTAGTACATAGGGAACATCCATTAATTGGACTGGACAAGGTAGAGACAGAGCAACACATTTACAAAAATAAGGCAGACTACCAACAACATCTGGTACTAGCTATCAATTTTTTTTTTTTTTCCTTTTAAAGACATACCTGGATATTACATGCAAAAAGCCAGCTAAGTAGGGTAAACCAAGCATTCAAAATTCTTAATGATTCTTTGTGTTAGAGCTATCGCTGAAGGTTCCTTCCTGTCCTTGTATCCCTGCAGCAGCATTTCTGGCTTTTTGCTTCCACCTAAATGCCAAGCCTAAGGAGAGTCCATGCAAGTCTCTAGGTACAGAAGACAGGGAAGAAGCTCCTCCTTCCTAAACAGCAGCGAAAAAGAGATCACTATACAAAAAGGCTCTTTGCAAGATTGCACAGTTAACGCAATTCCCTTCCTTGCCCCAAATAACTTTCTAACCGCATAGTTATCTACAGTTAATGTATATGTTCATAGTATGATCACTGTAAAGATCATCACCATTTTGTCAAAAGCTACACAAACATATAACTGGGCTTTAAGGACTGGAGTTGGGGGGTGGGAGAGCAGGCAAGAAAAATAGACACATGGAACAAGACTCACTCCAGTTGCTCCATTATTAGTATTTTTTGTCCAGGAGAGCTGCTTATGTAGCAGTTCCCCTGTGAATTCCCAAGTCAAAGACTGTCTCAATGTCCAAACCTTCTAGCAGAGAGCCAGGATGATAGAAAGGGAGGCAAAAACCAGGCTATTATGATTAGAAGCTACTTCTTTCTACAAGAGAGATGGATGAGCAGTCTCAGCCTGGATAAACCATCACAGCCTCAGTCAGATGACTGCTGTGCGCTTAATTCCAAGGCATTTCTGGTCTCGCTATTTCAATGGCATAAATCTTAGCATTCATACTGCTGTGCAGCCGGCACTTTTTCATAAAGGTATTAACCACCTCATCAGCCTAACAGCTGGTGCTCAGCCCACTGTAATAGCTTAAGTGTAGTAGCAGATAATCTCAACAACATGTGAAACAGAGCTTGTTAGAGACCTTAGGAATTTCTACTTTTTATGAAGAAATATAATTAAAAAAAATAAAAAGATCAAAGTGCAGGTCACTGTTCCCCTCCCCCACAATACAATTTTACCGATGCCCATCCACTAGATTATTAACTTGGTGCTTTGAGAAGAGTCACTATTCTAATATTTTTAAAGAAAACTGAGTTATAAAACTGGTGACTTACTCTTCTTTGAAAATATTGCATCAAGACACCCTCACAAAAAACAAATCCACAACTTTTTAGAATTTACTTCTGTCCCTGCTACCCAGGTACATGGGAAAACAGGTTTGCAACTCAGAGATTGTTAGTATCACCCCGCAGATGACTCCTCTCTCTCCCCCAAGCCTGTAATTAGTTATGATTTACTTCTAATATTCTTTCAGGAGAAAGCTCACCTTCAAGATTTATCCCTGAGCCAAGCTAAGATGCTTTTAAAGTTACCTAATTATGAACATATTCTGTTTGTAATTCTATTCATATTCCATAGAATGACAGCATCATAGAATTGTAGAGTGGTTCAGGTTAGAAGACACCTTAAAGATCATCTAGTTCCAACCCCCTGCCATGGGCAGGGACACCTCTCACTAGACCAGGCTGCTCAAAGCCCCATCCAGCCTGGCCTTGAACACTTCCAGGGATGGGGCATCCACAGCTTCCCTGGGCAACCTGTGCCACCACGTCACAAACCTCACAAGTAAGGAATTTCTTCCTAATATCCAATCTAAATCTACACTCTTTCAGTTTAAAACTATTACACCTTCTTCTATCGCTACACTCCCTGATAAAGAGTCCCTCCCCATCTCTCCTGTAGGCCCCCTTTAGGAACTGGAAGGCTGCTATAAGGTCTCCCTGGAGTCTTCTCTTCTCCAGGCTGAACAACCCCAACTCTCTCAGCCTGTCCTCATAGCAGAGGTGCTCCAGCCCTCTGATCATCTTCATGGCCCTCCACTGGACCCGCTCCAACAGATCCATGTCCTTCTTGTGCTGAGGACTCC
>VXBH01003741.1:137249-242951 GCA_013400035.1 Rynchops niger | reverse complement strand
GAGGATCTGCTCCATGATCTTGCCAGGCTCAGAGGTGAGACTGACTGCTCTGTAATCCCCTGGGTCTTCCTTTTTTCCCCTTCTTGAAAACGGAGGTTACTTTTCCCCTTTTCCACTCAGTGGGAACTTCACCAGACTGCCACAACTTTTCAAATATAATGGAACGTGGCTTGGAGACTTCATCTGCCAGCTCCCTCAGGACCCATGGATGGATTTCATCTGGTCCCATGGGCTTATGTACCTTCAGTTCCTCAGATGGTCTTGAACCTGATCTTCTCCTACAGTGGTCAGTTCTTCATTCTCATAGCCCCTGCCTTTGCCTTCTGCAATTTGGGCAGTGTGGTTGGAGCCCTTGCCAGTGAAGATCAAGGCAAAAAGAGTCATTCAATACCTCAGCCTTCTCTGTATCCTGGGTGACCAGGTCTCCTATTTCCTTCCAGAGAGGGCCCACATCTTCCCTAGTCTTGCCTTTATCCCTGCTTATGAACCTATTTCTACAGCATCTTTCATGTAAGAATTACAAAGAACTTCAAAATACAATTTCATTAAAAAGAACAGAAAGGAATTTTTTGTGGGTTTTATTTTTTGCTAATCAAGTCATCAGGTCTCGATGCAGGTGTCATTCTCATTCCTGCTGTAGACTTCATGAATAATTGTAGGGAAACTATTTGTGTTGTTGGTGGTTTAGTTCTCTATTTATTAAACTGAGATAATAGCACTTCCTTTCTCTGACCTTTTTCACATTTACTTTGAGGTATATTGTAAATTTTACTGGGCATGTATTTTCTCTTATTATGTGTAAATTCAGTATCTATTAAAATAAAACCTTGATTTCAGTTAGGAGCTCGAACAAGAGCTAGAGAAGAAATGATAACATACAAATTTATTCCAGCTAAAATGTTTGTAAGTTATTATTTTATTTTAAAATACAACAATACAGCTGTGAAGTTTTAAGATGAATCACATTACAAAACAGATATTTTAATTCTGTGCTTTGTAATGCCACATTATCTTGTGGGCATCCGACATTAAATGTGGAAATCTCTCCCAGAATATAAGATATGACTTCCAGCAACAAAATTAGCATTGATTAACTCACACATTCTTTTTCAGCCCTTAATTTAATAGGCTATACAAGTTATCTTTAAGATATAATATTGAAGAAAGGAACTTCTGATATATGAATAGCACCAATCCTCTAAAACAAAGCCTGTAGACAATGAATCTTTAACATGTGACCTACTATTATATCAGGATTGGTTTGCTAAGAATAAATAAATAAAAATTAAAAAACTAAGCCACAGGCAGAAGCATCCTCTACTTAATATAGAGACGTTAAAAAAAAAAAAAAATTTAATCAAAGGGTATATTAGAAATTAAAGCAGATTCCTGACTGTGCTTAGAAATGCATAGCACCATTTCAGAGAAAAGATGATTTCCAAGAATAGGCTGGTACAGCTAATTTCCTGATGCCTTCCCGCCCCCCCCGCGAATTTGAATGCAAATGTTACGTATTAGCGTATCCTAGGATCAGTTGGAGTATTCTCTTAACAGACAGATTTTGACCATGGAACAAGGTTTAATATACATCAAGGAATGAACAAGGCTTGTGGTAAACCCTAGATTAACCCATTGTCTTTAAGCACTTAGTTTTACTGCATTTCAGACCTAGTGTCATACAGAAGCGCACTGGAAAGTCACACACCCATGATCATGAACACTGATGGGTTAACTGTTCTTCAGCATTGCCTCGTACTACCAAAAAATAAAGATAGTCTCAATAAAAGTGATGTAGTCCTAACTTCACGAGTAAGCAGGACTGGAGAAATCACTATTTCTGAAAGTAGTCCTTTCCTACCCTACGCTGCTAAGCTAAATAAGAAAAACAATTTTTTTCCCCCATCTTGTCTCATAAAATAGAGTCATCATTTCCTTTTTCTTAGTTGCTGTTGTTATCACCTTTGCCTGGATCTCATTTCTTTAGATATGAAAGGCTTTTCAGATGCATTCACAGTAGTCAGAAGCATTCCACTAGTATAATACAAAACAAGCTACAGTAAACTGATTTTAATACTATCACTTTTTTTTATTGTTTAATAAAAGTATTTATTTTCTGTGATTGTTTTTCTTAAGGATAAAACTACAAAATAAAGAGCAAGGTGCTGGATAGGTTGCAATGTTTGCTTTGACAAAGCTGGCTTGTACCACACAATCTCCAAGTGCAGGGTTTCAGATTCATGATTATTTAAAACTGAACTTTAAAGTTATTTATCCTAAAAGCTGAAGCTTCACTGAAAAAGTTACCATTTTTCTTGTCAGCTGGGAGAGTTTAAAGAAGAGATAAAAGGGATTTGAATTTCAGAAGAATTTCTACTTTTGTGACATAATAATTTTGCCTCTCTATTATTTTGTTTGGAAAATAAACTGGTTTGTGTTAGAGGTCTACTTCAAATCACAAGTTGTCTACAATCACATATTTTAGCATAATAAAGTTCATTAATGTAACAGCAGTGAGTCTAATCCTGCTTTAGACAACTGGTTAGTGTCCTCAACACAGATCTCCAAGGGGCTGCAAATTGCACACTACCGAAATTCATAAATTGGAAAGAGATGCCAATACTCAAAACAGGAAAATAATTACTACAAGTCCTATGGACTTGAAAATATAGGAAATCATATAAGGTTGTTTTCTGGAAAAAAGCTGATAGCATGCAGATGAAAAAGCATGCTTCAAGGAGAAGACACTTGGGAAATAATATATCTGTTTACATCTATACTTCCTGTTACTATATAGTTACAAAAATAATTGCAATCTATATTATCTCCAGGTTACTTATATAGTGAGACAAAATATAAAGATCACACAAAAATTACAATAATAAAACCACTCTCTCTGTCACCAAATGAAGAAGTCATGTAAACATCTCTAGCTCCACATACTCCACCCTGCCTGGCCCTCCTCTCTACCTGAGAAAACACTTTTTGTCTAATGAGCTTCTAGGAGGTAAAACTAAAACATAAATGCCCACCAGGCAAGTTGTGAATTACTTACTTATATTCTAACAAAGGGAAATGTCCTCCTACAAAAAATCAAGACCTAGCTAGCAAATACCTGGAGTAAATAGCTCATTTTGTTTAACTGTGGGAGCCATCCTAAATAAAAGATCAGAGTGGCACGACTAGAGGTAGAAGAGGTCTCACTCAAAAGACGTGGAAGAAATTTGGCTTCTAGGTACAAATCCCTGGAAATATTAGGAAAAGTAAAAACAACAGAAGAGGTAAGTTAGTAAATTGCTAAGCAAATTAGGGGTAAGAAACCCCAGCTAGTACACTGGGAATGCTATGGCTGGAGAGAGGAGGTCTACTGAAGTATTTTGGCAGAAGGAAGATGTTTAGAAAGTGTGCAAGAAAAGACTTAAGGCTGAGAACTGACAGCTAATTAGGTATAAACTTGTAAATTGATATGACAGCAAAGAATGTTATTGTGATTTTACACCCTATTAATAAAAGATTTCCTTCTGTGGACAACATGGCTAATTAAATGTCTTCCATTGACAGCCATTGAGCCCAAATGTACCATATGGCACAAACCTGATGCAACCCAGACAGATACAGACAAACTGGAAGGAGTTCTGGGCAGAGAGAGGAAAAAAAAAAAGTGTTGCCACGTATATGTGAAGAAACATTTTGATAACATTAATTAGGGGGTTGGACAAGATGACCTCCAGATGTCCCTTCAGCCTCAACCATTCTGTTGGTCTGTGATTCTGCAATTGTTCGGGTGGTTCCAGAGACTCTAAAAACAGACAGAAAATTTACAGCACAGGTGAGAGAGTACTTTTCACACCCTGGAGAAACTGTATTTCCTAACAGTAAAACAGACAAGAAAGACAGAGATAGTATTTGTATTAGCGAATGCAATACAGATGGAGGATGTTGTATCAGTTAAAGTAGTCCTGTACCAGTCTGAGACTTAAGTGAGGTTAGACTTACTGAAAACTGCCAAGCTCCAATTTAAAGATCTGTTGTTCTTGCTTGAACATTTTGGGGGAAACTCAGAAAGTTTTCTTTGACTCAGCCTCAATTAGCAAATGGTCAATATTGTTTTGCCAGGACCAAGGGACAGGAAATACACATTTTCTTCATATCTAACCTCAGTTCATAACTGACTCCTATAATCACAGTGGTCTGATTACAACGCAGATCACTTTAAAACAGAAACCTCTATTTCAACAACTGACATGAGCACACAGTTGGGAATTGCACAGAATGTTCAGAGCAAACTTAATAATTACTTTGCCTTCTTTACATATCCTGTCCTTGTCTCTACATCAGATGAGGAAAGGAATTAATCTGTTCAGGCATCACTGCATGCACTAAAGGAAAAGAAAAGCATTCCCACACAGAATCCCAGGTTGTTCCTAGTTCGCCTAGTGAGAGAATATCACCATTTTCTTGCATTATAAGGAAAAGACAGACAAAGCAGAAGATAGCTTCATTATCTATTCGGGTATTTGACATGCTTATTAAATATGTAATCTTCAGGGGATATTGCTGAAAGAGTTGTCTTGGCAATAGTCTGGAACATGAGGGGACTAGCTGCTCTTCAGTTTTCAGAGATTTCTTTCCAAATTTTGCACTTAAGTTCAGCCATAATTTCTTCCCTGTAAAATCACTATATCTAATAATCTATTTATTTTTTTTTAATCCCTTTAAGGAATAATATAGTATGTATACTTAAATAGACATATGGATATGTGAGTGTATATATATATATATATAAAAAAGAAATTTGACTTGACAGTCAAGCAACAGTCCTCAACATATTTCTGTTGGTTTACAGATTTGACACAGAGCCCTGAGAAATTGTTTAAGCCAATGGCAATTCCAGCTTCAAGTTTTTGTGTTTGCTGTTGGAACATCCTTGGGAAAGCATAGGAAGTTTTCATGATTTCCCATGGAGGGCGCACAGCAAATTTAACTGGTTCACAAGTGAATTGTCTGTAGAAAGAAGGCATCCGGGCAACTTGTGTAGCAGTGGTGCATACATCTACTTTCCTTGAAGCAGCCCTTGTTTAATGAACATGAAACCGTTTCAAACTGATCTGTTTAGATTTTGTTGGACTGTGAAGAAATTTTTGTGATCCTTTGTGAGACATAAAAAAAATCTGTATGTAAAGCTGAAATGATATCAGACTACAATATTATTTATAATGATGGCTGTAGTATCATGTCAATATTAAGAAACTAATTTCTCACTCTATTTCCCGCCTGCAATTTTTTTGAGATTTAACTGATCCTTCCTCAGCTGTAATTTTGAGCTCCGCTGAACTGTTGTGGATGTTCCATTTGGAAAAGGAAAAAAAAAAAAGAAAGAAGAACATGTGTGAACTGAAGTCTTTCTCTGCAGCCAAATAGTGCAACTGATGGCGTTCTATCCTTACAAGCAGTCCTCAAATAGTAACTTACTATCTTTGTTGGATAAAGCAAAGATATCATCATTAACCCTGCTTTATTTTTTTCCTGATTAAAAAGCTACCATCATGAATAGACAGAATCTGTGTATGTATATGAGAATATATCTGCATAAGTTTGTATTTTATGTACGCATCTGTGTAAATGCAAGATTTGTATTTTAGCTATTCATCCTTCAAATCACGTTCTTGGGTGAATGTGATTAAGAACTTCAAATTCAGGAGGAGAAATAACATCTAGTCTTATCTGCTCTAAGTGCTTTGCAATTTTATACAGATGTTTATTTTTCTGTCTACTTTTCTTGAAATGTAGACTAACACAAGCTTAAGTTTTTTTGGAGATCCTTCAAAGTAAGTAGCTACAAAAATCTAAAACACACCATAAATCACTGTTGATGACTGGTTTTCATATCTCAAGCTGGAAAATGAGTTTAGTTATTTGTGAGCAGGATACAGTTAGAATCAACTCACATCAAATGGATAAGGCTATGGTTAAAAGGAGCAAAATTGTTCTGCAGTGGCAATTAACCTGTTTTTGTACTAAAATCCAAATTTTGTTAAAACTATATTAATGTTATTTGGCTTTAGTATAAGACCATTTGAATCTTGACTTAGAAAGATACTTAGGAAGTGTTTTATGATGAACAGAACAATTTTTAAAGCTACATTTTTTTGATATACTTGTAACAGAGCCTTACTAATTCTATCGTCTGTATCCCATATTTCTGCCTCTGTGTTAATGAAATGAGTAAACTATTCAGTTCTGAGGCCCTTTTCATTACATAAGACGAAGAGAAGTTTTATAAAAGAATGAAACAGCTGCAGGAAGGAAGGGAGTTTTACATTTCCCTGCTTATGATGTACTGTAGAGATTTAGATACTATAAAGCTATCCAAAGCTCCAGCTGATGTTTTATTCTAAGCAGGAAGACCTCCAAGTACTAATACACTGAATTCATCTACTATTGTTTAAAACAATTGCTGTTGATTTTTAGCCCAAGAAGAACACTGAATTAAACAAAAGGGTGTGATAGTACAGAGCGTAATAGAATAATAGTAATAGAATGAGAGGATTACAGAAGTGTGAGCACATACATTAATTCCTCTGTGGAGCTGTAATAATTTCCAATGTGTAGTTTTTCCTTCCCCCCCCCAAAAAAAGTTATGGGTTTTTTTTCCAAGGTCAATTATTCCTTAAAATACAATTAAAAAATGCCTGCATTATAGTAATTGGTTATGGAATGCTAGGAACATTTTAAACATACATGACATGTTCCACCTGCGCTCAGCAGAGGCCTATTACCTTTCACATTCCTTCATCATTATAATTTAATTACTGTGGAAATTCTACATATGAAAGCTGCATTCATTAATAAATACAAATCAAAATTTCTAATGTAAATTATTGATGTGCTATGCGTGTGCTATACAGCTTTTCTGTAGAAGTCCTCATAAAAATAGCTTTGGTTTTGACAGTCTGACTTCCAGGTTTTTATATTATAGCCCTCAGTAGGGTACAATCGTGCATATATATGCTAATCTTTAAAAAAATTTTCTTTAAGGAAATATAACCTCTTTGACATCAATCCATGCATGTCCATATTTTGAAGCTTATTTTTTTAAATTGCAGTGATTTTGTCCGTTTTCATGCAGTAAAAAGGCTAGAGATTTCCTGGAAGGAAGATAAAGATACTCACTGTTAAGATATTTCAATTTACAAATGAAGTTGTTCTTTAAGTAAAACTATTACTACACCTCTCAGAATCAACTTATGTTGTTGCACACCCTCCACCACCAGCCACACACTTGCTTGAAAACCACATACATTTAAATTTCACTAACCTCTAGGTATGATACACAGCAGTTAAGTCATAGTATGATCCACAGCAGTTGACATGCATACTGCAGTGTAGCAATATACCTATATTCATATACGCACACCACAACGATGATGCGTGCACGTGAGCTTAGAGATACTGTACACGTTCCTGCCAATTGCCTGTAGGAAGAGTTCCATACTCCTAAAGACACCAGATCCATTGTCCTGAAAATTGAAGTCTTAGATGCCCAACATGAACAATCATGTGATTTTTCTTTTTTTTTTTTTTTTAAACAATATTTTCAATTACAGCATCTATCTAAACAGTCCACATGCAGGATTAAGCTGGCTAACCATATCTGTCAAAGATATTTAAGCGTCACCAGTAACACCTAGTCATTATGGTATCTTGTTATTACAGAGAAACGATTACCAGAAAGAATCTAAATCCCTCTTAGAGCAACCTCAAAGCACAGTGTTGTAATTACAATTTGGATTTCAAATACTGAATACAGGGAGTGATACATCTCTTTAGGACAGCTTTTGCTGGTCTTATTGCCTTCCATTTTTGTCATTTTTTTCATTAGGAAAATAGTGTTTTCCTTTTTTTTTTTCCTAATATTGACACACTGCAAATGCATTTCTATAGGCATAGTATACAGTGCTATGAATATATTTACATTTACTCTAGATATTTAAAGAGGAAAGCCCTGGATATAACCACATAAGAGTTATTTCTAAGTTGGAATATTTTTGTATTTTATCCATGCATTCCACTGGAGCTGAAAATCAGCAGAGAAATAAATCACCATCACTTTTTGACTACATCTTCAGGCTCTGCCAATTTGCTTGAAATATATCAGATGATCCTTACTGATAAGAAATAATACATGTGGTCTAACAAAAATACCTCTTAATCCTCCTGTCAGCGACTGAAATACCATGGTGGTCCCAGGAAGAAGGGACCGCTCTCCGCACGCAGTGACAACCACCTCTGGGGGAAGGGCTGGCAGCCCCTGCCAGCTGCACCCACCCCAAGACTTGCTCCCTCCTCCTGGTCTCCTGACAGCAGCAGGAGCAGGAAGCCCAGCTCTTCTTACCTTCCTTCACTCGTCACAGTGAAGCTTAATTTTGTCTGCACTATTCCAAGAGGTCCCACATTACATGCTTCATTCTTCACACACTGAAGGCTACTCATAACTTTAATACATCAAAACACATTTGAAGTACACCAATTATTGTCATATGCTGGAAATATTTTAACTTCTGTGTTGTATAATGTAAATGCCATTGACTCAAATGAAAGATTAGCAGCATTAATTGGAGCACAAGTAACAAGGGTTTGATGAAATACAGAGAAATACCTTCTGTATGCCCTACTCCAGGCTGCAGTTTTTCATCTGGTGAAGGTAATATTGATCTCTGTCTGGATATCCAAGAAGGCCTGTGACAGCATTCTTTACACCGGTGCAGACTGTTGGGGGTGGATGGGCGATTTATCCTCCAGCAACCAAACAACTAGAGTACAACAACAATTTCTAGTTTCTGAAAAAGTAGAAGAAAAGGTCTGGGGGCTTCCCAGTTCTACCATCAACACTTGGTTTTGCTGGGTTAGTTTAAATCAGTTAAATGTAACTAGGCTCTTAGCAGAGATGATTTTTAACTCTAGCTTTAATGAAAGACTGGTGTTGCTTCCTCTCAAAATTTGTTTGAAATAAAAAGTGTTTGTGGCCAGGACTAGTTAATGCCCAGCTATAACACAGAATGCTTTTGTAAAGTGTTTTTTTCAGGACACTATTGATAACCTGGTATTTCCCAGCTATTGCAGGAGTACCAAGTGCAACACCTACTGTGATGATCAAATCATGCCTCTGGAATCTCACTTTTGAACAGGAAGATTTATCTAGGAAAAACAAGCGGTAATCCTCAGGACAGGTTTATTAGTCACATTTCAATTTTCTCATAGCAACATACCAGCCTCCCTAATTAACAAACAAGTAATGCAGTTTCTCCAGTTTAAAAAACAGATGTTACCAAGATCTATTGGAATACTTCCAGGCATGCTTCATTCTGCCAGTTTTCATTGCAGGCCCCCCCCCCAATTTTAAAGGCTTTTAATTCTTCTTATTGTTTGGTTTGTTGGGTTTTTTTGTCATTGTTGGTTTGGTTGGTTTGTTTGTTTTTGTGGTGGGGTTTTTTGTTTGTTTTTACACTCTATCTACTGATGGTCCTCTGACTGGCTATATTTACATTTCTTTCTCTCACCTCTTCAAAGAGAGTCAAGAAAGTCTGGGGGGTTTTTTCTACCCGTGAATGAACAGATATTCTTTATTTCCGAGATGTCTGATTTCTCATTAATAGAACTCAGGGATTGCTTCATGTTGCTATCCTCCCAGTGGTTTTTACTTTACCATACCAGTACAGTTAATTTTGAAGGACATGCTAGCAGTCTCCAGAATTCATTTGAATCAGGTTCAGTATCTTTTAATTATAATCACATAGTAACTGCCAATATTGCTAGTATTTCTTATTATTCCAAGTATCCTTTTCAAATCACGTTCCACACACAAACGTGGTGAAGGAAACAGTAATTTAGTTTTCGATTTTAGCCTCACAATCACAGGCCTTGGTTCTCATGGGGGACTTCAATCATCCCAATTCTGCTGGGAAGCTACACAGCCAGGCATATACAGTTCAGAAGGTTCTTCCAGTGTATAGATGATAACTTTTTGACACAAGTGGTGGAGGATCCAACAAGGAGAGGTGTGCAACTGGACCTAGTACTGACAAACAAAGAGGGATTAGTGGAGGTCATTAAGGTTAGGGGCTGCCTCAGCTGTAGTGATCATGAAAAGATAGAGTTCAGGGTCATGGGTAGTATGCACAAAACAAGTAGGATTGCAACCTTTGACCTTCAGAAGGACTAACTTTGACCTCTTCAAGAAAATGCTTGGAGAAATCCCATGGGTTAAAGCTCTGGAAGGTAGAAGGGCGCAAGAGAGCTGGTTGATATTCAAATACCACTTTCTCCAAGCTCAGGATTGGTGCACCCCTAAGAGCAAGAAATCAGGCAAGGGAAGCAGGACACCTGCACAGTTGAGCAGGGAGCTTCTGAAAAAGCTCAAGTGGAAGAAGGAAGTTTACAGTACATGGAAGAAGGGACTGACCACTTGGGAAGATTACAAGAATGCTGTCAGAGTATGCAGGGATGAAACAAGGAAAGCCAAGACCTCCTTAGAATTAAACCTGGCAAGAGATGCCAAGGTCAACAGGAAGGGTTTCTTCAAGTATATCAGAGGCAAAAGGAAAACTAGAGACAATATGGGCCCGCTGTTGAATGAGACAGGTGCCATGGTGACAGAGGATGCAGAGAAGGCGGAGTTACTGAATGCCTTCTTTGCTTCAGATTTACTGCTTAGGCCAGCCCTCAGGAGTCCCAGACTTTGGAGGTAACAGAAAATCTGGACCAAGAAAGACTTCCCCTTGTTGAGGAGGATCAAGTTAGAGATCAGTTAAGTAAACTGGCTATTTAGAAGTCCATGGGTCCTGATGGGATGCACCCATGGGTGCTGAGGGCACTGACAGAAGTCATTGCTGGGCCACTTGACACGGTCTCCCACAGCATCATCATAGGTAAGCTTAGGAAGTGCGGGTTAGATGAGTAGACAGTGGGGTGTGTTCAAAACTGGATGAAAGATAGAGCTGAGAGAGTTGTGATTAGTGGCACAGAGTCTAGTTGGATGTCCATAATGAGTGGCATTGCCCAGGAGTCAGTACTGTTCAAAGGCTGTACCATNCTGGAGTACTGTGTCCAGTTCTGGGCTCCCCAGTTCAAGAAGGACAGGGAACTGCTGGAAAGGGGACAGCAAAGGGCTACCAAGATGATTAGGGGACTGGAACACCTCTCTTATGAAGAAAGGCTGAGGGTCTCTTCAGTCTGGAAAAGAGAAGACTAAGGGGGGACCTTATCAACACTTATAAATACTTAAAGGATGGGTGTCAGGAGGATGGGGCCAGGCTCTTTTCAGTGGTGCCCAGTGACAGGACAAGAGGTAATGGGCACAAACTTGAGCATAGGAAGTTCCATCTAAATATGAGGAGGAACTTCTTTACTTTGAGGGTGGCGGAGCACTGGAACAGGCTGCCCAGAGAGGTGGTGGAGTCTCCATCTCTGGAGACATTGAAAACCCGCCTGGACCACACTTGTAGTAGATAATGACATTAATACAAACTAAAACTTTAATCAGGAAGTATTTTGGTTCATTAACTAATCAATAATTGCAGCAGTTAGTCACATAGTTAGCATCCTCCAGAACTGTATTATTACTATTATAAAGTACTTTATGGAGCAATAGTGGAAAACACTACACCTTCTACTATTTATGGGTTTATCTCCCAAAACCTTGCTATACAAGAAGATTATCTCTTTTAGAAAAATCTAGCTACTGGAGATAGATTTTTAGTCTGACTTACAAGGAAGTTGCAAATTTCTGAAAATCTTGTTCTAACACTTCAATTGTTAAAGATTCAAGCAGTGAAGTCACAAGAGGAATTTTGCAGCAAAGGCTCAGCATATGAGTAATGAACGTCTTGACAGCTACAGAAAATTTTAAAAAAAAAGGAAGAAAAGCCCACATGACTTCTAAGGTTGGCTTGTCCTCTTCCTTTCATTAACAAGGGTGAAAAATATGCTGCCTAATTGGAAAATTGTGTGATACATGACATTCTCACTGCATGTATTGGAATGAATGAGCAAGATAGTCTAGGCTCATCAGATGGAGAATCGACAAGGCTGCACATTTAACTAATTAATACACACTGACCACAAATAAAGCATGGCGTAAAAATTATATTATTTTCATTTTAGCTGTATGAACAGTGGTTGCTTCACATAGATTTGGAAAGACAATTGGGAAGCTCACTTTTGAAATTAAAGCAGTGATAAACCTTGATAGTTAACATTATCTTATTCATAAGTACAAAAGATGAATCAATGTTATAAGACTGCCAAGCTACCTGTTGAGCACAAGTAATTTTCTGATTTTGTTTATTTTATAATAAACCGATTTGACATGTAACATACCCTTTATTGCTGTACAATTCAAGAAGAACCTAGCCCAGAAAATCTTAGACAGTTCATCAAACCACAGATGCTTTGAAGTATGTTTTCCTCATGTGGAATAGTATTTCTCAATTCTAAATTTTATTCTATTCTCAATGATCCAATAGCATGTTACTTCACCAAAGCCACTCAAGTGTCTATCCAATTTTTGCACAGAAACTCTGGAAATAACAAATTTTCCAGTGATATAGCGAAGAGAGAATATATGCAAAGTTTTGTGAGAACTTAATGTAGCTTAAGAAACTGTATCAAGGGGAAAAAAGTATCCTAGAAAAATCAGCTTTTACATTTGCTTATAAAAAATAAATAAATCACTTAACAGTTATTTATTATGTCTATTATATTTACAGCATGTGAAGTTAATGTTCCAAAAAATAAATTTATACTTTCCCCTGAAATTGATTAGTATTGTTGCTGAGATTTGCTGTGAGAAGAATGAGTTTTAAAACATCAGAAAACTAGTAAAGTTCTTATTTAAACAGCCAGTCTAAGATATTTGGGTTTTGATAAAAATGCATGTGGATCTCCCCCCAATTCCCAGAAGCTGTACAAGGAGGGCTATAGTCGATCAAGGAAGTTTCAGTCACTTAAATACAGAGTCATTAAATCTCTGCAGGAAATGTTTCTTAATCCTTAAAAAAAATACAAGACTGACCACATAGGTGCAATTGATCCTGGGATCTAGGTATTATGACCTTAACTCATGCATTTCTGGTTCATGTATGTAAATAGTTGTTCTGGACTGAACAACTCCTATGGTTATCACATTTCATGTTATTTTCTCTTTCCATCAATATCCTATTAACATACAACAATTTTCCTTAGAAGTGTTGAAACATTTGTTTCCTCCACTTGGAAGATAATATTTCTTAATGTTTTTATTATTCAGTAGGCATTTCCCTTCAAGTAATTTTTCCTGATATTCCAGTTTAATGTTTTACAACCTTCAGTATATTTTCATCCTCATCACCATTTACTACAGATGTACATCATTTCCATAGTACAACAATCATTCAGGAGGGGGAGAAAAAAAAACAAACCCAAACCCAAACAAACACAACCTTAAACAGAACTCTTTTAAAGCCTTTCTGAAGTAGTCTGAATTTTTCTATTGCATGCAATAAACTTTACCAGTGATTAAGGAATGTCAATAAAGCAGGACAAACTAAAACCAAAATGGGAAATGGTACCTTAAAACTTAAAGGCAGTCAATTTTAATGCTTCGAGCTTCAAATTATTTGTTTGTGCATCCTGATCTACACAACCTTTGGCCTTCCACATACCACAACACCTTATTTAAGTTGTTTGGTTTTTCATTCCTGCATCCAAATCTCTGACTTCATTCCCAGCAGTCAGACTCAAAACAGCAATCCCCTCCCTCAGTCCCTCTAAAATCCTGGGAAGTTTGACCGAGTTTAATTATTGCTTGAATAGTTTATCAAGACTTTGTTACTGGGGAGCACAGGTACTGCTAACAAGCAGCTATCGGTCACATTACCAAACACAGTCCCCCAACTGTTTGTTGCGAAAGCTTGAGCCATAAACATTGGCAACTTCGTCTTGATACTAAATCTGCATAACAGCCAAATCATCCATTGACCAACATCTTTCCAAGAGTAGCAAAATGACTGCGATCTTGGCTGTGCCAGACAGCTGAGAAACCAGGGCTGTTTGCACTTGCTTCTACTACTATGAGTTTGGGAGGTGTATGTGGAATACGCTTTACCACTAAGAAGGTAACCCCTTACAGAAGTCAATGCTTCAGTCCTTTCCATGCTCTGCCAGAAGCTTCGTTTAGTAAGTTTAGCCATATCCTACACCATTTTATAACAGGAATGGTTCAGTGCAAGCCCATTACCGTTGGGACAGTAAAACACCAATTTGCTCATAGTTGAAGAGCCCTGAGTTGAATCAGTATCACTTATTCAGATCAGCATAATTTATTCATTACACAGGAATACATGATTTTCATGAGTTGGCAATCAAAAAGAACCCAGGGAGTCAATGCATACTCAATAACTGACCTTCCTTGTCTTTTGTGTCACACGAAATCAATCCTACCCAGACTACTTGAGGGCATCCACTACTTGTGAGTGGATGGATTTGAGAGTGTGAGTGTGTAGACTCAACCTGCTTAGAAAGGTAAATCAAGAACATCTTCCATGCAGGCTCTAGGAGAATTTTGTTGTGTTTATTGTGGCCTATGGAACAGGCCACTACAGAACAACATTCCACTCTTGCCTTTCGCAAACTCTACCGTCTTACAACTTTTCCCTTATGTTCTACACACACACACCCCCACCCCGGCCTTCATGACAAACAACAGAGCGGATGCTGGTGAGCATGAATCTATACACACATTACAAGGCAATGAATATGGACCATAGGCCTTTAACTATATTCAAGGTCTCCAAGACCTGCTATAATGTAAGTCCTATCCCTTAACCTTATCAGCCAACATTTTAGAAACAAAGTGTCAAGTCCAGACATCCAGGTTATTACCCAAATACACCAAACACTTTGCAGCCCTCATTATCCTCAGGACATCACGACTGCACATACCTGCATAGGTGATGTACTTTTTCCTTCTAATATATCTATGTTTAATTGCTTTTAGCTAAAACTGTGTATAAGGAGACGACCTCAGGAACTGCTGCCATTAGCTACCCAATTCTTCATTGCAAGGAAAGTCCAAAGTCAATACTAGTCTTCTATAGAAATTTTAGTTACGTTCTGAAACATCCCTACAGATATAACCAGTTTCATTGCATTTCTGGACAGAACTGTTTTTGTCATAGTAGCTACAGTTTGGGGAATAAGCCTGCGTCCAAGTTTAAGTTTCATTTGGTTCTGTAAACGCTAGTTGTAAATATAGCTGTCATTATGGCATAACAGGCAGTTAAAACATCCAAAAAAAGTACATCTCAAAATCATAACAGAGAAACCAAAGGACCATCAATATAGCTCCTTGCAAGTGGATTTTTTTTCTACGTGCGATCTTTGCATGAACTTTGTTTTTACAGTAAAACATTTGCGTACACTGATGCAAGCCCAATGGCTAGGTAGGACAGTGGTTCTTTTCCCCGAGAGAAATCCAGTCTGGTTAGAAAGATTCTTCAAATCACAGGGAGTTGTTGTGCTCTGTGAAGCATAAACAGCCTTCAGCAGAAAGAAGTAAGCATTTACAGGCTCTTCTCTCAATCACCTAGAATCAAATCTTGGGCCTGATGAAGGCAGCTAGAAGCTAATGCACAAGGATTTCCTCTAGAAGATCAACATGCTTTCCAAATCTGTATTTTAGTGTTTATTTGCATGTGTACATCTTCCCAGCATCCTATTGCTATCCCACTTCCCGAGCACTCCTTTGCCCCTGAATGACAGCTGAGCACTCAGTTATACCTGTGAGGACTGAAATATTGATTTCCTCGTAGATGGCTGTAGGGCAAAACCTCATGGCAAGAAGCATTTCTGTTGTCCTACCACCTCCTAAAACATCCAGAGCTAACAACAAACATCCAACACCATCTCGACACTTGGAGTGCAAGTTAGCATCTGGAAATAATAGCAGCAGCTTAGTTTCCAAGCAAAAAGCAACACAATATGTGACACAAGAGCCTGTGTATTTAAAGGTCTCTCTGAAGAGTCTGCTTCTCCCTAAGAAAAACAGCACATGCCCTACTTATTCAGAAGTGGGGGAATTTCAGCCTCCTGACATTTTATACTCAAACAGCTCTCTAAAGAGAAAACTCGTATACTTTTCTACTGAATCAGATTCGTTTAAATGAGTGGTGAATTGAATCTGCATATTCTAGGCGTAAAAATGCTTTAGGAGGGAAAACACCGTGAAAGATATCAGCTCTTTTCATTTTTCCCATACACACGCAAATTATTTTGAACTACTAAGCCATTAAACCCCTTCTATATTTATACATTACTTAACCACACTTCATTTCAATTCACTACAGATAATTCAGATTTCACCCAAGAAAGCAAGCTGTGCTACAGCACTTGCTGAATTGCTACCAACTAACCATTTCCAAGTAAGTGTGCTGAATTCCAAGCAGAGATTTAAAGCCTAGACACTTTGATAGACACTAGACACGTTTGTTTTGGTTAGTGCTTAGGAAAATTACAGTATACAAGGTCATCCCATTGCTCTGTTCTTCAAAATAGAGCCATTGACATCACAGATAGTACCTGATCCAGGTGAGCAGAGCAGCGATGATCACAGCAACAACACCCATCAACAGTCCAGCAATCCTCAGCAAAGGAAGGATTACAAGTCAGGCCCACAGTCAGCCCAGGAAATCCAAACAGTAAATCAGGAACAGAACTGGAAACAGATATACCCAAACCAGCTCAATCCAAGAGTGGACCTTCAGGTTGGACTTTAAATGAGCTCCCAGGCTGATGGGCTGCAGGTGTGTGTGGAGGGTCAGGTGAAGCTGGTCAGGGCAATTAAACTGTAGTGCTGCCCTGACAGCTGACAGCCAAACACCCCTCATTTTACCTAACTCCCTTCTGAACGTGCTGAGTCTCTCCCTGTTAAGCACCTGGTTTTGGCCAGCATCCGAGGCCGTACAAGGCTAGACAGACTATTGGTCTTGCCATGTGTGGCTCTTCTCCAGTGAAGTGATTTTCTTTTTATAACTCTGTGCATTGTTTGCATTTGCTCTGTTTCAATTCAAGTAAAGAAGGAAATGCACAAGTGCATACTGGGCCCATACCCCACTTGCACCCCATGCATAGCTGCTTCTGACATTGCCACTGACGTATGACCTCAGCCTCCTACTGCAGGGCAATCACCTGCAACAACAATGCGCAGGTGGGACTTTTGCCCCACATTTATGACTACAGTTTTCCCGTCAATAATTTTGAAAGCAAAATTTGACCAAAAATACTAGAGCAAATGTCTTTCAATTCAGAATCCAAAGTGAGATCCGAGTTTCACAGCCAAGCCACTCTAAAAAGTAATTTGTGTAACTAGGCAAACTGGTGTCCTAAAACAGTTTGAAAGTTCACTTTTTGAAGCTCAATTACAACTCTACTGTAGCATCTATTAAAAGGAAGTGTAGTAAGATATTCAGCTGTAGAAACCAGAGGGATAAAATGTAATTAAATTGCATGTAATGAAACAAATGCTTTGATATTTTGACTGACGCGAAAGATCATATTTCTGACACAGACCGCAGAATTATTATTAAACAAAGGTTTTAATATACACATGTGCATTTCCCTACAGAAAAACAAAAATCACCAAACAAAGAATTAAGCCATTATCTTCCTTCTGCTCCACCTCAAATGAGACTAAACAGGAAAACAATGCATTTATTCCTTTTCCTTAAAAAAATAATAGAGACAGCAACTTCATACTTTGTCAAAAGAAAATAAGCTTTTTACAAGGGTTCCTTTCCAATGTTCATTTTAAAAACCTCATTTTAAGCAGACAGTATTTCAGAAGAGAGAAGATGCATAATTTCTTTTTGTTGTTATACATGAATATATTCTCCAGCCTGTCAAACATCTAAAGTGTAAGCTGAGATTCTTAAAACCCTACAAGGCTTACTTATTTTTAAAATCTTATAGATCTTTTTTCTGAAGATATGAAGATTGTGAAAACAGACATCAGAGAAAGGGGATCATCCAGTTTTCCAAATTAAATAGTGACAAACCACGTGAGCAGAAGGATGAAATCGTATTGAACTTCACTATGACAATGTTGAAATTCCCATGTTCTTTAAACATGGCAAAATTGGAAACACCTTCCGGACCACACACTTTGGCCTGCCACTATTGAAGAATGGAAAATAGTTTTTGCAAATATAGACAAATAATAATAGTGGTGTTACTGGTATTTTAAATTTGTGACACATGCTTTTCAGCATATATTTAGTTCCAGAATTACTTAATTTAGATATTCAGCTTTAATAACATGTCTGCACCTGCTGCAGTGAACTGCAGATCACATTCTGTACTTACCGGGGAAGCCCAACACAAATGGAAAGGAAGTGCTCTATTAATCTAAGGAAGGGTTTCCTTTGGGTGCCTGCGTGACAATGTGAGAAAGACACTAAAATAAATCGTTGATTAAAACAGAGATTATTCTTGCCAAGCATCGATATAGGTTAACTACAAAACCAAATTTAATTCCCTTAAAATTACATAAAGGATGAAATCCAATCATTTTAGTGAATTATTTTTATTTCCCATGAAGAAAATATTACATTATCAAACGTGTTATGCATTTTTATGATGACTTGATCCTTTTTTAGAGTGGACTCTATTCATCAGTAACGTCTACCTTTCGAGGGTTTTTGTACGCTGTTGCAAACACTGTAAGTACTGCAAACATTTCTAAACGCTACATATGTGCTATAGCTCCAGCTACAACCATGAATACTTAGATTCTGTTTTATTAAGCACATCACATACATGAATTAAAATTAAAAATGTAAACACTTTTTAAAAAGCCACCAAACCAAATGTCAATATATGTATGTGTTTGTCTATGTGTGCACGCTTTGCACATTTGTGTATAGAAAATGTACGTCTGGAAACACTGTCCATGTCATTTTTGGCCAGAGCACGGCACACCAGTTACCAGTATGGTTTGCTGTATGCTTAAAATTAATATTCACCTATACATGATGTCTTCGCATTTTCTGAAGAAAAATGTTATATCAAAGATTCCTATAACTAATCAGTGTTTACCAAGACAGCCTCAGAGGCAATAACACAACCCTCAAATCCTGCCTTGCTGTACATTGTCCTTAAGACATCGGTCTCAAGCACTTAACTTGCATTGGTTCAGAAGCAGCTATGAAGTTTGGGATGGTATTTCCTTCATCCGTTCGTCAACTAAGACAATATAGCTGATTTTATGAGTGCTCCTACTCAATTTCCATAGAAACAGAAAACACTACGTTTGATTCATTGCTGAAAATTTAGATGGAGTATGTGGGTAATTCTTGATTTTGGAAGTGCGAGTAACAGTTTTAGGAAGCCACTCCAACAGTAGTTTGGGCTATACATGGTGTGATATGTTATCACCAAAACTATGTAAGGAAGGCTTTTTGTTTGCTTCAGCTACTGAATTAAAAACGAAACTGCTTCAGAGGAGAGAGAGTTGAGCTACTGTGGCTTTCTTTTCTCTTTTCTCTAACGAAATAATAAAAATTTTGTTCGGGACAGTCAGTGGGATCTGTAGCAAAACTCTTGGCTTTCAGGCTCATGGAAGAAAAGCAGTGAAGGGCAGCAAGTGGATTTTAACCTTGCATTGAGCTCTGCATCCCCACTGGACTGTACAGGATATCCCTGTGGGTGGGTATCCCACTTTATACACGTTGCATAAACAGTTGTGGAGGAAGAGGCAGTGAGACTAAATGGCTTCTTTGATGACTTGCTCCATAACTTTCAGAGGAGGCACTACGCTGAGGCTGACTGGCTGGTAGTTTTCCAGATAGGCTTTCCTTCTCTTTTTGAAGACAAGTGTAATGTTTGGGTATTTTAGTCCCTGGAAACAGCTGCAATTGCCGTGACCTTTCCAACACTGGAGAGCAGCTTTGCAATGATGTCTTTGTCCTTCAGATATAGGCACCACTCACTTGAAGAGTAACAGTAGTAATTGTTGACAATTCTACATATTTTATAATGGGAACCACATACAGTGATTCTCAGTCTGAAAACAGGTTGTCATCTGAACCATAATCAGATTCTGGAACTTTTCCAACAGGCACAGAAATGGGATATAATCTTTTTATTATTATTATTACTTGTTGAAGTGCAGCACTTAAAAAGTCTTGAGATTTTGAAGAAATTGACAAAGATGAAACCAAAAAAATTAAATAAACACGCACTTTGATATCTCCACCCAGTGTTACATTACAGATGACAAAATTGGGAAATGGGAATGCTTTCTCATGATGTAACATGTTGGGCATTCTAGATGTCCAAGCTGTACCGTATCTCACACAGATATTAACACCCACTGTGGTCAGTTCTGATTATGGAATCTCATTTCTGACGTTCTGAATCATCAGGTAAATATGAGTCAGAAAAATATTCCTGCTCTAATAGAGACAATCGACAGGAGGATGAGGGAACAGGGGAGGAAACCTCTTACTGTTACAAGTAATAACATCCTTCTTCATAACTACCGAGATTTATTTGGAGAAAAAAACTTGTTTTCTTTACTGAGTGAAATTATCATCAATTTCTGTGTAGCTATGGCAAATTTTACAAAGCTTGAAAAGGAAAAAAGGATAAAGCAGAAAAATTAATTTGTAGGGAGATATGGAAAAATAAAATTGAAATTTTCCAAAATTGAGTGCATTTCCATTTAAAAATGATCCTCTCAGAAGGAAATTAAAACTCTCCCAACATCCCGGTTTTTTAGCCTGCAATCAATTTTTATAACTGGAAACCTGTCAAGGAAGAACGAGTCCATTTTCTACAGCAAGAGAGACAGAAGAGCTTCAACAACAGATTTTTAACTGCTTACAAAAACAGGCTTTTGCTTCAGATTTAATCCTATAATCACACACAGTAGGCAGACAGGAAATTTTACAGTGTTTACTCGTAGTTGAATTGACTGAAAAAAGTGTTACTATTAGGACTTGCCTTATCTTAAGAAGCATTAAATCTCCTGGATGTGATGAAATCTGTTCCAAAGTATTTATCAAACACAGTGAAAATCGGCAAGATTAGTAACAGGGCAATGTCATTATTTGTCTAGTCAAGGGTAAAAGGTTTTTGGGAATGGAAGAAGTAGAGAATACTTAGTTCAACTGGTAACCTCAGAAAACTTTAGCATATTATGCTGGAAAAGCCTTGAATTGTAGATGCCATTCCTATACAGTAATTCTTTTGAATACACTTTGCATGGCTTTCAGAGCGCTATGGCCAAATTCCCAGATGGTGCAGTCATTCCCAGGGTTTATGTTTGGAAACTACTGCCCTGAACATGAGCTCAGTCTCACACCATGGTGAATGCCAGCTAAGGGAGAAAATGCCTGCTCACCTGAATCCCCTGCTGACACGGAGAGCGGTGATGGAGCTCACTCCTCCAGCACTGGTAGCTGATGGGCGTGGGAAGAGGTGAAAGCCACCTTGTCACTAGCAGATACAGGTAAATGGCACTTTGTCACAATGGAAGACTTGGATGGAATCTTCACAGGCATCATTATATGTTGTAGCTGAATCAGAGATACTTGATGGCCCAGCCTCCCTACTACAACCACTTGATGTTCTCAGGCAAAACCTTGTCTTCTGACATCACTTGGCATGCTGCATAAACCACTATTTTCTGCAACTTATTATCCCCCATTTCAATTCTTCAGCAAGCCACTTTAAGGTATAGGTAGATTGGTTGGGAGTTTGTGCTAGAAACCTACTCTGTATTTTATAACTGAAGCAATTTAGTCAAAAAAAATAAATAAATAAATTTTAAAAATCAGCTTTTTTTCCTACTTGTTTGTGAGTCAGTGGTGACATTATTCAGTCACCGACATACGTTAAAAAATCAGGGATCTAGCAAAAGAAGAAAATTATAAAATCACAGAATGGTTTGAGTTGGAAGGGACCTTAAGATTCATCTAGTTCCAACCCCCCTGCCATGGGCAGGGACATCTCCCACTAGACCAGGCTGCTCAAAGCCCCATCCAGCCTGGCCTTGAACGCTTCCAGGGATGGGGCATCCACAGCTTCCCTCGGCAACCTGTTCCAGTGTCTCACCACCNTATGGCCCTCCTCTGGACTTGGTCCAACAGGTCCCAGGTACGGGACCTTGTACTTGGCCTGGTTGAACTTCATGAGGTTTCCATGGGCCCACCTCTTGAGCCTGTCCAGTTCCCTCTGGATGGCATCCCTTCCCTCCAGCATGTCAACCGCACCACACAGCTTTATGTGATTGGCAAATTTTCTGAGGGTGCGCTCAATCTCACTGTCCATGTCACTGACAAAGATGTTGAACTGCACTGGTCCCAGTACTGAGCCCTGAGGAACACCACTCGTCACTGGTCTCCATTTGGACATCAAGCCATTGACCACAACTCTTTGAGTGCCACCATCCAGCCAGTTGCTTATCCGCTGAGTCGTCCATACATCAAATCCATGTCTCTCCAATTTAGAGACAGGGATGTCATGTGGGACAGTGTCAAATGCTTTGTACAATTCCAGGTAGATGACATCCATTGTTCTTCCCTTATGCATCCACACTGTAATCCCATTGTAGAAGGTCACCAAATTTGTCACCAATTTGATATGAGCCCCCCGTAAGCAGCACACCTCTCTAGAAAGTGCATCGGGTTGGCAAATGAGTGCCTCCATACTTCTCAGAATAGAGTCACCTACGACTCGCACCCATCGCTTTTTCTTTGTTGCACTGGTTGTTATATGGGGAGCAGATCAGCTTGTCTTACTCTGCTCCAGCATCTCACCTGATGTGATTGGTCTTTCCTCTTCACTCTGCAGAGTGGAGAAACGGTTCTACAAGGTCACCTCAGGATTTGGGGGAAGTCTCTTCCTCCTGCTGAGCCTGGCCAGGAAGCATTACTGGCCCCCCCTCCCTTCTGTATGTGCCAATAGGGGAGTTTGGGGAGAAGTCTGTGAAAGCATATGAGAAAGGTAGATGTGTTTAAAAAAAACAGGAGTAAAAAGTTACATGTAAGAAGTAACTAGGCTTTCTCAGGGGAAAAGGCCAGATAACAACCAACCATTGATATGAAGACCGAAAGTAATACTTGTGTTGAAATAAAGAAGGATTGAGCAGGAACAATGTGTAAAATATAGAGATCTCATTTTTCTTTAGTTAAAAAACCCAGCACTTTAAAACACTGCTTTTTGACAAAGGGAATATTTGTGTCCAGTGTGTCCAATGTCTCAGACTGGGGGCCTTTTAAAAGCTTGTTGCATCTGTTTTGCAAAGGCAGTAAGTATATGTCCTTGGAAATCTGTGATGTTAGACATTAACCTTAAAAGCTATGCTTTTTAGTGGATACTTCATATTTTCATTCCTCGTGTTCTTGTGGAAAATGAGTCAGTAGAATTAAATAAAATTTTCCTTCTTAATAGCAGTTTGAGAGGTAATTATTTCATTAAACAGAGACCTCCAGGGCTGCTAAACGCACAATACGTTTCGCTTTGAAAAGCCATGGCTGCTCCTCATCCTGCCAGCTCTACTGAGAGGGGGAACCGTACCCCTCTGCCCATTAAAGCCCCTTACGGATTGCTACCGAGAGTGATGCACCGCATCGCACTGCACGGGATTGATGGCGAGCAGGCAGCACAGCCCCCTGCGAGCGAGAGCTTAGCGCTCTCATCATGGCTCATTGCCATGTGGTCTCATAACAGATCGCCTGGCTCTGCGAGTCCCAGTATGTGATGGCACAGTGCATTAGCATTTGTTAGATCTGCAATTGATTGGGCTTTGCAGAAATACAGTTGTGAAGCCGACTGGTAAACTGGTTTTAATCTAATCACACAGCCTGGCTGTAATCTAATTTAACGGCACCCACGAATAACCTTGCTAAATAATATTCTATGATAGGGAATGCAAATGGAATTGTTAACAAATAGGAAGGTCAGATCTGGATATTTATCGATATCTTCCAAGACACAGAGATACTGGCTGTATTCACAATGGGAAATTTGGAGCATACAATCTTCATACAAGAAAACACATGCTGTTTTGAATCTGTGGGGATTTAATGCTATATAAAATCACTCCCTAGTTGACACGTATTATAACAGCAGTGACACTATGACTACACTTCTGGCTAAAAGTGATACCTGCACTGTTACTTCATTTAGGTATAACATTACTGGATTTTTTTTTTCTTTTTCTGAAAAGCTTTTAAGAAAAACCAAAAAGGGTAATCAAGATAAAAATTAGTATATTGAAAATCTAATGAAATAATAATCATTGATTTTTTTTCTTAAGTGAAATAGTTTTGTTAAAAGTAGAACAAAAACGTAAGCAAAATCCACAGCACGTGAATAAAATCCCTTAAAGCTGCATTGCCTTCCAGCTCTGCAGGTCTCTCCACTTCTGTGGCACAGTTAATATTTTTTTTTTTTTTTAGAGTGCGCTGTGTTCATATTCAATATTCATGTAATTAGGTCTTTTGACTGACTTCTCCCATCCCAGAACTGAATGAGCAATTTTATGTTATAAATTCTAGCTGATTGATTGGGTGGTGAAAAGGCAGTGATTTTTTTTCCATTTATCTAGAAAGCTCAGGAGTTGGGTCTCCTAAAGACATTTGAATTGTCCCACACTGTATTTTAAGTTTGAGGTGCCCACTGCACTGCATCTTGGCAGGTACAAGGCTCCCTAAAAGCTGTTTTATTTGCCTCTGTTCCTTTACTTTGACATGTGAGTATCAACAAAGGTCAGCAAACCAAGGATGTTTGTGATGTTACTGCAGTCATGCAGAATGAGGGCTCCTAATAAAAAATACAGTCTGCTCTTTTCAAGCTATTGCTGCTTGGCACCCATGAAGTCCTAGTGAACTACTCCAACCAACCAATGAGCAGCAATGAGCCATCCAAACAGATGGCTGCAACTGCAGGCAGCCAAGAGACCGTGGGTTTTTTTCATGATGAGTGGGTGTTAACAGCATTTCCAGACATAAATCCAAACGGCTGTCAGTTCTGAGCTTCTTGTCTAAAGGGGATATGTCAGCATTAATCTACCTCTGAGACACATTACCCTTCACAATAAAAAAATCTTCTCCTTATTTATAATTCGTTTACTCTTAACACTTGCAGATCTTTCCTTTCCTGAGATGTTATGTAATGGGTTTTGGATGCCTTCAGCTACAGTTTTTACGTCCCGGTCTGACTACATTGGGCCCGGAAGAGGTTTGCAATGATTCCAAGCATGAGATTAAGACACAAGTGAGGTCAGATACTGCTCACTGCAGGTTTATTGTTATTCCCCAACAATAGTCACTGAGGCGAGTGATAGAGTACAGGCTGGAGTAGAGAAAAGGCAGAAAGGAGAAGCAGTGTTACGGAGCACAGCAAGAGTATAGTCACCACCACAGGTCCGACGGCATCTCGACGATCCTCTGGAATTCAGCGGTATCCTATTGGTGGTTCTCACGTCATAATGGTGGTGGGGGTTGCAGTTCCCAATTGTGGTGGGTCATCGTACCAGTTATAGTCCAGGTCGGTCCATAGCTTGACCAATCAGTGTGACAGTGGCCTTTATCTACCTAACTGTTGTTTGGTACGGTCACCGAATGAGCTCTACCTACCTTTGTTTCTTGGGCAGAGCTTGGTTTAGCACAGTCATCATGACACAGCAAGTTTGGGGTAGCAGGACAAGTCCAGGCAAGACCCAGGGTAGGCAGGGTCTGGCCACTCTGATAACCAAAGGTCTACACCTTTTTCAGCTGGTGATAACACACCCTTTTCAGGTGGTGGCAATCTTGGGTGGTGACTGATAAGCAAAAGAATGGTCTGCAGAAAGTGCTAAACAGACACAAGCAAGCTTCTTATTGCCCCGCAAGCCTGACATCTATATGCAGAAGCTTAAGCAAGCTTTGAGACAATTATTTTGAGGGTCCAGTCTCTCACAACAGTTTTCCTCTGAGATAGATGATTCTCAAGAATGTAAGACTAATTTCCAAATGATGTGGGCGTTTGATGTTTAGTCCAATAGACAGGGCTAATTACAAGCTAGTGTAGAGGCAGGGCTATTGAAAATCTTTTTTTCTTTCTGTATGCTTACAATCAAAATAAAATGCAAGCACATACTTGTTCTGTGTTTACAAATGAATGCCTTCACATTTGGTGTACCACTGTTACCTACTGTCAATGTTGTGTAAGGTGCTTATGATCAGAAAGATTCCTTATTCCCAACCCGGTCACAGTAGAATTGCTACACTGGTTTATTACATATATCAGCATCATCCTTTATAAGAGCACACAACCTGTAGGATTTACTGATGAACTGTCAAAATTAGCTAGGTGAGGTTTAAGGCATAGGCATTCAACACAGAATACACGGAAACTTTCCAACAACGCTTAATTAAATAGAGTGGTGAACCAAGTTTAAAAAAGCTGATTTCAGCTCAATACACATACCGATAGCTGCTCTGGCATTGCCCGATACAAATAGAAGTAATAAGAGAATTAAAGAATGCATAGAGGGAACAGTAGAGTAGTCTGCCTCGATGCCTAATACAGTTAGATGGTGTTTGCAATAAATCAGTGACAGAATGTTTCCATTAGCTTTAATTTGCACTTACCTTCTCTATTAGCTCACATCAGCCTTAAAATAGCCTTTCCTTATGCATTATGTCCCATTGCACAGTAAATTGCCACAGTCTTCTGCATCCCAGACCTCATGTGAACCCTTGACAAGGTATGGTCATTCCAGAGAAAAGATATCAGTTCTATCAGTTTAGTATTAATTACAGAAATGTGCATGAAAACTCTCAGTACAGTTAGTACCATCAGGTGAAATGAGCTTTCTTTGGATCGCAAGCCAATGGCAGCCCACAACAAAGCATGTTATAAAGCTATCTTAAAAATCATTAAATAAAGTTGAAGATAAAAATCTGTAATTGCATTCTAATTGTCTTTTCAGCAAAGAATGAGTGGATTTGAGAAGGCATAAAATGCTTTTATCCCTGTTGCCCACATGGCTTCCTTCATCCACATGTCATAATAATACTTGACAGTTGATTAAGAAATGGGAGGAGCCAGAGCCTTCTAAAAATTTGCGTTGCTTTTCTTCCTGAGCTCCATTTCACATTAGTGAAACCTTTCATACCTCTTGGAGATGCCTTAAGGCTGAGATAGTTTGTGACACATAAGAGCTTGAGGCACTGTTGAAGCATGGAGATGGTGCTTTGGTATCTTCCTTCGTTCCCAGGTGAGCTTATGGAAATGTAAATAAATCCCATACCCTCCTCTGCTCAAGACTAGGGTTATCCTTCTGTTTATTTGCCATGTTGTCACAGAACCTAAAAAGCTTTATGAGTGTATTTACAGAGAAGACAACCATTAATAAGAGGCCTCCTGGCTTCTCCCTTGGAAAACAAGTCATTCAAGCACCAGCAGGCGTTTCTGCCTAACAGAGGGACAAGGACATCATGGACTCATTTCTTCTGCTCCAAGCAGCTCACCAAGAGCCAGGTTTCTGGCAAGACAAAGCCCTAACCTGTCCAGAGGCACCACAGTTTGAAGTGCCATATTGATCTCATAAGCTTGTTGGAGACAATTATATTTTCTCCTGTGGATCTTGGAAGTGATGTGTACAGGCTGCAAATTCAATGTGAAAAAAGGAGTATCTCACATAGATTATCAGCAGCTGCACATGAGGTACTCATTTGAAATTCTCCCATAATTGTAAAGGGCCCCTTGAGAAGAACAAATAAGTCCTGCCATGTTTCCTAATCTTGCTACACTAGTTATACAGAAAAATGTTTGCTCCTAATGATGACACAAAAGCTGCTGTAAGCTTTTCTGCTGCAACACTACTGCTTATATCAGCTATTAATCAGTTATTCCATCCTAACAGTGGAGAATCATTTTTGTGCTTTTCTTTCTTCCTCCCAGAGGGAACAGATGTAATAACTTATTCCCTGTCTGGTACATTAAGGCTTGAAAAATTAATGCAGTGCTGCTGAGATTTCCACTTTCTGCTTTACTTAGAGTGCCAAAGCTCTGAATTTCAGTGAAAAAAATATTAAGTAATAAAAAGCTTATTTTAAGTTTGTTAATGTACTTGTCTGCTTTAATGCCTTTCTGAGGTTTCCACAAAATAAGAATTCCAGGGACTAATCTTCCCAAATTTCTTTTGCTTCTAAGCTATTACTCTACTGCCTAATCGAGACCCCTGCCATTTCACATTTCACAATTATGATACACCAACTGAAATTTAAACACTATTATCAACTGCATTATGTTAAAAAAATCAATTAAGAATATCAAATGAATGTAGATATGCTTACTTGCAATTTGTTTTTTCAAGCTGCTCACAAAAACTCCTCAGTCACATCGCTCCACAGCTTAATCAGCCACATATTGCTTTGTATATGTAGCTTGTGCTTTATAGCTAGGACTATCCATTCCTTCAAAAGTACCATACAGTGACATGAATTTTATAAAGACAGTAGTAGCTCAAACCAAATTTCACCTGTTGTTTTTTGCTTTTGCTCTAACGGTCCCTTTGGAAGCAGCATGAAGAACAAACACAGCAGTCACTACGTGAAGCTTGCCTGGGGTTTTGATAACCATGCCACAAGGCCTGCAGCGTAAAATCAAACCCAGCTAGTCAAAGATTTCATCACAGAGGATCCAGAGGATGTCACAGAGATAAATGCTATGTGTAATCCTCTGGAGAAGTACAGAAGATGGGTAAATGTAGATGTATTTCCCTCTAAATTAGCACTATCTAATCATTCATGTCATACACCTTCAACAGGCATATCTACAAACTGGCTACCTTTGCAAATAATAAACAGATATATATTGGATGATTATAGTGAAAGAAAAAGGCAAAGAGTAGTAGAGTGTGAACTGAAGAAGGCTGAGGACAAAATCAGAGCTGGGAACTACTTCTCATCCAAAAATACTGTGAAGATCTGGGATTCTGCATTAAAAGAGATGAAACAAACCCTTGATTTAGACTTCATCTGTGCAAAGTCAGGCCTTAGTGTCAGAATTTTAACCCAAAAGGACAGTGTGGAAAGCCTCAAATTACAGATACAAATTAAAAATGTATTAGAAGTTACAGGAAGACAAAGTCCCAGGCAATTTTCCCTAACACTGCAGAGTATTTGCTAATACTTCACGTATACATTAGCCACACATCATATCAGGCTGTCCTTGCACTCCTACATACAGCCACTTAGGTCTCTTCTCACAGAATCACAGAATGGTAGGGTTGGAAGGGACCTCTGGAGATCATCTAGTCCAACCCCCTGCCAGAGCAGGGTCACCTAGAGCAGGTTGCACAGGAACGCGTCCAGGTGGGTTTGGAATGTCTCCAGAGTTGGAGACTCCACCACCTCTCTGGGCAGCCTGTTCCAGTGCTCCGCCACCCTCAAAGTAAAGAAGTTCCTCCTCATATTTAGATGGAACTTCCTATTCAAGTTTGTGCCCATTATCTCTTGTCCTGTCACTGGGCACCACTGAAAAGAGCGTGGCCCCATCCTCCTGACACCCATCCTTTAAGTATTTATAAGTGTTGATAAGGTCCCCCCTCAGTCTTCTCTTTTCCAGACTGAAGAGACCCTCAGCCTTTCTTCATAAGAGAGGTGTTCCAGTCTCCTAATCATCTTGGTAGCCCTTTGCTGCACCCTCTCCAGCAGTTCCCTGTCCTTCTTGAACTGGGGAGCCCAGAACTGGACACAGTACTCCAGGTGCAGCCTCACCAAGGCAGAGTAGAGGGGGAGGATGACCTCCCTCGACCTGCTGGCCACACTCTTCTTGATGCCCCCCAGGATGCCATTGGCCTTTTTGGTCATGAGGGCACATTGCTGGCTCATGGTCATCCTGTTGTCCACCAGGACTCCCAGGTCTCTTTCCACTGAGCTGCTCTCCAGTACTGGTGCATGGGGTAAATCCCCTCCAGCTGCAGCACCCTACACTTGCCCTTGTTGAATTTTATAAGGTTTATCTCCACCCAACTCTCCAGCCTGTCCAGGTCTCTCTGTATGGTGGCACATATCCTCCTTGGATAGACATCCTCAAGTAATTTCTCCTTTGTCCTCCAGGCTGCTGGCTGGGGCCCAGAGAGTGCTGAGCATTAAAGAGCAGAGACTTCATATTTCCTGTCTCCAGCAACACTTGTTCCTTTATTCCACAGAGAGGGATGTCTGTTTCCTTAAAAGCTGTCTTTGCTGATTCAGGCTTCCTCATCTCAGCAGATTTCAGTTCAGAGTTTGATCTATCTGCATCACAGGCATCCTTCTGTTCAGAGCACACCTCAGTGATCAGACAATAATCAGCAGAAAAGTTTCAAATGAGGCTAGTAGTTCCCCCGGAGACCAAGGACAATTAAGAACATGTTTTTCTGCAAGGAGCAAAGCTAATGAAGCCTGATTTCCGACGCATTGGAGACATTCATCTTCTACCCTGTCTGAAACTGTTAAACCCATTACCACTGTAAACAAAGTTCCTCTGCCTCATGCCTCCCATCTCACCTGCCAACCCCCCCTTACCCAACTCCTCCTGTATCTTACTGTGACAAACAATCTTCCCGTTTAAACCATCTTCTTTGACAAACATCCGCTTTACTCTTGTTCCTGCTAGGGTCTCCACAGTGCCCTCAACTTCCCCTGTGTACCTTTTTTTTGGTCCGTCACTTGCAAAATGACACATGCCATGTCTAGCCCAGAGTCACCTGGGTACTCAGGGGCCAGCAGACTGCTGCCAGGCAGAATGAGTAATGTTTGCACCTTCAGCAAAAGGCGTATTAAAGCACGTGCCAAACTAGCAATTTTAATGAAAACCATAGGCACTTCACAGCTACAAGACCTCGGTTCAGCCAGAGTTGCCAAGTTTGGCAAAACAGGCCAATAAATACAAAAGTTATCAGGAAGCATTGGACAAGTGAGACAGGAGCAAGAAGAAACAGGGTGAGTGCAAAAATTTTTCTTTGAAAACCAGACAACCAAAAGAAGTCTTCCAATAGTTGAACTGTGACCCTGACTCAGTCATGTATATTGATCAGGATCTGATATGGACTACTGCAGTCTTGCCACTGACCATCTCTATTTTTTCAGATGAAGATGTGGAAACTGTAATTTTATTAATACCTGCATCACGATGGTTGACTGCCATTTTAAAAAATGAACAATGTTAAGTAGAAGATGCACAGAAGTTGATCAGACTGACATCAAAGAGACTCTAAGTCATTTAGTTCCCCTCAAGTGTGTGATTAAACTGCATTATTCTCTATCAAATGATGCAGGAGCACACTTATTAGAGGAAAGCTCTAAGCCTAGCTATCCAGCTGCTCAAGGGACTCATCCTGTGGACTCTTTGGATGGAACTTTTGAACATATCATTTAGTCCTATTAGCAGGAATGTGAATGGGTAACTACTTTCATTTAGAGTTGCTCACCAAAATTTTTAAGCCAACATTTGACCCAACCTACAAACCAACACATCTGCTGTCAGCCAGGATCGATGGAACTACTTAATGACATCTCTTGTCTAGGTGTCTAGGTTAACTTCTCAGTTATCTTCAATTATGTGTTATCGTACAGTTTCAAGTGGGAACTGAGCAGACTTTGCAAAATACTCTTTCAAGAAAAAGAGTTTTCATTTAGCAGACATCAGCTCAGGGAAATGGAATAGCCTTTATGAGATGCTGCCTACCTTCCAGTCAACGGCTTTCTTATAGGTCATGGCATATTGCAATTGCTGCTGCTTGTAATAATGTCTGCATGACTTGTTTGCAAATTTCTCTTACTTCTTATCATGAAATCCAACTCTACAGCTAAAGAAAAGATCAAAGGAGCATAACATCACTAAGAGCATAGTAGTGGGCAATTAAGACCACAGATTCAAAGACGTTTGACGTTTTATTTTGGGATTTTTTTCCAGATACAAACTGTCATATAGATACAAATCAGCTATACTAATTGCAGATGTTGCAGATTTCTATTAATTTCAGCTTTCTTGATCAATTAAAATTGAGTAAATAGATGTTGCCATTCTGATCAGATCATTTACACCTTTGTATTTAGTCATCTGAGTACAGGAATTACAGAATTGCATCTTTTTCTGAGGGGAGAAAACTTCTGGTATGACTCATGTATCATGTAAGACCTTTTGTTCACACCATTTAAGAGGCCTACTTGGAACCTAATTATTTAACTTAAGTTCTTCTTTTAACAGGGTACTAAAAAGTAAGATGATCATGTCTTAGATTTAAACTAGCTGATCACAGGGGCTTAAAATTGATACATTTCTTGAAGATGAATGGAAATACCATCAAAGGGAGAACAGTTTCTTTATTTCAAACTGTGAACTAGTTCTAAACTGAGTGGCAGAAGAAAGTTGCATCAAATGGCTTCACTAAGAAGGAACTTAATAGCAACTTGGACAAAGAATCAAAAGAAAAACAAGGTCATAGGAGAAAAGAGAGACCACAAATTAAATCATTATTTAATCAGTCATGTGCTAGGCTGACCTCTATCTAGTGCAAAATTGTGCTATATTATAGTCATTGACTAGTAGCTCTTGTATTTGTAGAAAATAATTTTTTATGAGAAGAAAGAGACTACTCAATTTTCAAGATGGACAATTCCTGCAAATTAATTTGTTAAACCTCTGCAAAGTCAAGGAGAAATACTTCACAGCAGCAGTGATGGAAAAGCTCTGACCTGGGATTTACAAACCACGTGTGAAACTATTTCAGACAGTTCTTAATCACTAGCTTAAAAATCAGCAAGCTCTCTGAACGTCACTGGTATCAAGGTGAATGTCACACATACTGTAAAGGATTTTTTTTTAATTGTCAATGCTTGAAATGGATATGAGATTTTGTAGGCTATCAGAAAGGTGTAGAAAATATAGAAGTGATAGACTGCCAATGCTGCACTCATTGCAGACGTACCCTTTCACAAAACATTTACTGAAACATTGGAAAATTTGCAGAACATTTTGCTTTAGCTTTAGAGAGGGGGGGAAAAATTAAAATTATTTCAAAGTCAACCCTCTCCAAATCTCAAGAAAATGAGTCTCCAAAAATGGAGAGAGCAGAGGTGAGGACACAAAAATGAAAAGCAAAAGGAGACTAAAATAATTTACAGCATTTTAAGACTATTCAGTGGAGCTGTTCATGATGGACTCCCATCAATCTATTTATTTCATAGAAGCATATCATAGAACAGCATGGGTTAGAAGGGACCTTTAAAAGTCATCTAGTCCGACCTCTCCAGCAATGAGCAACTAGATCAGGTTGCCAGAGCCCCGTTCAACTTGACCTTGAATGTTTCCAGGGATGTCACATCTACCGCCTCTCTGGGCAACTTGTTCCAGTGTTTAACCACCCATACTATAACAAATTTCTTCCTAATATTAAGTCTAAATCTTCCCTTTTTTAGTTTTAAACCATTACCCCTTGTCTTGTTCCAACAGGCCCTACTAAAAAGTCTCTCTCCATCTTTCTTATAAGCCCCCTTCTAAGCTGGCCACACTTCTTTTGATGCAGCCCAGGATGTGGTTGCCTTTCTGGGCTGCAAGCGCACATTGATGGCTCATGTCCAGCTTTTCATCCACCGGTAACCACCAAGTCCTTCTCGGCAGGGCTGCTCTCAATCCCTTCATCCCCCAGCTGGTATTGATACCAAGGTTTGCCCCAACTCAAGTGCAGGACCCTGCAGTTGGCCTCATGAGTTTCACCTGGGCCCACTTCTCAAGCCTGTCCAGATCCCTCTGAATGGCATCCAGTCCTCAGGCATGTCTATCACACCATTGAGCTTGCTGTTGCCTGAAAATTTGTTGAGGCTACACTCAACCCAACTGTCTACATCACTGATGCAGATATTAAACAGTACTGGTCCCAGTATGGACCCGTGAGAGACACCAATTATCAACAATCTCTATCCAGACAGAGAGACATTGACCACTACTCGCTGTATGCAACCACCCAACCAATTCCTCATCCATCGAACAGCCCATTCATCAAATTCCTATCTCTCCAATTTAGAGAGAAGGATGATGGTCTCTAAATTGGAAAGGCATGGATTTGATGGATGAACCACTCAGTGGATATGGAACTGGCTAGATGGACGCACTCAAAGGGTTGCAGTCAATGGCTCAATGTTTAAGTGGAAACCAGTGACAAGTGGCATTCCTCAGGGGTCAGTACTAGGACCAGTGCTGCTATGAGGACAGGCTGAAAGAGTTGGGGTTGTTCAGCCTGGAGAAGAGAAGACTCCAGGGAGACCTTATAGCAGCCTTCCAGTACCTAAAGGGGGCCTACAGGAGAGATGGGGAGGGACTCTTTATCAGGGAGTGTAGCGATAGAAGAAGGTGTAATAGTTTTAAACTGAAAGAGTGTAGATTTAGATTGGATATTAGGAAGAAATTCTTTACTGTGAGGGTGGTGAGGCGGTGGCACAGGTTGCCCAGAGAAGTTGTGGATGCCTCATCCCTGGAAGAGTTCAAGGCCAGGCTGGAAGAGGCTTTGAGCAGCCTGGTCTAGTGGGAGGTGTCCCTGCCCATAGCAGGTGGGTTTGAATTTTAAGGTCCCTTCCAACCTAAACCATTCTATGATTCTATGATGCGTGGGATCCTGTCAAAGGCCTTACACAAATCCAGATAGATGACATCTGTAGCTCTTCCCTTGTCTACTAATGTAGTCCCTCCATCATAGAAAGCCACCAGGTTGGTCTGGCAGGACTTACCCTTGGGGAAGCCGTGCTGGCTGTCTTGAATCACCTTCCTGGCCTCCATGTGCCTTAGCATAGCTTCTAGGAGGATCTGTTCCATGATCTTCCCAGGCACAGGTTGGTAGTTCCCAGGGTTCTCCTTTCTTCCCTTTTTAAAAACGGGTGCAATGTTTCCCTTTGTCAAGTCACCAGGGACTTCACCTGACTGCCATGACTTTTCAAGTATCATGGAGAGTCGCTTGGCAACTACATCAGTCCTTCAGGACTCTCATCACATCCCACAGAGTTACGTATATTCAGGTTCCTCAGTTCTATTGACTAACTCCTTGAACATCTGGAAGTTTTGCTTTCCTAAAATTCAGGGTCCTGACTTTACTTTTCGCCTGACCCATATCTCTCAGGACTGCGAGCTCCACCAGTGCATGATTGCTGCAGCCCAGGCTGCCCCCAATCTTGATGTCACCGATTAGCTCACTTCTGTTGGTGACCAACAGGTCCAATAATACACCCCCCCTGGTAGGGTTATTACCTGACTTAAGAAGTTATCCTCATTGCACTCCAGGAGTCTCACGGATTGCCTACAACTCACCATGTTACTTTTCCAGCAGATGTCAGGGTACTTGCAGTCCCCCAGCAGGATGAGAGCCTGCAAGCATGATGCTCCTGTCACTGGAGTAAGAAGGTTTCGTCAATAGACTTCCCTTTGTCAGGCTCAACAGCATGTAGGCATCAATAGCCACACTCCAGTCATGGGATTTGTCCCACCAAGTTTAAGTAATGGCAACTAGGTCATAGCTTTCTAGCAGCACAATGGCTTCCAGCTCCTCCTGTTTGGTGCCCATGCTGCGTGCATTGGTGTACAGGCACTTCAAGTGGGCTGTCGGCCATGCCATCTTTTTTGAGGAACACATCTTAATTCCTTCACCAGTGTTTCCCCGTTCGCTACTATTACATCAGGAACCCCTGGCTTATCTTCGTAAGACTTCAAGCATGCTCCAAGGTATCCAGCAAATTTCAAAGCAAAAGGCTGATGGTCCTGGCTAGCACTACGTTCCTCTAACCATTGCCTGTCATCCCACAGCGTGTCACAGGTAAGACTGATATTATCCCCCTCCCCCCTGAAGCTGATTTTAAAGCTGTGTCAATCAGCCCTGCTAGCTCATGAGCAAAGACCCTCTTCCCTGTCTCAGAAAGGTGAACACCATTCTAACGCCAGCAGGCCTGGTGCTGTGTAGACCATCCCATTATTAAAAACCTCAAAATCATGGCAGTGACACCAGCCATGGAGACACATATTAATAGACTGGGTTGGTCTCTTTCTTCCAGTATCACTGCCTGCAACTGGAAAGATAGGGGAAAAAGTTACCTGTGCTCCAGATTCCCTTACCAGCTGTCCCAAGACCCTGAAATCTCTTTTGATTGCCCTTGGACTATGTGCTACAGCTTAATCACCACCCACGTGGAGGAGAAATAACGGGTAATAGTCCAAGGGCTATACCAGGCTAGGAAGTTTCCTAGTTGTGTCCTTAACCCAAGCCCCAGGGAGGCAGCAGACTTGAGTAAGAGGAAGGTCTGTCTAGCATATTGGACCCTCTCTTCCCCACAGAAGTGAGTCACCTACATCTATAACTCATCTTTTGTTCCTTGTGGCAATGGTCATGATATGTGTGGTAGGAATTTCTGACCTTGGCAACACCTCTGGTATAGACGGACCATCATCCACATCATCCATTGACTGGCCTTCCACATCCAGAGCCTCAAACCTGTTGTGGAAAGGCACNGTGGAGAGGCACCTGGGAAGGAGAGGATTCGCCTGCTACAACAAGAGTGGACTTGCCTCCATTCGCTCCTTTCCTTTAAGCTACTGCCTTCTGCTGGGTGGGATGCCCTTGATCTTGTGTGTTTTGGTTTTTTTTTTCTGGTGGCTGTTCCTGTTTCTCCCTCAGGGAGGGCAGAGCACGGTCCACCCGTCTATTTCTTTCTGACTCCCTGATGCTCCTTTACCTTTCTACTTCCTGTTGTAGCTCTGCCATCAGGCTGAGTAGATCATCCACCTGGTCACACCTCACACAGCTGTTCTCACTACTGCCATCCCTTAGTAGTGAAAAGCTCTGGCAAGCCCTGCAGCCTGAGACCTGGATGGCTGCGCGTTTTTGTGGGAGCTCTGTCTGCGTTGCCACATCTGTTCTGGTGAGTGCAGAGGACATGGCTTTCTGCTGGGTGGATACCACAGCTAAGCTCCTTCTGGGAGAGTGAGGACCACCAATTGAACTGACCTTTGGAGCTGGCAGGGAAATGACACCCTTCCTGACGTGCCACGCTCTGTTTGCCCACTTGGTTGCCTTGGTGCTTCCCTGCCTCCAGAAAACTCCCCGTGGCCAGAATCTGCTGCTCCGCTGTGGGCTGGGCCAGCTCTGGAGTAGCTGGCCTTGGTGACTGACTGCTAGCTTCCATTATGCCGTGTTTAAATCTGCCGCCATTGCTCTGGCAATGTCCAGGCCTCATCAGCATCTCTTGCCAGAGCTACAGCTCCTGGCCAGTCTCTCTGCTGCCCAGGCATTTCTCTGCCTCAGGGAACCTTGAAGAACATTTCCTTCTCTGACACAGGCATGGCATACAGCAGTGCTATTTTACACCAGCTAAGAACCTCAGCATCTAAGCATTTCAATAAACAAGCATGGCTACTTTTGTTCAAACCCAGAATATTTCTTAAAATGCTCCTGGATGAGGCTCAGCTGGAACATCCTTATGAGTCTGGTTGTTTGCTCCAGTTACGGCCCACAGCAGTTCTCTCAATGGAGCGCAGAGGGTTGCATGGACCCAGATTGTATCCTACATCAAAATTACACCAGCTTTCCTTCAAGGACTTCTTACAGCAAAAATAAATCAATAAAGTCTTAACTTTGATTTCTGTTGTTAGGATAAGGTGACTGCAGTTTTCTCTCTCTTCTTCCTCAAACAAATAACTAGAATACATAAGCCACAAAATCTTTAATGACATCTCTGTTTTTACAATGCAAAACGTGGAAAAGTTACCTCAAATACCAAAATAGGCATGATTCCTACTTGAGGTGGTTCGAAGGGGACTAAACCAGTCTTTGGAAAGAGTAACTAATTGTACATACAATCATTTGCAACAGGCAGAGTATTAGGATATAATTTATGTTTATTAGACTTGGTGGGGAACAATAAATCATTGTTTTCATTTGTAGAGCATTATTAGAGGAGTGAATTAACTGAAGAAATTCTTCTTCCTCATGGCCTACAGGAGTGAAAGGTTAATGGCATAATGAATTCCTATAAAACAATAGTAGACTTTCGCCATCCCTCAGCCAGCAGGTGTTAAATTAGCAGGTAATAAAGTGTGTATGCAATCTGCATTCACAGGCCAATAAATAATATTCAGGGGCTAGTTTTACCTGCTCTAGTTGATAGTGCATTACTGGGACTATATAGCTCCATAGTGTCTAGGAAAGGTACAGAGAGCAAAAGGGAGCTGATTTTGCAACAGCCTGACTTTTAGCACTGATATATGTCAGATATTACCAGAGAGGCATACCTAGAATATTATAGCAATGCTCATAAATTCCACACTGCCCTCTAATAAAGCACTGCTTCTACATGTGGCAAAAACACATTCCTGTGGTCCCTTCAGCTTGTGACATTTACTCTGCCATCCTATTAATACTGGTGGCATTTCATTCGGGTAATGGAATAGCTGAGGGGAAAAAAACCTTAATATGCAGCACCACTCGGAAGGCGAAAAAAAAGCCCTCCTAAAATAATATGCTAGCTCTCACTGTGAAAGTCAAATATATTATCAATGTACTTCTATGAATGGGCATTAATTATCCATTCAGTCTACAAGAGTTATGTAATGTGTTGATGCTCTCCAGCTACAAGAAATACTGCTACATTGCAATGCAATTAAATCAAGTTATTATTAAAAAAGAAGTACTTTTCTTTTTTTTTTTTTAGCTGTGATTGTATTCTTTGCCCTAACCAGTCTCAGCTTTCCATTTTTTTTTCCAGTACTGGAGGAGAACAGGCCCCCAGTTAATTCCTTGTTGTTATTGATGGTTCTGTACTACGCAAGTCAAGACGTGAAGCCTGTGTAAGGGCTATTGTGGTGAATCCCAATGCTGAAAGTAAATTCAGCAGCTGTGTTAAAAGTTAGGTTTTGTTCTATATTTCCTGGGGAAACAAGTATTTTCTGACAGGTAGCTGGACGCTTGGAATAATATTTGAAATCCTTTCACCCTGAAAAGAAGAAGAGGGGTCAGGTGTCTGAGGGTATTAGGACGCCGCTCTCTTCCGCCTGCACGGATCGTCTGGTGACTTTTGAAAATCTCATTCTGAGTCCCAAGTACCTTGTAACGTAACTGGCTTCAGAGGCTATACTGCGGAACGAAACTGCTCAATTAAGCCAAGTGGCACCAATTGAACAAGACCTTAGGTCTCCTCAAGGCCCCATGGTCCTAAAATATAGTTACTTTTTGCGTTTGATGTTTTTTTCCTGAAAAACACTTGTAGCGCGAGGCCTGCACAGCAGGCGGAGCGGTGCTTTCCGAGCATGTGGAGGTGGCAGAGAGAGCCAAGGCTGCTGGGACAGTGCTGGGGAGCCATGGGAAGAGCCCACACCATTGCCAGGCTTCCTGGGGGACAGCCTGCAACAGGGCACCCAAATCCTCCCCAGAGTTACCGCAGAGACTGATAACTGAGCCTGAGTTAAAACTACATTATAACCAATTGCAAAGCCCATACCTGATTTTACTAATTTTAGTAACTGGTTTTAATACATTCGGGACAGTTACTTCTGTGTTATATAAGTTTATAGATCTCTATTGAGAGAGTAAAAATTCATATTTAAGCTTTTAGCATTATTCCAAATAACATTCTCATTTATGAACTGATTAAAAGAAATTAAAAAAAAAAACAACCCAACCAAATAAACCAGATAAAAAAAAAATCATATCAGTCAGACTTCAAGTATGTATTTCTAGCTTTCAGGAAAACTTTGTATGAATAACACTAAAAAAAAAATTTAAATTACTGTTACCCTACTTACTTGAGTGAGAGTACAAAAAATTACATTTCTTGAAGTAACAACACCAGAAAAGCAAATAATGCCACTGCAGCACTATCAACATCATGAAATTCCTATTTCAGTAACTAATAACCGCCCTGTGAGACAACTATAGACACATCAAGGAACACCATGAGTTAGTCCATATACCTTGTTGATTTTCTTTTCATTTTAGTTTGATTTTTCCATCACTCCAGCTTCTTTTTAACATTAAGCTTATGCTTACAGCAGTTTAAGTAACCAAAAAGGCTCAATCCAGAATATGAAATAGCTGTAAGTTAGTTGATCATGCTTTTTGTAAAGCAATGTTTATCCAAGTCAGGAGAAATTCTTATCTTTCAGTCTCTGGACTTACCGTTGAATGGGCATCTCATTGCTTCCATGCCCACATCAGTGCAGATACTGGAATCGATAGTGGCTTCTTAAAGAGTATTTGTCACTTTTAAATAGACAACATATGACTCAGCATGGGAGTCCAGGGCTTTTATCAGGTTATAAAAAGGGACCTTCAGGAGCCCTGCTGGGGCAAAGGCATGGCAACCAGCTTCACAAAATGCTTCTGTCCTGCTTTAAAAACATATAACTGTTGTGATTGGTGTAAAAAAATAGGCAGGTAACTGCGGATTGCAATATCGCTTTAATTTTGAAAATTGTCTTTTCCACCAGGGCCGTGCAGTAGTTTTGGGTGCATACATTTGCACGTATTTTGAAATGGTTAGAACAACCTCTCCCCTTGCATTTATCTTATGGTTTTCGACACCTATTTGAGACAGTTGCTAACTTTTTTGCTATTGAGTAGTTTCCACTTGTGTATAATGGTGGAAAAACATTTTGCAGGAAGAGAACCCCAACCAAATAGTGACATATAGTTCTTCATGATTTTTAGGTAATATCTACTTATTGTAAAAAATATGCTTCAAAATATTAAGCAAAGTACATTGGTTATGGTATCTTGCAGATATTAAGACCATACTTCTGTTATCTGTTGGCTGCAATTCTAAGACCTTCCTGCATAACTGTGTCCAGGCTGAAATAATTTTATGAAGAGCAATATAACCATATCGCTTTTAAAACTATGATCGACATTTTAAAACCTATCACAGAGCCTTTTAAACTAGAGCTGAGGACAGGGAGCCATTTTGATGCTGCTGGCTGGAAACCCTGCCCTCAGACATGTGCACCTGGTGGTTGGACAAGGTTTCCCAAATGCCTCCCTTCACTCAGCCCCATCTGCTGCGATGGCACGGTGCCTGCTCACCCATGATGGTGCCAGCTTTGCTCAGTGCCAAGCAAAATGAGTTTAGATGGGCAGTTTAGGAGCAATATCTCTTCTATAGAAAGTCCCTCCTCTGTGAGGGCACTGACACACAGGTGCCAAATGCCACCTTATACTTGATAGCATCTGCTGGTACTTACATGCCAAGAGCACAGCACCTAAATGGAGATGGTAACAAAGATAGGAACCTATATTTATGCTTGCCAAAAGACTGCCTATGCTCAGATATAAAGCCATTAGAATAACACAGGGTATCAAACTTGATGTTAAACTAGACCGCAACCTCAGAAGAGCCTGCAAGGCTAATTCACAACTGATGATGACACAGGAAACAAAACCCCGTGAGGGAGAAAAGGTCCAAAGCACAGTTTTGCACCTACCTGAAGGACTATAAAGCATTTGAAACTGTATTATCCTTGTGTGTTCTTCGATACGTTTATAGTGGAAGAATTAAAGATGTTCTGTTTAGTTAAAACCAATTCAAATGCAAAGGTACATAGCAAAAAAATCAGCTGAGGCCTTACTATAAATTCCTTAGCCCGTCTTCCATTTGCCTGCATAAATGTTTATGCTCTACTCATCCTCTTAATGGGCCAACATGTTAAATAGTTGGCTATTCCAGACCTCATAAGCAGAAAAATGGAACTTTCCTTTCCTTATAAGGTAGATTACAAACACTTAGAGATTCTCCAAAAGACAATAGGTGTTTGCTGATAATTTTTTGCCTGCAGCTTCCTCCTTGTCTGACCTCACTTACTTATAAGGGTCTGGCATTCATTTTTTTCCTTTCAGAGGCTATAAATCATAACGGATTATAATTAAATGTTATTTCATTGTATTGTTTGTACATCAAGAAGAGGTTTCTGTTGCGTTAGGAACCATACACACACAGAGAGAAACAGGCTTTCCCATTAAAAGCAAACAGTCCTGTCTAGACAAGGCTCAGAAAGGTGCCCTAGGTGCTGCTCATCAGCTTGTTATTCCTCCCCTCCGGAGATGGGGAAAAAGACTAAAACAAAAGATGGTTGCCATAATGAATAATCTCTTTTCAGTTCTTTCTCCCTCTCTTTCCCCATCTGTCTCTACTCTACGACCCAGCCCATGAGGATGGCCATACTGAGTCATGGCAAAGGCTCACCCGGTCCCTATCTGTCTGCTCTGGCAGGGGCCTGAGGGGACTGTTTGAGTAAACATGGATGGAGAAGAGAACTTCAACTCTCAAGTTTCTTTTGTTTGGTTGGGGGTTTTTTTGTGTTTTTTTTTGTGTTTTTTTTTTTTTTTAATTTTTTTTTTTTTTTTCTTAAGCTTTTCAGTCTAATTTGTCTGTAGCTAAGGTTTTCACAAGTGATTTTTCACAGACTTTTTTTTTTTAACAGAGGTAGTGTATTATTTTGTTAACACTTCATTTTTCAAGAAGAAATATTAATAAAAATCTCTCATTTTACTCTAGATGTCTGTAATATATTTAGAATGTTTGCATCTTGTCTGAAAGAAGTGTTACCCTATTCATAGATCAGGTGGCAAGAACACAGAGAGGCAGCCAGAGGACATTACTCACCATTTTCTCACCTACGCTGTTTATGAAACTTGTATCTCAAGGAAGAGGAATCCATCCCATGACGTTAGTGCCAGAACACAGCAGCAGCACACCAGACTGAGCTTAGACAGACATCCTGGCAGGGGTAGACTGCCAAGACTTCTGTAGCTTCATTGTCCTTTGCAAGAATCGACCCAGATATTTTCCTGTGCTGATCTTGCAAATCTTTAAATATGTAAACAACTTTTGTATATCCAAGTCATACCCTTGGCTCCCTATAAAGTTATCTTCTTCACTCCGTAGCTAGGTGATTTTTACCCTCTCGACCTCAGATACACCCATTCTGTCTCCAAAACAGTTTTGATCAGGCCCAGTTTTAAAACCCATTTCCACAACCACATCTCATCTGAGCCAACTGCTATTCAACTGAATGGGAAAATTTAAAAAAAAAATCTTACTGGTTTTACTAGGAATTGAATCAAGCATATGATCTTGTAACTGCTGAAATTCCTATCGCAACTAGCAAACGTGTGAGCTCCTGGCAGCCCAGCCACGTTTAAGGAACACCTAAATATCAATGCTGTTTACTTTTAAGCAAGTGTAGCAGTCCTATTGCTCTCAGAAAGACTTTAGCACATACTAAAATTTAAGGATAAGATGAAATATCTTCCCAAGTCAGTAATATATATTACCACTGCTTTTAATTAGCATAATTTGTAAATCTGTCTTTTACACTGTACTATCCATCACATATGTTGGATTGCCAACAGCTACTAGCATTTTTCCACTTTCAGGATGCTGCTTATTTCATTAGCACAGACTATGCTGCTGTTTTTATTCTCCAAACCAGCCTGACTTTATGATTCTGTTCATTTCACACCTGGCAACACAGAAAATGCAGAGGCAACAGAGGGGAAATCCTTTAGCAATCAGTAAAATGACAAGAACTGCAGTGATGTGTGTTATTTTCTCAAGTGCCAATAAAATGCATGTGAATTTTCAAGGGAGCTAGCAGTCATTGTTTGCTACAATGACATGCCAGCATATGCTCATATTATCATTTAATAATATGGAAGATAGCACTCATCATAGCCATCACAGAGCAAAAAACCAGGGAGGCAGGTGTTGCAATACAAAGCAACTCTATGTGAAATATGTGTAACACGCTGTTGACGTTAGAAACAGATTTTACGTTGACACATATAAACACAAAACTCACAAACATACATAGGCATACATATGCATTCTCTTCTATTGCTTAGAATAGTGAAAAATCACAGAATATACTTTTACCTGAAACATGACAGAAAGTTTACACCCTGAAATATAAGTCCAGTAATGACTTTGTAGAATTTCATGTTTGTGGTTACTTGATATTTAATTGGCCACAATGTCTTCTACCTTAGTCTTCTCTAGTGATGACACATTTCTTCCTGAAAGTGGAAAGATAAACTGTATGCTGTCCGATAGGTATTTATAGGAAAGAGACTACTAAAACCCCTTATCTGAACTAGCAAAAATTTTTCAATGTCTTCATCTAAATGGTGGTTTATGTAGTCATTTTTATTCACCAACAGTAAACAATCTACAGTAGGAACCACCTGTTGTTATCATGAATCCAGATGCAACCCATCTTCCTCATTTGTGGATGGAAGAGGAGACAAGGAACCAGAGCATGGGCCACACTCGAGTTCCTGGGGTTGAATTTCTGAAGATATCCGGAAGGAAATACCAGAAAAAACATCTGAAACACGCAAGAGAGAGGTCAGGTCTAGACAAATTCAGGAGTCCTTGTCTTAAACAGCTAGCTGAAGACATGCAAGAAAAAAAAAAAGACAGAGGATATGGAATAAGAAGAGCATCACCACAACTGGGATTTGATCCAAGTTCCATGAAGGACAAAGCAAAGGCAACCAAGACTTGGAAACTCTTCTTCAAAACTATTTTACACACTCCTGACTTTATTTCAAATTAATTTTCTGAACTTTTTTCAAATAAATTCCTGTGCATGTTTCGCCATCAAAATATACTTCAGAAACTCCCTGGTGATTTTAGAGAATTTGGAAATGTTGTCATTTCGCTTATGCAAGCTAACTTTCTTTCCCAATGTTTCATTTACTCTTCAATAAATATTGAAACTGCAATGAAACGGGAGCTCTTCCAGTAAAGTATATGCTGAGGAATTGTTTCACAGTTAGTACAGAAAGTGTCCCTATAAAATAATATATAAAGAAGGGACTCAAATGCAGATTAATTGTTTAATAAAGTATAAATGATTACTAAACATTTAATAAAATTAAACAGTAAACTAATTATGTTTACATAAATATTTAATGCATTCTTATTATATTTTAATAAACATTTAGTATTAAAATTTGATAACACTTACAAAATTAATTCCTAAAAGCTCCAAAATGGTCACACAACAGACATATGCAAGAATATAAAACTTTTGGGAGAAAAACTTGTTATTTTAGTGGTGTTTTGAAAATAGTCATTATCTCTTTGTTTCTGGTAAAGGCTTTCGATGTAAAAAACCTTTCAAAAAATGTCCTATGTAGAGAAAAAAAAAATCATATAACTCTAATGATTTTACGCCTGATTTTTTCAGGGAAGGGCAAGCCTGTAGGGGCCTTAGAGAAGGCAGGAAACAAATGTCATCTTTCTTTTCATATAATTGTACACCCAAGTGCTTTATGTAATCAAAATGAATACTTCAATTTGCTACATATTTAGCTGGAGGAACAGAAGGCATATGGAAAAAAAGCCCCAGGGGCAAATGATCTCACTCACCTGGAAAACAATGTGTGTGTTAATAGAGTAATTTGTTAATTAAAGTTTCTAAGATGTCCACCAAAGCCATTTATTTCTGAATTACCACTTCCTAGAGTTAAACAAGATCCTGGGTAAAATGTAATTAGAAACTCTATTTTTCCTCTGTCTCAGTTGTTCCTAAGTGCAATCAATTTGACAAGTATCCCAAGAGTTACCTCAGCAGCAGATGGTCTACGCACCCGCCCAATCAGCACAGCGCACCGAGAACAAAAAAGATAAAACAATTTCACGCCTGTCGCCAGAGCTCTAAGATACAGCGTTGTATTGAATTACCTTCAAATTAAAATCCTTACTGGCAGTGGAACACAAAACAGGGATGACTGCTGAAGACAAATAAATACTCATCTATAAGACTCCAAACACAGTAATTTTTTTTTTTTCAGGAATGCTTAAAATACAGGTGGTGTTTTTCAGCTCGTGGTAGCAAACATGAGAACTTGGCCATAAAGATTTATCCAGCAGAAGGTTCACCTGATACCTCGGAATACTTTCCATTTCAACTATGTGGCAGCCTGTTACAAAACCAATAGTGGATTTTTATTTTTTTTTTAAGGAAAATAACAAAAAATTACCGTGTTCCATGTTGAGAACCCTAATAACTCTGTTTTCTTTAGGTTTGTTTTTCAAAAAGGAACAGACACAAATAACTACCTTGCACTTACAGCAATAATATGAAACAATTACAGAAGTAACCCACAGGTGTGTGTTATTCAGGAAAGTCCTAATTTCCAAGGCTTTTCAGGGGGCTTTCCAGGTTGCTATGGCAGGAAGAAGGAAGAATTGTTCTAGCAGGAACCACTCTGTTGGGTTCCGACCCTGTTACTGCTGTTGGCTGTTCTCCCAGGTTTATCCCCCTGCATGGTATCCAAAAGGATGACAGAAACTTGTATTGCAAGTGGTATGGAACCGGGGGTTATTTCTAAAAGTCCGCTTCCAGGTGCAAAAGGAGGAATTTGGCCAAAACCATTGGCAGATGATGTTTGAATTACAAGTAATCACAGCAGAGCTTCGTTTTGGCAAGTTGCTAAGAGACATACTCAAGATTTCAAAAGCTCCCCAGGAAAAATAGGAAAATCTACACCAAAGAAAACTCCCTGTGTATATTGTAATAGTTTTGGGGATTTCTCAAACAAATGCATCAATGAAGAGCTTTTCTTATTTATGGGCTCATTTTAGGTATAAGCCTTGCTTATCCCATGTCTACTCTCTTACAGCAGGTGTCAGGCAATGGTTCTTCACCATTTTCTTTATAAGGGATTGTTCCTTTAATTAATTAATTAAAGGTCGTTCCTTTAGTTAAACATATATAATTAATGTTATCAAATTTTACAATTGACATTAAGAACAAGATGTTCTCTTCGCATTAATACTCACTTTGCCATATTTAAAGTTATATAAACAGCTCTCTTTAGTGATTAAATCATGTAAATACGTATTTCTAGACATAAACCCCTAAATCTGCCATCTTTAATTTTTGAATCAAATGCATGTTATGCATCAGTGAGAGAATGTATTACGAATGTGGATACTCTTAAACACTAAATCCACTGAAAAATTATTTTGCTGTAGCAAGCATTTAAAAGCAGAATAATTAAAGTTGTCATGAAAATAACACAGCAGGCAGATTAGTACTCTAAACACAGCACGTAAGACAGGATAAATCATGAAGACATATGGGAAATAATGCTATTCTGTATGCCAGATAATCAGTATTTCTACAAAAAAGTGACAAAAGTCTAAGCATTGTAGTAGCAAAATGCTTAACATCTGGGATCGAGAGTTCATATTCTGGCTATTAGTGATACAGAGCTTTTATTTTTCTGTGTTGGCCATTGTATCTTCAAAGCTCAGTGATTCTGATATTGCCCCTCTCCTTCTATACAGCAGTATTTGGGCATTTGGCTTGATTTCAGCCATTGGGAACTTTTAATATTGGTTCACTTTGCAGCTCTGGAAAGTGTATTTCTTTACAGAGGCGAGCTTTCTTTTTCCTGGATATACCTTTCTTGATTTTAAACAAAAAAGCCAATAGTCTGTGAACACAACCAAGCCTCATTTTTCTGCTTCAACAGTCAGACGTGGAAGTGACCCAAGAATGCCACAAACCCATGAGCTACTCTATATCAAAACTGCCAAAATTATTTTCCCTCTTTTCCTGCATCCTGCCTAAGTGGCCTCTCTAATACCATTTTGTTTCAGACTAGGCCCAACACTGCCTAAACAGAAACTCTTCACCTGTCCATCTCACAACCTTTTTCAACTTGGACAATTTTTCTTAAGTCTGCTCTGACACATCAAAATAACATGCTGAAGGTTTCCTCCAAGTTTCTTTCCATAAGGCAGACCAATATGTGAGGAGGAAAGATTTTAATATCTTTCTCTGAATCTTTGCAAAGAATTGTCAGTTCATTAAATGCTATAAAATAAATAAATAGGAAACGTGTGAGGTTCTGTGAGTCTGGCTGTGTGCACCTCCCTGTCCCAAGCAAAGCCTTGTCTATCTAATACAGTGTGCATAAACTGATTAAATATATTTATTCCATATCTGGGGTTATCAGAGAAGATTAAAGATATTGCTGGGGTATTGATGAGGTAAGAATGCAAGTTCACTATTTGCTACTTCTGTTGCTCGGCAAGGGCATTTTGGAAGTCCTTGCATTTCAGTTTCAGTTTTGGGAATAAACCCACCATCTGATCTATTCCTCCCTAAAATTGCCCACTTATGCCAAGGTAAATTAATTTGTTATTAGCTCGTATCACCACCAGTGCCTCCCCTTGACGCAGACTGGGATCTTCCCTCTTCTCAAAGTGGTGAAGAGTAACGCACAGTAATATGGAGCTGACCAAAAGCTGTGCTGTTACGAGAAGGATTATTGGGAAGAGTGAAAGATGGGGGAGGGTCTCCCATGTTTGTATAGATATTCTGCCACCTTGCTAGGAGAGGAACAAATGAGAAACTGCTCTAGGAAACAGAGGAGAGACAGAATTAATGGACTTTCTAGTAACCCGCAGGTTTCCTCAATAAGGAATGGCAGGGACATCCACATCCTACGGATGTCCACTTCATACCGCCGGCTCAGCAATCTCTGCTTGGGATGTTTGTGTTGCAGGTTAACATTTGCAAGTTCAGGCAAACATCTACATATTAGTTTTACACTAAAATGATAAGGCTGAATACAATTACTTCTAGAAAACTGATGTAGGTGCAAACTAAAACAAAAAGGGAGAATGCATTACCGGGCTAAGACAAATTGGTGAATTCCCATTTCTTTGTCTAAGCTGTTTATCAATGGAAAATGCATCTAACATTAAATACGTTTTCTTTTATTTCTACATAGAAATACTTTTAAAGGGAAATCTGACTGAAAACCACAGACCCTACTCTGCAAGCTTAGTCTGTGGACGGGAATATTTTGGAATATACTTTAAGGGTACAAACAAACTCTATGATCTTAGGGGTGCTGGCAGAGCAGTCAGTAAATCAGTGGATGGCAAATCAGTAAAATAATCTAATGGGACCATGAGAACAACTTGAAACTCGACATGCTGAACCGAAGTCCAGAACAGACTGCAAAGTCCAGTAACTGAACTGCATCATAAATGACTTTGACGGATGAAAGAGTTTTGAAAACCTTGACCCACTCTATTTGCTAGAATACAACGTAAGTGTAGAATGATCAATAACAGTAACAATTCCCTTAACGTCTACAAGTGGAAAGGTTTCCTTTGGTGTAGTGAATAAATATATGACATAACTGGCTTGTTAAAAACAAATGAAGTCTTGATGACATCCATAGAGATTAGAAAATGTCAGTTGTTAAAAGGAATGTAAACTATTGCAAGAGAAGGGTAAATAAAAATGTGATCTACCCCAACAATGCACCCAAGGAAGGCTGGATTACGTTATTGGTAGCTATGTAAAGAATAAAAATTCTCACACTTCATGTCTTGCAATGTATCTTTAGATATAGCCACCTGTCGTTCTTTCTTCACAATGTCGCACATGATTTTTGTACCAGTGATAAAAGGTGAAGGAAAATACCAATAGAGTTGGATAAAACATTTCTTGATTTGGAAAATAATCTGGCATTTGCATGCCACCCACCAAACCCAGATTTAAATTTTTTTTTTTTGAGGTGATTGTGACAGGGCCGAATGGAGATTCTGATTTATCCTGCTCCAAGCACGAGACTTAGCTGTCCCTTGTAATCCTACTTCTGTTTGGGCTGATTTTTAGCAATATGTCCCTACTGAAATCAGTAGGATCTAATGGTCTTCCGCGCAACTTGTCAGGTCAGCCATGGCTCTATCTACCAGACTCCTGAAAGCCTCTAAGGATGAAAGCTGCACCACCTCTATAATAATCTCTCCCACTACCCTCTGAATTAATAGATAAATAAATAAAAATACAGAGCTTCAAGCTTCAACAGAAATTTTCACCGAAACTCTGTCAAAATGTTCACACTTCAGTCCCAACGTTTCCGGGCAATTAAAAAAATATAATTGCAAATATTTTTAAAAATAAATTATTTTCATAAGAAATAAATCAATAAAAAACAATAACTACAATATATTAATTATGTAATATTTCAAAAATAGACTAAATCTTCACCCATGCATGTTTAATTAAGGCTTTAAATCATATCATCCTGCACTGTTGAGCAATGTTTCTTTACGGTATTGAGCAATGGTTTCACATCACACCAAAGATAAAGGCAACACCAGGGCAGTCTGTTTTTTCTCACAGGTTTTGGAATGTTTCTGTTGAAAAACACCCATTGATTTATTGATATTAATCATCCGATACTTAATTATCAGAAACATATATGAAATATTTACCAATGTTCCTGATGTATTCCAAAATCCCCCAGAACTATTTTATCTCTGGCAAACTTAAACAGTTTAAACCAAACCAGTATTAGCTTCAGTACGTTACAATTCATATCATAAAATATTTTATGACCTGTTTTTCAACCAAAGAGGTTTTTCTTTAAAGTCTTAATAGCAAGTTACTCCATTCAAATAATGTAGAAGACGGTGGGACATAACTGCATGGAATCAGTCGTCCTGGTTAGTTCTGTTATTCTTCATAATAGGAAAATGAAATATGGCTCTACACTGAATGCTGTTATATTAGGAAACAAGTCAGGCATACATATGCATTATATATGCACATAAAATATATATAAAAGATATAATTTTTTAAACATGTATTTTATATATATTCTTTTGAGGCGGTTGTGCTGCTTTTAGTTGAAAATGTTAATAATCTGGGGGGTTCAAAATCATGAACCATTGACTGAAACTGATGTAAAATATGTATTTAAATGCAAACTCATACAGGTATTTTATTTTGTTCAGCATTCCGTTATCACTACGGAAGTCAAACGGTAGATAGAGCACTGTTGCATAGGTCTATAAATATACTTCTTGTATTTATAGTGAATGGCACCAAAATCCAAAAGCAGCCTTGTTAAGTTCATGAGACAATTTATGAAGGGAAGTACTACTTATAGAGAACAGAGTTATTACACTGTAACCCCAAACAGCTAGGAGGAAACACAAGAAATGTTGCATAAAACGTTCCTTACTCATATGTAAAGTGTGCTTACCTAAATTCGCTCAGTACAGAGCTTTGTTAGACTCCAGCCATGCACAGGTTGTTGGCACCGAGTGAATGCAATTTCTGGGCACTATTTCAATTGGGAGTTTTTCATCTTTATTCCGTTGCTGTTAGTGTCTCTGTACTATGAAATTCACAACGTGAAGCTGAATTTAAGCGAAGTCATTCAAGTGAAGTCGTGCTCCTCGCTACGTATTCCTTAATGGAATGGGATTTTGCCTCATAAGCTGCCACGATCAACTGTTGCTCTCCTGGTGGTTTCCCTCTTGCATTGCCAGGATGCAGCCATGAAAGAACTGCACCCTACTGCAAGCGGAGGGGGGAAGAACAAAAATACACCTCCAAAAGTTCAAACAACAAGCAAGACATGAACAGTATGTTACTGTAGAAATAAACCTCTGCAGTACATGAAACCTAAATTCAGGCAAGCATCAGCAAGGATCTAGAAAACAAAAGTGCAACTAAGAAAGGAGGAAAGAAATGAGACTACCTGCACCATTCCTAGATGGAATGCCATTTCATGGCTAGGCACCCAAGAGAAAGTGGTAACCTACCTGCTTCTTCTATCAGTACCCCTTCTTTACTTAGAGATCATGCACTTGAAATGTTTTTTGTAGATACCACATCCTTTATTTCTGGTGCTTATGATTTAAACTGTGAACGTCTGAATAACAGTCAATGCGTATAGCTAATACAGGCAGGATCTACCCTCCCGTAAGGAATGCTTCCAGCTAGCGGGTTCTCTATTTGTAATTGAAAACCATTGATTAAAGTGTTCAAAATGAAAATGTTTGCTTATAGTGTAGTCTTTTTGCAGATCAGAATTAAATTCACAACAGCTGTGACTTTGATCACTCTTCTAACCCTCAAAAAACAATTAAGGTTGCTGGAAGGGAAAACATTAATCATGACAGAGCAGAACTGATGAAGAGTAGAAGGCAATGGGCATGAAAAGCCTGTTCAGATCTCATCAACTATGTAGCATGCACAAGCTGACAAGAAGCTGTTTAGATCCTGTAAGGCTGTAGCAGAAAGATAATGATGCATATCACCTCTGAGCTATGCATTTACGCATGGCTAGAAAATACTTGTCTTTTCTCAAGGTACGTATTAGAGGGTTTTATAACGTTTCTGGATAAAGCTTATTTACAAATATCTGCCTTTTTCAATATTGTACATGAAAGTAACTCGGTAGTGACATCACAAGTTATTTAGTTAAACTCAAATGTACTATTTTCTATTTAGAAGCTTCCTTGTATGTACCATTCCTATGGCAACCCCATGTACTCCATCCCATCACGCAGCACCGACCTGGGACAGCAAGATAAAGTGAAATTATGTATCACGTAATTGAACACACTTTCACATTCTTACGATATGACCTGGCACAAATTCATTTACAGTTTTGGTTGTCATTTTTCAATCTGAAAGAAATTTCTACACAGCAATGACCTATTGCATGTACATAGAAAATCAGTGGTCATCATGCTCATCGGAAAGACTCCTTCAAAAATGAACGATTACTTTCTTATTGTGTACTAGACCAATCAACATTTTAAGGAAAAAAAAAAAAGTTGACTGAAAATAAGTAACCAATTTTTGATACGATCAGATGTGTCCAATATATATTGCCTGTTTAGCAGCAAAATCCAACGCAGTATCTCTGAAAATCTGTTGTCAGTCTCTCCTTTCCTATAGTGCACCTACAAAAACCCAGGCTGAAAATGAGCTTTGGTTTACTAAGTTCAGTCCCCTCCTGATCCACCTACTGTAGTTTTCCGGTGATTTGGTCTTTTGGGTGGTTTTGGTGCATTTTTTTGGGGTTTTTTTTGGTAAAAAGTAAATCATGTAATTGAATAACTATTTCTGCACATTATAAAGTCTTCAGCATTTTGGCTGCCTCTCACTGACAAAGGTAGGCATGCCTTGGGCAGTTACAGAGCACTGCACTGTGGCTGATGACAGGTGTCACTACGTTGCCTTGTACAGACCCATCTTACACCAATTAGCACTTTCCCAAGCAACTGCCAGGCACAGTTTTGCATTTTGAAAAATCTTGAGAACCGCTTCTTCCCTGTTTGCACACACCCAGCTTTCCTGGGGCAGTACAAGAGCCTTGCCACCAGGCCCAGATAGTTTCAGCATCCAGAAACATTTGGAAGCCCATTTATTTCATTATAGCCCAGTGAAAGAGAACATTCTGCCTATGAAACCTGCCAATCTATTAATTGTAAGGCAGCTTCTCATGGTTGCTTTTTCCTTATTTTCTTGCTAAGTAGGATCTGGGTTGAATGGACAACTCGTCCTAGTTTGTAATTTCTACCAAGCAAGCCCAGACATAACTTAAGAACTGGATTTTGTGTGTGCTTGTTTTCTCATGAAAATATACATATCTATGATATGCGTGTTTGGATCTCTTGAGATCTGTTGTTTAATTTTACTATTTTTTTCCAGGTTGTTTTCCCACAGCAGTTTTTCTTGCTCCATTTAGAGAAAAACCTGATCTGACCGTAAGATATGGTGAGATATCCATATACAGAAAAGAGAGTTATTTACAGTTAGTGAGGGTGGAAACAGGCTCTCACTGTAAGAAATTGTAAATAATGGTCTTAAATGCCTTCAGAATACATACTACATCAAAATCAAGCACTTTCTATAAGAAGTGCATAACCAAAATGACAGCTGAATATACTAAGTAAAATACTAGAGAAATAGATGGTCCTGGATCATTCTTCATGTTCCATGACATGAGAAGCGCTTTCTCATGTGGATCACTTCCCTTCTACACATTTTATTACTCAGACTGAGTAGAGACTGAGATCCAGGTTCTGAAAACTTGATTTAAAGTTGGATTGGTGGCACTGGTGGGCACTGTCGCTCCAAACCTCCACAATATTTACGGACCTTCGCCAGCGTTTATGGTCTCATTAGAATCTGGGACCAAAAAGGAGCTGCTGCAGAATGCCCCTCTGTCGCTTCAGTTACACGGATTATTCTGTTTTTCTTTCAGAAATTATTTCAATTTGTGTAAAAAATACACTACAGATTTACACCATACATTTTTATGAAATAATTTCTGAAGTAAATTCAGTCAATTTGCTAGTAGTAGAAGTACTGTAGCTTTCCCTTTTCCTAGCTGAAAACGTCATGAAACTTAGAAGTTAATAAAGCGTATTTAACCGACCAATCAACTAAATTAGAAGATGTGTACCCACTATATTAGAAGGTAATTGCAATTGTTCCAGTCTGCTAAAGGAAGCAGAAAGAAATTATTTCTGTCCTAAGTCACACGCCATGTTTGTGACTGAAATAAAAGTCAAATCTGACCCTTCGTTTCCATCTTCAAGTACATTCACTTCCTCTGCATTTTGCAATGCAGAAAGAAAGGTGTGTTTTTAATCTTCCTTTTTGACAGGTCAGGTAGCAACAGCTTTAGAACACACTAATCTGACAAGAAGTGTTGCAAGACACAGAGTTGAGAGGAAATGAGAATTGTGTTTAAACCCTCAAAGAAGCAAAGATTCCTTTTTTGCCTGAAAAAAAATTTTTCTTGGGATAAATAATCATTCTCTTATTGGATAACAGAGCAAGCATATTAAAATTTCTGGATGACTTGAAAGAAAAAATTATTATTGAACATAAAATCAGTTCCTTGTGACAAACTGCAAGAGAAAGCCAGCTTTCAAAATTTTCCCTGCTTGCAAAAGGAGAATTAATGTTCAAATTATTGCATAAACTTTAAAATAAAACCAATACAGCCAGCATTTTTGAAATTACCAAATTCAATTACTCTATGCAAATTTGGTGTGGTGAGATTTTCCAGGAAAATAACTGGATGAGATCCCATGTATGGTTGTTAGTACACAAATACGTTATATGCTTGGTATGCTAAAACTCCAAGGAATTAGCTGAGTCCGCGAGGCTGATGATCAGTGTGATCTTTTTGTGGAAGGAACGTTCAAAACAGTTCTTACATAGACTCAAAAAGAGGATTCAGAATCATTTGATGGCTTCAGGAATTCCCATCAGACCCACAAAGCTGTCAAACGTAGGCCCAGTTCAGAAGTTTGCTGTGAATATCCCAAATGCAAAATCCAGACCTTGCCTCGAGATTTCTGAGCTAAACCTCCAATAGAACCAAAAACTTATTGACACAGACTAGTTGAAGCTACAAATATATATTCAGAGCAGCTCAAGCAGCTACATATGTTGTAGGTGAGCATATGCAAAATCATGATTTTAAGTCAAACCAGTGCCTATTTAAATACTACCTTAACAGAATATTGAAAAGCAGAAGGCCCCAATCCTAGTACCCTGTAGTTCTTATCACATAATAGGAGAGTCACACATCATTTACTGGAATCATTAATTCAGTTCTAGGGGTAGGACGCATACGATAATTCTGTGAGAGGAAAAGGAGTAATCATTTAACAGAACTAGCAAAAAAATATTTGAAACTGAATTATCCCAGAGCGAACACATATATTACGATGAAAAATAATTAGTCTAACACAACACTAAACTGAAATGGTCTGTGTGTATTGTAGGTACATGAAACTATAGGAAAAATGGAACATGCATAAACCATAAGCATCTCAGGTTAATGTTTGTTTCTGATGACCAGAACAATCCACTGCAGACGAGCCCTCACTGTGAGAACACCAGCAGGACAGGGCACTACCCAGCTGGGTGAGCTCTCGCTGTCATGACGAAGATTTCAATTGCTGGGGTTTGAAAGAAAAAAATCAGTCTTCCATTATTACCCGTTTCTAAGCAGGAAGGAAATTACATCTTCTATTTTATTTAAAAACTTACGAAAATTAGTTGCCTAAATATGCTAGTACTCAGAGGGTACAGACAATACGCACCATTTCTCTGCAAGCCTACTGAAGGTCCCTTTTCCACTCTCCACCGTTTTGCCCACCTCTGCAACACACCGCTGCCATCTCCTTCCCCTAGTTCTCCTCAGTGAGGCTGACGCTCTGCATGTGCTTTCCTCTGCTCTCAAATCTCAAAAGCCACTCTCCGTCACAACCTGTCACCTAAAGCTACTGAGTGACCCGGCATCTAACTGAGCAATCCCAAACTCTTTTCCATTTAACATCTAGGCTCAGACAACTACTGCCACCAAACTGAATTTTGCCACCCTATAAATTTAGGCCAGGACGAAAACATTAGAGTTCAACCTTACTGCTGAACTCCACTAGGGCCAGCCTTGAAGGCATTCAAGAACTCCTGATAATGTGAGTACTTTAGGATAAAATATGGATTTATTTTGCACATTATTTAAATTACCTTACTTTTTTTATTTCCGCTGTTATTAAACTGTAATGAATTTATTTGTTTATGGAAGTGTCCACTGCATGCCTAGTACTGTTCTGTAATAGCTGGGTTTAGAACCAGACTCTGATTTCTATCCTAGACACCATAGAACAGTTTATTTTCTGTGATAGGGGAATGCCCTGTGCTCTTGGGCAGGAGCTCTCCATTAATATGAATTAACAATACGTATATACATACATTATGGATTTAAAAGATAAAAAGAAAGCTCGTCAGTTATTCTATGGAGCTTTCTGCATCTATGTGGCAACCAAATTGCAGAGAGCTGTCTGCTGAATAGGCACCGGCAAGGAATCCCTGATGACCACTAGGATTTTGCTTTCCTGTTGCTAAAATTATATATAATGTTTCAGAAAAAAATTGTCTGGTTGTCAATATCTGCTTAACCCTCCATCACTTCTTCCTGTTGTAAGGTAAACCAGCTGACAGCTCCCTAAATATCCGTGCTCCCTGGGTAGGGGTCTCAGCACTGTCATCAAAATGTATACAGCTTTATTTTAAAATATCTTACAAGCAGGATATTTTTGTAACTGCAGCATTTGAGAAAATTGTGTCATTTTTAGATGTTTCTGATGACGCATCTGCTTGTGATGTGTCAAATCGCATCTATCAGCTATGTTAAGCTTCATAACCCTGCACGATAACGAAAAACAATGGATCGAAGGAGCTTGGATACCATACATCACACTGCGACATAGCAGCAGGAAGAGTCTAAAACATTTTGGTCTCAAGTAAAACCCTCTCAGACATACAGCTGCAGTGGTCTCCATTCATCTTCCTGTACAGCTTTGCTCTCTGTGAAAAACACTAATAGGTGTTTGCTCCTTAAACTTTTACAGGCAATTAGTCGGTGTGCTCCTGCAGGATTCACACCCCCTGCTGCTCATGCTAATGCCACACAATGCTGCGTCAGAAAATCTCATCGCTTGGTATCCAGGGGTTAAAAAATAAAAGCACCCCCAAGGAGAACTGAATCAAAGGAGGTAGCGGGGTTTCTAGAGATTAATCATCAAGACTCTCTGCAGGCCTGGAGAGAGTTTATTAAAGCTTTCTTTAAAAACCCTTGCAGAAGTGTCCCCTTCTACCTGGCCTCCAGGTTCAATCCCCTCCCCCCTTTTTTTCCCCCTCCAAAAGTACCTGCATGTTTTCCCCTAAAACCACTTTCTGTTGTCCTTCAATACATTATTCAGAGTAGCGATGACCGCTACGCCTCTGCATACCGCTCTGTGTCCCATGCAGCACTGCCTCCCTCAAGAACCTGCTGCCCAGAATACAGCCACCCTCCCAGTACTGGGCTGCTGACTGAGAGGCCTGGTTTACGTAGATATTATATATCTAAGGATATTTTACAGTGCATGTAAAGTATTATCATTATTGCTCTTGTTCTTCATTATCAATTTCTTACCTTAAGAATTCCCTCATGATAGCTTTGTGATTGACATTCTTTATCTCATCCCGACACTTAGCTTCTATTTACTCGGCCTTTTACAAGCTGAATAATGTTTTGCCTTTTTTATGAACCAATAACACATTTATTGCCCACATCATTTTGTGGCAAATAAATCACAAAATACCCTACATCCTAGACCAGGCTTCCTTTTACGGCTCCAAGCCAGACCTAGTCCCACCACGAGAACAAAGTTCTGATCGACCCCTCTCATGTGCAGGTAACTGTGCCTTCATCCAAGGGACCCGAGGAAACCCAGTCGGAGATTTGAGTCCTTCCACTAACTAAACATAAACCTGGCAGACAGCCGGTGGGCATGCACAGAAGCAATGTGTTTGCACCCCACGGGTTGTACGTGCTCCCATATACTACTGCCAGCAGAATCATCGAATGGTTAGAGTTGGAAGGGACCTTAAAATTCATCCAGTTCCAAACCCCCTGCCCTGGGCAGGGACACCTCCCACCAGCCCAGGCTGCTCAAAGCCCCATCCAGCCTGGCCTTGAACACTTCCAGGGATGGGGCATTCACAGCTTCCCTGGGCAACCTGTTCCAGTGCCTCACCACCCTCACAGTAAAGAACTTCTTCTGAATATTGAGTCTAAGTCTGCTCTCTTCCAGTTTCAAATCGTTACCCCTTGGCTTTCGCTACACTCCCTGATAAAGAGTCCCTCCCCATTTTTCCTGTAGGTCCCCTTTAGGTACTGCAAGGTCACCCCGGAGCCTTCTCTTCTCCAGGCTGAACAACCTCAACTCTCTCAGCCTGTCTTCACAGGAGAGGTGCTCCGGCCCTCTCATCATCTTCGTGGCCCTCCTCTGGACTTGCTCCAACAGGTCCATGTCCTTCTTATATTTGGGGGCCCCAGAGCTGGACGCAGTACTCCACATGGGGTCGCACAAGAGTGTAGTAGAGCTCTGTTCTACTGACTTTGTACCCCTCCATGCAGCAACTGGACTACCAGCAACAGAACAAAAGGAAGGTCCTCCACCCTGTTCTACCAAAATATCCAATCAAATGGGCATAAAATGATAATCTTCTTTAGGACTGAGGCATAATTCACTTCCTTGCCCACCCAATCATTGACCAATTTCTCATGAGAGTTCTCACTGCTGAAAGTCCGCAATGAAAAGATCTGAGCATGTCTAGAGCTGATGGGCATCGAATGAGAGTTTTTTAAATGCCTTATTTGCTCAAGCCACTGTGCCCTGGTGTTTCCACTTGTGCACTTCTTTTAAACTGGCTGTAATTCATTCTGAAGTAGATAAGGACTGAAAAATAAATGTCCAGTGATTGTGACACTCCTTCCACTTATGATAAAACCTCATCTGGGAAGAACGTGGTTAATCCTCCTCCGTGTTCCTCTACACCCAGTGCTGGGTAAACTGGTGGTGCTAGAAGAAAAGACCTCCCTTTTTATTTCTTCTGCTTCTAGAGAATGACAAGTTAACAGAGGGCGAGAAGAACAAAGTGCAGCTGCAGGCAGTGGCAGAGAGAGCAACATGCATATTTTGCATGCTACAGGGCCATTCTAGCGAATGACTTCTCCAGAGAGAAAAGGGACTTTATTAAGAGCAAACTGTATGCAAATCTTCTCCCGCTACTCTGTCTTTTTTTGACAATGACGGATCGACAGACCAGCTAGCTAAAGGCACACTAAGGAAAACAGTGCTGTTAATTTAAGCGGTAAAACGATACACAATACAGTCAGGCAATAAAAAGCAGGTGAAGTAACTTGAAGCAACTTCCTGCCACCCTAGAGAGAAAAAGATGGGTTTATTATACAACAATCACTTTTGTTTCCTTCTCATTCTGTGCCAATATTCTTCCCTTCAATGGTTTCTTCTCTTCTACTACAAACATTTCAAACAAGCTATTCTTACCACTACTTAATTACAGGTGCAAATTACATTTAGAAAAAAAGAATCTTGACCCAGTAACCTGGTATGCGCATGCCAAAATACACATGCACACCTGCATATGTATGTATGCATACGTATAAGCACTAAAATAAAAATAAACTTCTATTTCCAATTACAGTTCACAAGCAAAGAGTATTATTCAATCATTGGCAGATTCAGGTTTCCTCTTTTCGGTGTGTCTTCCAGTGATTGCCTCCTCTTTATTTCAATAGGCATTATTAACACAATAGCAGAGACGGGATATTACTGTCATTCTTGCCAGTGCTTCAGTGACATAAAAGCCATATATAAAAGAATCTGTTACACACAAGAAGGTTTTCGGCTCAAATTATCTAGGCTGTTAAATCCGAGTTACATTGCAAGAAAAAATTTAGACCTGAACCAGTCTTCACTTTCTCTATGTGCACAGTAATGCAAACATGCTAATTTAAATGGATCTTTCTTTGATTTATTACAATATAAAAAAGAGGATTCTGCCCTTTTGAATTAGAACTTTCTATTTTTTAGGCTAATTCTCCCTCCAGATTTCACTGTCCTCATCAAGTATACAACTGCACTGGAAATCCAAGATGTTTCTTTATAACATATGTATGATTTTAAATATGCAATACTTACTTGCTGTTTCTTATCTTTGGGAACGGTACACAGGTATTATCTACAGTTCATTTAAAAAAAAAAATCCCTTTTCAAAAGTGCTTTCCTGTTTTCTGCTTCTTTTGAGGAAAAGGATAAAAATTCTCTTTAAAAATCTCATTCATAGCAAATAAACACCACTGCTGATTTAACAGGAACCTTCTTTAATTCACATAAGTAATACTATATCCATTGTGGATTCACATTTCAAGTTTACTTAATTATTATGTTCTTCTCTACATGTATTTGCACATTTTCATCTTATCCCAGAGAAAACAAAGACCACCAATGCATTATTTTACGTCAATATTTTAAGAATGCAATCCTACTTACTAGAACTTCTAAATAAGCCTGTACAGGTAGAAAACCCAAGGTTTTCATTAACTGCTTTTTTTCTTTGGTATCAGAACAGAAGGTGCATGTACATTTTTCAAAACACTGATGATGTGTAACAGAAATTTTAAAGATAAACCTTTATGATCATTAATTACGCAAATACCCTTACAACAAAGGAAGTATAAGACTGAGTTTAAATGGATTAACTTTTCTTTACTGGATTGTGCTCATCATCATACCTTATGAAAGTATTATCCAACTGAAAGTAGGAAGTATAAAGGAGTTTTAATAAATAAAGAGCCCTAGCGCCCCAGGTCAAAATAAATCCTCAGTAATATTAACGGCAAAGCTTCCTTAGACTTCAGTGGTCTCCAAATTTCACGAACAGGCCAAAATTCAGACTCGGGGTAGAAATCCTCCCAACCATAAAATCCATAAAATAAAACAGAAGCTCAAAGCAAAAATAAGATATTGTATAATTCTTAAAGTTGGTACACTAATTTTTGCAGTTAGAAGTAATAAAAAAGTGTGGTTCATATTCATAAACATATAAATTTCAATAAACCCTGATAATCTTACTCACAGACAAACAGAAAAAGAGAAAACTTTACAGTGTTCCTGAAGTAAAGGGGAGAAGGAAGGACATAAAATAATATACAAAACAATGTCTGCTGCAAACATTAAATATAAGCGATCTATAAAACACACACATTTAGATAGTAAGTCATATTAATTTAAAAATATCAAATGATCTTTACACAGTAAAAATGTCTTTACTTTCAATAAAGAGAGTTAATATAGCTTTGTAAATTTTACAACAGGTAGGCATATTGCATAAATATATGCACTGCTACATATATCCAAGTCTTTAGGCAATGTACAGTAATGGATATCAGAAAATGAACGTATGGAGTTTAGAATGTGCAGACTATGAGCACCACAGTAAAATACTCAGTACATTAAAATCTACCACCTTAGTTACAAACAAATAAATGTCTTCAAAATACATTCACATGGTCATAGCATATTGCCTTGATCTGGGAAAGTTAACCGAATGCTTAACGTTGCAACATGAGTAATTTTCAGTAGGTAGAAATCAATTAAATTCCAGCAAAGAAAGAAGCTGTACATTGATTTACACCGGTTAAGAGTCTGTCCAAATATACTTAAAAGTGTATTTTAAATGCAGCATATCAAGTAAATATTACCATAATGTGAAACATGTATTTTGAGAAAAATGCATAATCATAGAAAATGAAATCGACAGAAAAATTATAGCCATGTTGTATATGGTAGAAGCAGCATATTATCACATATAGTAATATAGTAAAGATAAATGGATGTCCCAATGGTCTTTCAAAGCTTTGTGTGAATACCATATCCAAATGAGTTTTTAAGAGTGTTAAAAGCTTACTAAGTAATAAAAAGTTAACATTGCAAGGAAAGAAGACTCTGCTTCATAATGATTTCATTGTTGTTTGACTACACCAAATGATACAGATATCCTCACTCAATAATGCTCCATAAAAGGTGTTTCTTTTACCAATGCTTACGGTCATCAGTTTCTACATCCATGACTACCCATTGCGCATTCCTGTAGAATCAGAAATCTGGTGATTTCTCCCAAGCAATTAAAACCTAGCATAGCTTCTAGGTTGTGATGGAAACCAAATAAACAATTTGATTCTTTGCATACATTGGTAGCATTAAAAAAATTCTATGTACTTACTGACAAGACAAAAGACTGACTACTCCAAACTGCCCATAAGAACACAAGACAATTCTGTTCCTTAATGCCCGAACACTCCTCTTGACCTTTACTATATGGCTCATGTTACCTGAGAAATAGTACGTCCCCAAGGTGGTCACAGTCTGGACGTATTGCAACTTTCCAAGGACCAAAAAAAAGATACTCTTCTCATCTCAGTGGAAGAGATTAGCTTTTCAAGCATTTCTCTGCAGAGCTGTTCTGGGAAATCACCTAACAAAATCTATAACCTCATTTAGGTTTAGGTCTGCAGATTTAATTCCTGCAATTCAGGTGTATAACCTCCTGTTACACTAGGAAGAGAGCCCAATAATTCTAAAAACTGGCAAATTAGCCAGGAACATAGACACATTAAATCTGTGTAAATTTGAAAATTCAAAAGTATATTAATTAGATTTAACTAATTTGGTAGAATTTATTCAGAATGATAAAAATTCAATTATTTAGCATATTAGGAATAATTGTTACTTATAAATTAGCCTACCAAGTTATGGAATAAAAATACACATTTAATCTAAAATACCAGATAAAACGTGAAAAAGAACTACCCTTACATAACTTACTCCAAGTTATACATTTAATAATAAAACAGAAACTCAAAAGAGTAATTTATTAGATCATTTAATTTAGTGTGTTCAATTTTAAACTAACTTTTGATTTATTTTTATATTGGTTTTGCTTTTACATATGAAGTCACACATACAAACAGTTCTAGCGCTAAAGGCAATACCGTATTAGAAAATTATTACATTTGATGGTTATTAGTCTTTTACTGTAAGTAAATTCTGTAAGTTTATACACTATTGAAAAGCAACTACAGTAGATAATAAATAATTGTGCAATGTCTTAAAATTGCTTAACAATTTAAAATAGAAAAAAATTAATTTTAATTGTAAGAAAAAAGTAACATTCAAGGCTGTTTGGACATTTTGTTGAAAATACGTGGAATTCTAAGTTAATAGATGGGACTTTTCAATCAGTGTTGCAACTGAAAATCTGAGATTGGTAATTTTTAATCTCCTGTCAGATAAAATTGTATAGATATGATCACATGCAATCATAATTGTCCTACGTGGTTTCTTTTTTTTCACCTGTACTGTTAGATAATTAGACGGATTTTGCCTTTGATAAGATATCAGAACCCAAGGGACCATCTGCGCCAACTATCGCAGAGCAGGGTGGAAATACAGAAGCCCGCGCAAGTCAGCTGAGATGGGAGACGAAGCAGCTAGCGCCCACTTTCCACTTTCAAATAGAGATTCCCATGCGTAGAGCCTGCTTGGCACCTGGAGGTGCCAGGTGGTAGTGGAGACATACATTTTACAGGAGGTAGTGGAGACATACAGATTATGTAGGCATACTCAAGAAATAAAGAAGGAGTATAAAGTCACTTATATGCTATATTTTTCAGGTATCGCGTAAATAGTAACAGCCATTCACCTGAAATTACAACTAGAGAAAATATACCTTCTTTATGGCATTACAGGGACAGATGCTCAGCAACATCCTGCTCACTCCATGCCACAGCCTCAGGCAGGGGAACGAGCCGCTCCCCAGAGCCTGACTGCTCACCTGCTCCTTCTGATCAACTTTTTGCTTATTAACGTAGTTTAGCCCTTTGTAACTGCACGATGTGGAAAACTCACATCCCTTGAGTAGCTGACACTGTAATCATAGTAGCAAGGTGCTGTTTGCTATAGTTTTAGTATAATATTATAACAAAACAGTATTGATATAGGTAAGTTCTAACACTACAGATGCAGAAAATACCCAGATATATATGTTTTAGGACATAGTATTACTTTTCAAATGGATGCCTTTAACTATATGCAATGTATATTAATAATATTCCAAAATTACTATTCTTTCAGTTCAACTGTATATGCTTTTATCACACTATATAAAAAGATGCAAAGAAGTTAATTAATTGGAGAGCTAGCACCTATCTTTAATTATAGGGGGCCTACTTCTAGTACTAATGCTCATGCTGCCAATCCTTAGTTTCACTCACATCATAACGCTTCGTTTTAACTGAGAGAGATGGCTCTGTGTCAGAAGCTCTTCTGGTTTTATTCTGGACCATTGCAGGTGCAGGCCTGATTTATCTCACACTACAGCAAATGGGAAGATTTCCCAGGCTAAAGCCGGGTGAGGCTCGACAGCAATAAAAAGGTTGCAGAGGTAGGGAGAATTCTCTGAAATACAGTTAGAAATAATGGCAGTATATTAGTACTATTATTAATTTCTATTCTATGTCATTCTATTTCTTTACCAAAATGCTGCGGGAAAGAGGGGGATGAAGTGAGGTAAGAATTTGCATCAAAGCCTGGTGGGTTTCTCACGCGAAGCTGTTCCTGACCTCCCCTTCATGCTCACGTGGTCTTGCTATCTTCACATATCGCACAGGCAGCGAGGACCTTTACTCCAACAGATCTGTCCCCCATGGAGGGATGTGTGCAACCTGAGAAAGTAGGCTTGGTGGAACCAAGACCTTCCCTATGCTCTACCTTTTTGCCATAAGCAACATTGCCTTGAAGTCAAGCTTCAACTGATATTTTCCTTTTTTTCCTCCCTCTATCGTTGTTGTTATTTTTGTTACATCATCTTTCCGTGGTTTAGTGTAATAGGGATTAGCTCCAACAGTCAGCAGTTTGTGCACATACTACAAGTAGGCAAAATTTGTCATGGTGACATCAAACTGCTAACACAAACAGATCTATTACCCTTTCTCTCTTGCGTGGTAAGACAGCTGCCCTCAAGGTATTAGCCTCTCAGCCTCCCTGATAAATCACTGATGTATAGGAAACCTGATTATCCCAACGTAGCAGGGGCAGAGGATGCCATTCAGCTGCAGAAGAACATGGAAGAACAACATCCATGAGGCTTACAATGAAAGATTTTTGATATACTTAAGTAGTTAACAAAAATTTATTGCAAGAGATAGTTTGTCACTAGATTTACAGTTTCAGAGGACATCGTACAAAACATAGTGCATCAGCTTTGTCTAAACATTTAATAGGTGCAAATACACAAAGATAAAAAACAAAAAGTGAATGCTTTACAACATAAGTTATAGAACTATAAATATATTTTATATACATTATACATATTCTAAGACATGATTTTCACATATATATAGAGTGAGTTCATATTAGTATAAGACTATTCAGTGCTTTAGTCAGAGTATAGGTCTGAACTTTACATGAATGTTTGCATCGTTATACTTACAGTAAATGCTTCCCGAGAAATGAGGAATTTTAAGCAGTTTGTTCCACAGAACCATTTTGCAAAGCCGAGGGGACTGCAGAAACAGCAGGACCATTTAGCTGAAGGCTCCTTCCCCCATCCCGGAGAACCTGTCCTAAAAGAGTGGCTGCAGGGGAATGACAGCCGGGTGCGGAGACAGCAGGGACGGGAAGATGGTGTGCGGCAGTGGGGGAAATGCCAGCTGGGTCGGGTGCAGGACCGAGGGTGGCAGCAGCGGAAAATGTGGTGGGGCGACGAAAGCTGCGTGGCCTCCTGGGCAAAGCCTGGGTCCTACTGGTAGATGAGGTAAAGGCGCTCTGGAAAGAGCTGGGACCTGCGAAAGGAACTGCTGGTGGGGCTGGAGAACCTTCAACGTACTGGCGGCAGCATGCTGCTGTAGGATGGTGTGATGGATGGTGGTAACAGAGGTAGAACACAGCGGTGGCTGCAAGGGTAAGGGCTGTAGCGGGGAGTTCGGGGGCTGGATCGCTGGGGGAGGGAAGGTGAACTTCCCTTTGTTGGCCAGCATGTTTTGTGGCATGATCTGCTGATACGCCTCAGATGGGAGATCTTTGAATTTTTCGTGGTTATCTGGAGGGAATATCAATGTCTGATTGGGCAGGGTGAAGGGGGCTATTAACTGCTCGGTAGTTAAAAAGGTATGACTGTTTACATGTGCTTCTTTGAATGGCAAGGCTGGTGGGCTGCTAAATATGCCCGGATTACACTGTACCCATTCACTGGTCACCTCATTCATTTTCTCATGTGGTAGGGATTCAGCCAGTTCATAATGGCAAAGATAGGATTTAGAAGGAACTTGTTCCAAATGTTTGTTGGGGAGGAGAACTTTGTAACAAGCTTGATTTTCATGACTGTTGACATTTTCTTTTTTCTTTTCATCTTGCAGAACACCCTGTGTGCCGGCAGCTGCTGGAGCACTGTGCTCAGGAATAGAAGCAGCAGAACCTGCGACGACATCAGAAAATATACCCGGACCACCGTCCATCGCTGAGCACGCTGTCAGTTTATTGTTTTCCGGCATGTGTGAACTATCAGTTTCTAGAGATAACTTACTTTCCTCCAGCTGCATTGTCTCATCCTTATCTTTTGCATGATCAGCTTTGGGATCTACAGTAGTTTCGTCTAGACTGTCTTGAGTCAAGAAGTCCCCCAGAATATTTAATGTAGAATTTGCAGAATTTTCTTTGGAAGGTTTGGAGGTCTCACTTCTTGTGTTCCTGTCACAAAATACATGATGGGTTCTAGCTTTCCTTCTCCTGCGTTTCCCTTTTGCCTTGTGATGTGTACCTAAAGTACGCGCTTGCCTTAGATATCCCTCTGCTGATAATTTCTGTCCGTATGAGCTTTCCTCTGATGAAGAGGAATAGTTATACTGTCTCCGCTTGCGGTGGGATTTTTCAGGTTCCTCTGTCAGAACGTTGTAACCTCTCTTTATGGACTGGTTTTGACTTGGACTCTTCTCCTCACTGCAGTGTCCTAAGCATTTACGCTCTGGGCTGCAGCTCGACCTCCTGACTTTCCAGGTACAACATGTTTTAGAGCACCTTAAATTGTGCCTCCTGGAACTCGACGCCAGCTTCTTTGCCTGTCTCTGAGAGTGTGTTTTGCTCTTTCTGTGCAGTCGTTTACAACCATGGTGTTGGCTGCTATTTTTTGCACTCCAAATGCCACACCAGCCTCTGTCCCCATGTACATGATCTGATGCAGAAATGACTCTCTCAGGACCATTTTCAATGCCAAGTTTTTGATGAGACCGCTCTATCTCACCTGTAGCTAGCCAGATATTCCCTGCATCGTGTCTGCACTTCTCTGGATTATTTTGGAGGTGCTGATATTTATTTTCATCTCTGTGGCTAATTTCTTTTTCAGTCACTGAGGACATCTCAATTTCTGCTGCAGTGGTGTCCCCACAGTGATGATGATAATGACATAATTTTCTTCTCCTTTTCCGTTTTCTACTTCTGCGAAGCTGTTTGTCACGGCTTTCTTTGATCCACACTTTGTTATATTTCTCATCTATCACAGTGTTTTGTCGCAAGTGACTTTTAGAAATGTGAAACTTCTCTATTTTTCTAATCCTGAACGACTCATCCAAGGACACTTTATTTTGATTTTTTGCAAGATCACAATTTCTGATAAGGGACACATCACTTACAAGGGGTATTGTATAGTTGCACACATTTTTATTCATTTCTGTTTCGTAACAACTACAATCTGAAGTAGGTTTATTTATAAAATCTGAGACTAAGCTATGGTTGGACTCAGTTTTATGGAGCAAAAGAGGTACGTTTGGCTGATGCTTGGGCTTTTCTTGGCTGTCACTTGCTCTTGATGACTTGAAATCAAAATATAAAGGATTACAGCTATAAGAAATTGATGGGTCTGTACTTGTGTAAATTAACATTTCTGATGGCCACTGAAGAATATTTGATCCATGTTTGCTAAGAACAGGAACAAAGGGTTCACAAGGTCTCTTCCGCATGTCCAGTTTGCTTTGTGAGGCTCCACTACCACCTTCTTCAGATGGTGATGGAACTAATGCATCTGCCACCAGCCTTTTTATTTCAGTTTCAACTGTGGAGGAGTCACTGTTCCTGTCTTTATCATTTTCCCCTGCAACATCCTGCAGAGACAAACAATCCTCCACAACTGCCTGTGCAAGAGCCCTGTTCGCCTGCAGCTCGTAATTGCTGCAGTCCAGGGGCAGGACCTGAGCACTGTCTGCAACCGTGGGCAGCATTTGGTCTGGTAAGTCTGCTGCACTTACATTAATACCATAGACATCCATGTCCGAGGACACCAGCTGCTTTGAATGGGACACAGCAGGAGTTAATGCAGGACTCTCTAGCACCCTGCTTTCTTCACTGACCAGCTCTTTTGACTCCTGAGCTTCAGGAGCTTCTGATGTGTCTATGCATTTTTCCACCAGCGGGTGAAAGCAGTTATGTTTCTCTTCAGGGCACAGGATTATTTCTGCTGCTGAAGGAGACTGAAGGTTACACGTTCCTGGAACAAACCTACTTCTTCTGCTGAGTCCGTGCTCCACAGACGTTTCATCATTATATTCATAGAAAACAGCAGCTGAAGACTCCAGTTTGATTGCTGCTTTCTTAGGAAAAGCAAAAGAAAACCCAACTCTATGTCCTTGAGATCCTGGTACCTGATCTCCGCATTTGTTAGCCTTAGATTTATTACTACATGCATTTCCAGGAGCGGAAGAAATAACTGAAGCAACGTCTTTGCAATTCTGTGCATCGCGCATTAAGGTACAGCTGAAATCTTGTTTGTTGTCAGAATCTATGGCAGCACTTTGTGGGATATCATTGCAATGATCTCTGACAGTCACTGTAGTGGATTTGAACATAGGGCCGCTTCCAGGAGCACTAGGAAGGAAAACAAAACTTGGGAGTCAGTACCTGTCAGAGAACTGCAGGCAGAAATACGGTGTTACATTAATACCTAGGAGATATTTTTAAGGAAAGAGGAAGAATCTGTGGATACGTAGATTTAGAACATGAAAAAATGTCATATTTTATAATAAGATCAGTTGACTAGTAAAAAAAAAAAGACATAGAACAAATATTGTGCCCCCTGTTCCTTCATGTGAAATTATCAGCTGAAGGGCTAATATTCCTACAAGGTAGTTCACTTTTCCTAGACATACTGGCTGGCCTCGTAAGAGACTGTGTATCTCCCTAGAAATCTTGCTTCTCCTCCCAGTTACAACTTGGTTACAACACTATTACTACAAATAGCAGAGGTTTTACATTCCTTTGTCCGACAAAATATATTAAAACAGAGAGCGCCTCATAGACCACTTCCCTCTTAAGTCATCATCCTAGTGACTGATGCTCTGCCCACAGGCAATCACCCAGCAGCTCCCATCTTCTTTGTGTTCACAGACCAAACCATCGCAATCTCAGCAATTTCTTTCATGGAAAAATAATACTGGGGAGAGTATTTCAGCTGACAGTAGCGCAGTAAAGTGATTCATCCCTCTTGAGAAAAAAATTATCATTGTCTACTTCTGTTCTTCATTTCATGTCCTCTTCCCATCTGTTCTATTTGACTTAATAGGAAGCAAAGAGACGAGCAAAAACTGTTTAAGCTGCCAATTTTCCAGGATCCACAGGAACTGCCCAGAACTAGGAGTAATGGATCTATGTTAAAACAATTTTTTTGTTTGTTTGTTTTAATCAAATTATTCTATGTCACAATGCAGAGCAATACTAGATGATGCGTCACTGGGAAAACTTTGAAGTGTTGTTTATGACCCCAACACGTGCTGAGGTAAAGAATGACCAATTTGATTTATTTGGTCTAGAAATTGAGGTAGAGGTTTTATGAGAAAGGAATTACTCATGAGAATTCCTGCCTTGTCCAGTTCTTCTTAAAAAAACCCACACAAACCCTTTCTCTAACAAAGTAAAATGGTGACTTCTTCTACAAAACCAAACTGGAAAAATACTAGTTAGAAAAATCCTGTGTGTCTATATCACACCACTAAGGATGCAAAGCAGTAATAAACAGCAATTATGAAACAGAGATATAAAGCTCAGAGACAAATTCTCATTCAGGAACTAGAAGAAGGGTACCTAAAAAAACCACAACAAAACAGAAACAACAAAACCTTGCTAAATCTGGGCTTCACTAACATGGAAAAAGGTAAACAGTAAGTTCCTCTTTCTCCTGAACTATGCCAAATTCAGATTGTGGAGTATGTTTAGGGGGAATAATATGTAAAGCTGGGAACACAAAAATTGCAATCCTCAAGTATTAAATCTGGACATTCAAAATGCTGATGGAGCAGAAAAAGCCTCTACGTGCCTTATCATAACAGGATAAAAAAATTAAAAATTAGGTGTTACTTTGCTCATGTCAAGCACACCTCACAGCATTCATGTCCTTTCCACCTGCTTACAGATTCTGCTTCAGCATGCTACCCACCATTCAAACTAGGGAGAAAGAGACTATTACTTAACAAGAGCTACAACTCATATGGTTGGACTTACTTGTTAGTTCCTCTGGTGAGATGAAGGCTGGATAAAAAGAAAACATTTGCATTTGACCATCAACTTTTTTGCCCTGAGATTCCACTCTGAAAAGCTGGTACGTGTATTTTCAGTGGCCCGTCAGCATCATATTTAAGTAAGAATACAGTCACAACTAGCAAGCTCAATATTAATTTCCATAGTATGCCTAGATGCAATACTAAAACATATGACTAGCAAGGAGTCACTTTGGCAGGGAGAGGTAAACACTCTGTGGAGCTGGGGAAAAGGAGCACTTACCTTTTAATAAAAAAAAAAAAAAAAATCCAGCTACTGAAATTTAAAACTATATTTCTGGATGCTTTCCCAGGCAAGCAGTTTGAAAACTAAATCACAGAGACCTGCTACATCCTAGAAAGGCATACTGTATTCGTCACCTCATCAATGAAGTAGTGTCAGCCTTCAAATGCATGACCTAATTCACTCAGCTTTCAACCAATGTGCCTAGTTTTACGAAATATATGTGAAACACATCTTTTTTTAAACTGAAAATACATGTCATTTTAGCTTCACTGAAAAAGCAACGTTAAACATTCATTTCTGCACATAGTGTGAATCAAATTACTGTACACATACTCCTCCAAAAATGCCACAGAAATGCATGTGCTGGGCTCCAGCCGAGGGACTCCAACAGTCCTGCGTCCCACAGCACCAGCTAATAGTGGAGGGATTATTTTAAAGTATTTTTTATGTTTCAGCAGCTAGGCACTTACCACGTCGTCTCTTTCCTTAGCTCAGCTAGCTTGTGCAAACGTTGAAGGGCTTTTTCTTGTTTCCTTTCATCTTTTCGTGACTTAGATGCTACGTTTCGAGCAAACTCCCTCTGTTTCAGTTCCTTTAGTCTCTGCAAGAAATAGTCACATATGCACACACACACACACACAAAAAAAACCCCCACCCCCGTAATGATAAACATTTATAATGACAATTGCTTTCTGGTAAGCACTCGTGGTGAGAATTAGTTTCAAACCTAACCAAAGCAACCCATTCAATAAATTTATACATTTCAAGTGACTAACCAAAATACGTAGAGATGCTAGAGGCAGGTTAGCCAGGTTAAAGATAACCTAGAAAATCTTGCTGTAGCTTTTGCGATTAATATAGAACAGCCTCAGTATGACTAGACAAAGTTCATCCAAAATTGTGCTCATGACTCTTTTCCCAAACACCTTCCCCACAGCCTGATTGCTCTTTGAGATGGTAATAAAAAAATAATGAGATCACCCTGGGTCTTCTTCTGCAAAGCTGCTCTGTAGCCTGTCGACCTTCCCAGCCAGTGCTCAGTCTCAGGTTTCTCTGCCCCAGATGCTCGACACAGCATTTGTCACCACTGAACTACATGAGGTCCCTGCGAGCCCTTTTCTCCAGCCTACCAAGGTCCCTTTTGATCTGCCTTGCCATGTTATCAGTCTGATATCATCTGCAAAGCTCCTGAGAGTGTGCCGTCCTGCCATCCAGGTCACTACTGAAGACATCCTGCCCCAGCAGCCAACCCCAAGGGATGTCATGGCCAGAGAAGTCTTGTATTTTGAAATGGGAAGATCATTGCTTTGAAGAGTTTTGTTCCCTGCCCTCACTGGTGTCTGACACAGCAGTTAAACCGATGCTGAGGTTTGGCCCAGTATTATTTGATTATTTGATATAATCTCTCTCCTGTTTCTCTGAGAGGGAATTAAAACGCACATCTCTGATTCATCACACAAAAAGATGATTTCATTTTCTTTATATCACATAAGGACAATATGTGGAGACTTTCCTAATCCTTCATGCCAGCAAAAAGTATTCCTGTAGGTCCCAAATCCCATCGGTATACCGTTCAGTTGTTCAGAGTGTCCCTGATATGGCTCACAGACTAGATGACATCATTTTACGAGATTGTAATCTCATGATTCTGGGAAGAACCCAGTAATTTGCCACCATTTTAGTTTCCGAGGGCTAATGGCGAGCCGTTAACAGGGGCTACATGGATTTGTAAAAGCAATAATTCTAACTTCAAATTGTTTGAGGGACATTGAGAGCTTCTCATGTTGTTGGTGGCACGTAATGGGTAAACATGGATTAGAGTTTGAAAAACTCTATAAGCACTGTTCTCCTGCTTCTTCTCCATTTCCAGCTTCAAGGGCAACAAGAAAAGCTTCTACAGGTATGTTGATGATAAAAGGAAGACTAGGGAAAATGTGGGCCCTCGCCAGAAGGAAATAGGAGACCTGGTCACCCAGGCTATGGACAAGGCTGAGGTACTCAAGAACTTTTTTGCCTTGATCTTCACTGACAAGGGCTCTAGCCACACTGTCCAACCCGCAGAAGGCAAAGGCAGGGACTGGCAGAATGAGGTACTGCCTACTGTAGGAGAAGATCAGGTTTAGGACCATCTGAGAAACCTGAAGGCACACAAATCTAAGGGACCCAATGAGATTCATCTGCGGGTGCTGAGGAAACTGGCAGATGAGTTGCCAAGCCACTATCCATCCTATCTGAATTTGTCTTTGCTATTTTGGGTGATGCTGATGCTACCTCGGCAGTCCATTTAATACCAAAAAACATATACATATAAACTTTCTGAGAAAGCAAACAAATGCTTGCGGAAAAATGAGTGCTACCTATTTCCAATTTACATTATTTTTCAAATGACTGGATATTCCTTTGAAGACATCCTTGAGAGATACAGAGAAATCATTTGAAACTTCTACCATTTGTATTTTCTAGATACACTTATCAAAACTTGTTTTACTGTGCTAATCCAGTACAAAGTTATAAATTCACTCAACATTGGATGTATGGTAACTTCTTCCCCAAGAAAAAAAGGCTTGAAATGTGAAGCATCTTTGTAGAACATTTCTTACCCTTCTGCATTCATGTTTTCCTAAAGACAGTACAACACTGACCCTGCTTCCCACCAGCCACTCATGAAACCTGAAGTATTTCATTTCATAGGTGACTTCTGAATACTCAGAACATGAGAGAAGGGATGAAGTTTGCTCCTTTCCCCCCCCATCTCCAGCCCTTGGCATTTAAAGACAGGATTTCATTCCATTTTGAAGAGCTCAATAATTCTTCAGCTTTTTTCCTCTCCAATGCGTAAGGAAAAAAGTATGCAACAAAGCAAGAGAAGGAAAGAGAAATAAAAGGGTACTTTTTCACAAGGGTAAAAAGGAGAAGCTGAGGTGTGTACAAATCCATAATCACCCTCCAGCAGCAGCACTTTACAGTAATTACTGGGGTGATTATAATTAGTGATTTGATTCTGACCAGATTTTGACCCCTTTTCTTTTCCTGATGAAAGTTAGCAGAACTCCACACCACTAGGAGTGCCAAAGTTACCATGACTCCATGTTTCAGGGGGCAGGTAGGGTCTCCCTCACAGTGAATAGGGACAATACTGTTAAAGGAAGTTCTAAGTGATCTTGGAGGCACAGAAGACGCATTTCCTGCCTATCTTTGCCAAGCAAACACCATTCTAACGATCTGAGCCTCTTGTCAGCCTCATCAGTCATTATCTGTTTAGCACGTACCGGATCTGGTATAGAAAAGCTGTTCACAATTTTAAAGTAATTAAATTGTTCTCCTTGATTGCTACAAGTGGGTGTCAATGTGTAAGACAGAGAGATCTGGCAGAAGTTTTGCGTGCGCAGCCTTCACATCGGACGGCCTGTTCTTCTCTTCTGGAGAACTACTTGTTCCAGAGCTCCCCTCTGTCAGGCCTCCTCTCAAATACACCGGCCCTTTTCTGTACAGAAAACTGGTCTTAGCAGAACATGAACTAGTTATTCAACTGCATCTCAGTCTTCTTCATGGACAGCTTTCATGATGCACGAGGATTACACGTAGGTAACTCCTGAGGACTTTATTCAGCAAATATATATGCATGAGTGGAACTTTTCTTAGTTGTAAACCACAAAACATGCACCTGGTGCAAGCTGGTTTGAGACTTGACTAGGCAGTTTCCAAAAATACGATTTCCTGTACATAAGAAGTCATCTAAATGGGGAAAAGTGTGTCCTCTTTATTGGGTATTGTAGTTATTTTCTATTTGTCTTTAATTTAGCCATCTGATAAACTATCACCGCCTCACTCCCTTACTGCACTTAGTCATGCTAGGTATTGCTGGCACTGCATTTATACAGCCCTAGATTCGTATTTTGTTGGTTTTCTTTCTGTTACGCAAATGAAAATGAGATATTACCCAATTATATGTAAAATGCCATTAGTTCATGTATACCAAGTAGCACGAGGGCCCCCACAAAACTTGTTCAAAGTTAATGGTCGCAATAAAAAAACAAGTGTGCCTTATTCCTAAAAAGCATCTTTTTCTTAATATTTTTATGCCTTTCCATGTGGCAGAGCTATTCACCAATGCTAACTTCAGTAGTTAGTTTAATGCCCGTTATGTTTGTTTGCTTCCATGGATCAGTAAACAAATAATTAGCAGGCAGTCATACAGTATTTAAATATGATTCCCCCCTGTATTTTGCTATGCTTATGAACCAGCTCAGTACGTCTAAGTCCGAGCAAGCAGAGTTCAACGAACAGTTCACAATGAATAATTAAATGACATTTCTCCAAGAGAAATAAAGGCTCTGAACATGCAGAGCACAGACCACCGTATGTGCAGAGCACGGACCACCGTCAGTTCGTAAATGACTTCCCCCAGCCTGGAGCAATGAGAAGCCTGACCCTGACTCTTCAGCCTTGCAATGGGATCCTGCAACTGGGCTGCTTTCACTCGGGCAGAAGCTGGATTATTTCAACAAATCGAACTGTAACGCTGGACCTGAAGCAGAAATATTCTACCTTTTTATAACAAACTCAGCTGGGAATCTCACTGCGCACCCATTTAATCAGGTTGAGCTGAGGTATGTGAGTCCAGATGAGAAGGAAGACTTTATCAACTCCTATGTACCTATGCATGGATGAAACTATACCAGAGAAGACCACATGAGGTCCAAACTCAGGTGTGGCTGCATTTCACTTAGAGGCATACAACTCAGGTGTCCCCAAGCTTGCCCTGGAAGATACCCACCAAAAAAATTCAAAGAAACCCTATGTGGAATTCCAAAGGGACCCCTTTTGTGGTTCTTCACCCTTGTCTTCATTTCCCCATTTACCACATCAGACAGTTCATTTCAGCATGCCGCCTTTCAAAAAGCTTATGCTGAGTTTCCTAATTCTCCCCTGCATTTTATACTATAGGAACAGCAAGCCCAGTTCCTGCTACAGGAGCCAAGTGCCTGAAAACCTCTGTGGATCAAAGCCTCTCGAAAGCAAAGATACATTATGGCATTATGTGCACTTCTTACATTGCTATTACAAGCCTTCTGCCACCTTGCACAGTGGTTGCTGGCTGCTTTTTTTTTTTTTAAACTCAAGCTTTAAGCGCTTGTAACAATAGCACTTCAAATTAATTGGTCTTAAAAACGTAGAGAAGATGTTAACTAATAAATATGCCCAGGACACAAAAGGCTGAATAGTGAAACATAATGTACCTGAATATTATGATACCAGGTGATAAAATGAGGGAAAAAAGCCAGCAAGTAAAACCAGCCTCAAATAAAACAGTTTATACCTTAAAACATATAATTAATGGTATCAGAACTGACTCTGAAGAAAAGCAGTGAAACTTTTAACAAAGTTTATGAAACCGAAGCGGAAATCATAACAAGCATCAGGATTGACAGAGGCTCTCTCTGCAGCGTTAATATCCCACATAAAAGCCAGCCATCCTCCCCAGCACAAAGGCATCATCTAAGGACTGCTTATTCAGAGAGGCTCCCATAAAATACCCGTGCAAAGCTTATCTCCATCATCTAGGAATAACTTTACCAGGGTAAAGAACTAATGGGAACAGTTTTTATAATAGCAGGAGCCAAAAAGATGTCTATCAGGGGATTTCAGGGCAGTACAGTTCAGATATTATTATGCTAACTTGCTTTTGACCATAGATTAGTAATTAAATTACGTGGACTTTTATGACATTGAAAATATGTAGACCATAAATTCATTTTTTGATCAAGGAAGTATAAAATTACAGAATTTAACAGCCATGACATGAAATTTCGCTGATTTATTGTCTTTTTACTTTATCAGGAGAAATGACCGTATTCCCAGTAGTCACTGAGTCAGGAATTCATGCAATTGTTAGCTTTTAAAAGTAACTCATCAAAATAAAACTTCCTTTTCTTGGTCCCTAACTATAAAATACTCGAAGCTGAAGCCCAAATAGCATAAGCAGGTTGCTACCGTCCTTCATATCTTGACCACTAAAATACCAAGTGTTTACGTTACACTTTGAAATTCCTACTGTAGCCCTTTCCGCCAGTGACAGCAGCGTTAGGCTGAGACCATGAAGACATGGGGTATTCAGTCGCACACGTGGTTCCTAAATCCAGCATGAGCTTCCCCAGCTCCTGTCCTGCCTATACTCCATTTGCACCCCAAAAGGAGATGAAAGCCCATTGCAGCTCCCTCCCACCCTTCAGGACTTTGCTGATTACCGAAACGTGGGGAACAGGGGTTGGTAGCTCAGCACTGCCGTGGAGGTGGCTCAGAAATGGCATTTGGATTTATTTAAAACGAATTAAATATTTCTTCCCTCAAAATCTGTATATGATAGAAACCATACTTTTAATTTTTAATAAAGAGTTTTATTGGCTTGTGTTCAGTTTGGTTTTTTAAAAATCTGACTACTGCTTAACACAGGGTTTAAATATGAGTACTTCTTAGCTCCCAGTGATTATTCGCCTTTCTCTGAATACTACACGGCTGCTGCCGACATACTTCCTGTTAACTGAGACGGTTTATTGCTTCTTTATGTGAATTACAGTATGACCAACAGAGCAACAACACACTCATTAAACACTTGTCACACCAAACCAGATTAGTATCCTTTCACAAAGAGGACTGAGCCTAATCAATTATAAATAATAACTGAATAGATCAGAGCTCCTGTAACCTCAAATGGGGAAGGAAACGTGCCATTTAAAGGAGAAAACATTGCTTACCAAGATGTAAAATACACATATTTTCTTTCTGCCTTCAGTGGTCTGTGCGAGCATATATATTTTACTGTTCTGCAACCTGTGCTGTGGTCTACAATTCTAAATACTTCTTATGACCATACCTTTCATATTATTAATAAATAAATAAATAATTATTCTCCCTTTTAAAAGGTTATAGAGAAAAATAAAGTTCCAAGAAAAAAATACTATAATTACAGGCAGAACCTACCCTAGTGCTACAGGCCTTCCCTAGCAGAAGTTAAACAAGGCAAGTTATTTTCACAGCAAGGAGAAATGTTGAGGTATCTCAAAGAAACGAGAAATTCAACCACTCAAATAAGCAGGCTAAGGAAGAAATTAATAGACCTTGGTTTTGGTTTTTTTTTTTTTTCCTGATGCTGCCAGAATAAATTTAATTGCTATAATAGGTTCTTTTAATACAAGAAATCTGACCCACACAGAGTTATAGATACAAGCAGGATTTAAAAATCTCCTTGGAGCCCACAATATTGCTGAATAGGTAGATTCAGTTGAAGTGAAACTGTGCTTTTCTACCACCACTGTCATGAGCAGTGTCCCAGACTGGGTAGAAAGTGGGGATTAATTAAGAGGAAGGGAAGGTTGGAATTGTTTTACCTGCCTGTCACGGGCCTGAAGGGAGGCGGGTGATGAGAAGATGAGATTCTTCATGACTCGGGAGATTTTTAACTTTAAATGAGTTGATGTAATGCAAGTGTTCACAAACAACGATAACTTCCTCATAAGCATACTTGAGCAATACGCAGCAATTCAGTTTGTTGTGTAGTCTGCAAGAAAGAACTGCTGAACCAGCTTTTACATTCAGATCCTACAATTATATATTAAATACATGTATTATGTTATACACCTGAAAATTCACATTGGTCTTTTTTACTTTTGTAATATAAAAGCTGAATTTATTGTACCGTGAAATGCAATTAGTTTTTGAAGCTACTTCATACTTGTATATGAAGCATCTTTCTTGTAAAGTGTCTCCAGTTCACTTAGATTTTCATAGAATCATAGGGTTGGAAGGGATCTCTAGAGATCATCTAGTCCAACCCCCCTGCCAGAGCAGGGTCACCTAGAGTTTCCTATGTCGAAGTTCAAGGGGAAATAATGAATGAAACTTGAGCTTAAAATGAAAATCAAAACCACATGAAAACCTAAATTGTTTTCAAAATCATAAGGAAAACCAGAATATTAAGTATTTTGCACACTTGCATCTGTAATATACATGAAAGCTAGTTACCTTCGATGAAGATCTTACTAATTAGTCTTGATTAGGTGACTGCAAAAGATATATGCTGGAGTAATAGAAGGAAAAATAAATTTTTTTTTGGTTTCTAGTGTTTTTAATGCTTTTTCTTCAGTAATTATCTGCCAGAAACAAACATGCACTTCATCCTGTGATGATTAATGCCTTTCCCAGCATAGTAATCCTCATATTTCATTTGACATCATTCTGGTGCCTGCGCGTCTTCTGCTCCTTTCCATTTCCAGTATTCAGATAGCATTATGGCTTACAGTTGAACAAAGCTCCAGGACTTTGACTAATAAGAGGTTACGGAGTATAAATTAAGACTTTTGTTTCTTTTGTTTTAAGATAACTATGTTTTCTGAATTTGACTAAATGGCGTCAGCGTTGCCATTGTGCAAAAACATTGTTTTAAGCCTGCGGAATTGCTGAACGTTGCATACTGAATATCTCACTGCGATAGCTACTAACCACATGGATAACAACAGCCTGATCTTATTGCAAGCTGTGGGAAATTTTTTGTTAACTTCAGCAAAAATCAGCTAAATACTCCACAAATATTAAGGACAAGACCAAAGAAAACAGCATAGAAATACAGAATTAGCATCTTGCATATCAAATTAATTTTACAGATAATGAAAAGAACATAAAGCTGACACACACTTGTGCATGTGGGAAGTGGTTACATACGCTAGTCTCTAATTTAAAGGTATTTATTTTAATGACTCTAGGCCTAATTCTCCTTCTCTTGAAGTCAATGGAGAAACTCCTGCTGAGCTCAGGGAGAGCAGAGGTTTTAAATTCACCACGGAAATTTTCAGCAACACTTAATGAAGCTTCTTCAGTCACAAAAATTAAAGACAAGATCAGTACACATCGCTTCTTTAAGGATCACTTTACCTTTAGACCCACTTGTGCGCCATTTAGGATTCTAATTAAAGAAAAACACAGGCAACATTTTAAATCCTGTCAAGAAATGGTTATTCCTAGCACCGTTAGAGAAAAGGGCAATACTGTAGAGGAAAGGGCTCGACTCCACACTTCTGAGAAGACACAGGCGGCCATAAGCACGGGGCTGCCCTCAGAGGCCACAGCTCCTCTTTGCTGCTCCGCAGGGACAACCCAGCACAGATCGTTTCAGGCAGCACGTGCCATTCCCTGGTCCCATAGCGTTATCCACCACCTTGCTTTCACTCCAGCTGTGAAGTACAGCACGCACAATATTTTCAAGTTTGACAGTTCTGCTGCAACCAAAATATTTATTCAGTGAGGCGCTGCCTCCTGGTATTTTCAGTCACTGAGTGCTAAATGTTGATGACTGCTTTATTGTCTGGTGTCCTGGTTTGAGGTAAAGCAGAACCAACTTTCTGCTCAGTAATTTTACTTCTTAGCTAGGCCTTTTCTAACTCTCTGAAACTAGCAGCATGTTGTGTCTAAAGCGGTTCGTTCAGAGTGGTATGACAGTTTGTGCCAAGGAATGGTACGCAGAGAGGCTCCTGATTANCTGGGAGCTTAATGCGGTTTTGTATATACTGTATCTATTCCATTATTTTCTTTTTTATTTTTATTATTAATGTTTCATTGAAGTATTTTAGTTTCTTCTAAACTCGTAAATCTCTTTATCTCTCCTCCTCCTCTCCATGTACGAGAGGCTGGGGAGGAGGATCTGTCGGTGGCCATTGGCCAATTTGGCCAAAACCACAAAATCTGGCCAGTTACAATTTCCCATGCATAAGTAACAAGAGCTCCACAACAATCCCATCTCTTTCCAACTCTATCTGGAAAGCTGTAAGCTATTAGAAAAATCCCCATGTGAGCAGCATTCATCTTCCATATATCATTTCACAGGAGCAACAACTTCCTCACTAAGAACTACTTTCAAAGAAAGGTCACCTCTACACCTCTTTGGAGAGGGAACATTGGATTTCCCTTTACAATGATTCCCTAGTGGGAGATGATATGGCCACAAAATGGATGGCTCCATCAACACACAAGCGTTGTACGGCTCAGCTGTTAAAGCTGTCTTTTGCTCATTTTGCAGACTGTTTTTCTGTTTTCTACTTGGGTAACATACTTGGCAGCTCTGACATCTTTGAGACTTCACCCAACAACTCTGCACTCCAGTGCCCTCCACACATACTGGTGTCTACTGTGACCCACCAGCTTCTCACCTTGGTCAAAATGGTTCACTGGGTCTCCAGCACTGAAGTTCTCTGTGGGATCACACTACTATTCTGATTATTCCTCCTTCTTTACTGAAGAAGGACACAATACACTTTCTACAAGCACATTAAAAATTGCAAGCAGAAATTTTTGGTCTATGGTTTCAGTCTCTTTGCCACAGAGACTGAAATGAACCTACCAAATCTTAAATCTTACCAGTCTCTACAGTGTGCACAATGACTGAAAATGAGGAATTCATATTTACAGTCAGTTTCTCTAAAGGATATTTTCCATAATCCTTGAAGGATACTGTAATAACTCTGACGGGCTGAAGGAGGTACATGGATTCCCTCAAAGTGAGCTCTCTATTTTAATTTTTATGTCAGAGCTGAATCACAATCACTCTCTCACATCAGTTTTATATTGGATCACTGAGCTGTTCAAAGTCTCTGTTCACAAATTGCTTCTCATCAGTAGGAACTGGTCCTTGACAGAGATTATCCCAGGACCATGACAAGCTTCTTCAAAGAATATATAAAATTTGACCAATGAAAATTGAGACAAGAACAGGCCTTTCCAAATTTTGACACATATCTCACAGCCACAGCTAACTGGCACAGCCAAAATCTGTTATCCTTAACTCGACTTTTAGTATTATTCACACAGACTCCTCCGAAAAAAACACAAGATTAAAGAAAAATTTATTAAATATGAAGACAGCGTCTTGCAAGGCAAAATGAATTAACACTGTAATTTGACTTTACGCTTTCATTTTCGACTATGCAAATGAAATATGTGCTAAAGTAATTTTGATACCATACCCCTGACATTACCATGAGTAGTAGATGTTGGTAGCAAGCGGTTATGAGAGCACCTATCTCTCTATTATGCTTGACTTCCACTGCATCATTGCTTTTGCAGACTGAAATATTAGTAACTTTAGAGCAAGGATGTATGTGTCACCACACTGTGTTAATAAAGTATTAAGTTGTCAGTAAACCACAACCTGCACCTGGACTTAGGAATCATAGAATCACAGAATCATAGAATCTTCATGGTTGGAAATGACCTTTGAGATCATCGAGTCCAACCAAACAACCTACAATCTCTGCCACTAGAGCATGCCCTCAAGTGCCACATCTAGACGTTTCTTAAATACCTCTAGGGATGGTGACCCAACCACCTCCCTGGGCAGGCTGTTCCAGTGCCTGACCACTCTTTCAGTAAAGTAATTCCTCCTAATATCTAATCTAAACCTCCCCTGCCACAACTTCAGACCATTTCCTCTGGCCCTGTCATTATTCACCTGGGAGAAGAGGCCAACCCCCACCTCTCTCCAACCTCCTTTCAGGGAGTTGTAGAGGGCAATGAGGTCTCCCCTCAACCTCCTCTTCTCCAAGCTAAACATGCCCAGCTCCCTCCTCATGTGACCTGGTCTCCAGAGCCCTCACCAGCCTGGTAGCTCTCCTCTGGACACGCTCCAGCACTTCAATGTCCCTCTTGTACAGAGGGGCCCAGAACTGAACACAGCACTCGAGGTGAGGCCTCACCAGGGCCGAGTACAGAGGCACAATCACTTCCCTGCTCCTGCTGGCCACGCTGTTCCTGATACAAGCCAGAATGCTCTTGGCCTTCTTGGCCACCTGGGCACACTGCTGGCTCATGTTAAGCTGGCCGTCCACCAGCACCCCCAGGTCATTTTCTGTTGGGCAGCTTTCCAGCCACTCCGCCCTAAGCCTGTAGCGCTGCATGGGGTTGTGGTGACCAAAACGCAGGACCCGGCACACAGGACCCGACTTGGTAGAACCTTCTCAAATTTGGAGGACTCAGGTCACTGGGTAAGCTGCTAGCAGACAACCAAAGCTCGCTCTTCATCCCACTACCCAAAGTAGAGCAATTTGTATTAAAAGAAATAACTTGGTAAGAGATCACTAAAGAAGGAACTAAAGTTATAGCTACTTAGTTTTAATAAGTTGGTTATAAGTTATACGGTGTTGTCTATTCTCATCAAATCTTATTAACGTGGAGCACATTACTGCATAGAGATAAACTGAATGTAGCTTTTCTGCCTTGAACTAACATCTTGCGCTAGGGTTTTAACACTTTTTATCTGTAAAATTTAAGAAGGGTAATCAGATCCTGTGTGAAAAATAGCAAATGGCCATCTTTGTGAAAAAAAGAAATACCATCTTTTATACCAATAGCATTCCAAAAGATATACTAATGACTGCATTAGAAAATTGGCACGAAAAACAAAATATAAGGGCTGCTTAAGTAATTTTGCATAATTTTTAAGTACCTCTTGTATTAAAATATAGATATTTTGCAGTGTTAAAACTTCAAGGTTTTGTTCAATGAGTAAAAGATGGTGAATGTAAGAACAAAATCACTGAAAACCTGAATTTGGATACTTGGCTTCCCACCAGAAGTTCAAAGCCTTCCCTGAGACACTGAATAGACACAGCTACACCTAACACGAGCACAAGTTGGGTCTATTCATCAAATGCATGCACATTTAGGCAATGGAAGTCCCCAGTACTTCTCACTACTGATGCCAGACGTAGTGTTTTCCAAAAGGCAATAATGAGTTCTGATACAATTATAGGTAGCAGTCTCACACCCTTGCAATCAGATACATTAGCACAGCTTCAACTTGCTTTCCTCTTTTAACAGATGTTGTGGAACAAATTTTTTGTGTCTACAAAGCGTACACGTCGCTTTGATGCTGTGAACTTCCACTTCTGCCTGGGGCAGTATCACTAACAATAAATCATTCTGTTTGAAACTTCTACTGACCCTCAAGACGCCAGCTGGCATCCCGCATGCAGCACATATGCAATCTGCGTCCAGATTTTTGCGTAGTGCCAGGGAAAGCATTGCCTCTCCCACTTCCACTCTAGAGGAATTCTCTAGCTGTTGAAACGTTACAGAAGAGCTTAACTCTGCCCATCAGCAGCAAATAAATGGCTAATGGGATGTAAAATTTAGGAAAGATTAAGTCGTATTAGTTTTAATGTCCATTCACATTTAAATTAGTGATCCTTCCTCTTGTACAGCTCCTCAACTATTTCTGGTCTTTCATTATCACCCTCTGAATTGGGTTTGTGATGGAAATGTCTTCCATTTTCTCACTATTAATCCTAACGGTAATGGGAGAAGCTGGTGCAACAATCGTCTTTTCTAAGAACTGGTCTTTCTAGTCCTGGCTCTCTGGAGAGACAGAGTTGGCAGCTTGGTTTTCCAGGCTCAGCCTAACTGGAACATGAAAATGAAACTCTAATTACTACCGATTTTGATAGTTTTGCCTTTCACTCTTGAAGATTTTGAACATAGTGAAACTGTTAATTACATCATCTTAACAGAAGTTATCCTATTTCAGAGTCAATGGCCTCAAAAGGAACTGTTCATTGGCCTCTCCCAGTTACTGTGTATTCCCCGTATTATTGTAACTTCACCATCTTCAGGTTAGACGGAGAAAAACTTAAGATTCCAGAGCACATCAGAATAGTCATCAGAAAAATCCCCACACTAAAACACATCAAACTCTCCCAAATAATATTCTGCTACTGCACTTTAAGCAAGTGGAACCAAAAGCAATGCCTTTAACTTGTGCACTCTTCAACGTGATCTGATTAATCCTGGGGTAGTTGCACCGTTCATCTGCTGACATATAACCCAAATACAGAAACCATACAGAAGTCATTTCTGGTGACTCAAGTACTCAAATACAGCAGTAGTATTTTTCCTTACCCAAGCCCTGTCTTTCTGATAGCAATGAATTCTAGAGTGTAACGATTGCTTTCTATTCTTTTGCAGGTGCTGGGGCGCAGGAGTACACCTGTACCATGTCATTCATCACTGAAACACAAGTGCTCTTTACTTAGATGGTGGCAGCTGTCTGATGGTGCACACCAATTACACCGAACAGTGAGGACGGGGACAGAAGAAGTCACTATCATCAGCTGAAGATGCCGGGGGGATTAATGTAACAGAATCTAATTACCTGCCTGGATTTTGGCCAGTGCAGGACTGGAATCACCACCCTTGCTCCTAAGAAAGCAGTCTGGGAACTTCAGCTATCATGGTGGTTAAGGTCTCAGTTTTAAATCTTCAAGGCAGCAACTCTGGCAATGCAATTATATTGCTCCAATAGCGACTCAAAAGTGCCACCCGTTGAAGTACCAACTCTGGTAGCACATAAATGTTAATTTGCAGTCTTTTTTTAGAAATTTTGAGATGCTCTAGTCCTGCACAGTGTGAGATTTGATGAGATGAGAGCACTAGGTGGTACAGCTAATAAATCAGTTTACTGTACAACCTCATTTCTTTAATGAAGAGCATTTAATGAAGAGAATACCTGAGCCTTAGTAAAGCAAGAGCCCCAGGCGTACACTTACAAACCAAAATCCTGGATTTAATTTTTTTGCATTCTCTCCAAAACAGGGAGCACTGACCTACCACTAGTCATTAGAGAATGCTCTCCTGTCAGGGGGCAATGGTAAGTATAAACTTTGATGTCAGCATTAAAAAACACAGAAGAGATGACTGGCAAGGCAATTATGGGAGAATAACCAGTAAAGCTACAGTTTTCATAAGGAAATAACTTTTAAAAGCTGACAAGAGCTGTCAAGGTGTCAGGCCAGGAGAAGAGCCAGCACAATTAACATATACTAGGCTTCAATCTACTGGGAGGGAAAAAAGTAGGATTTATTTTGGACAATTACAAGTTAATAAATGGCAGTGTCAGTTCCTCTGTAAAGCACCCATTAAAGAGTACTAAAGGCCAAAACCTTTCACAGTTTCTGTCATAGTAGGCAAAACACTACCATTATTTTATATTTCAAGCAATTTTATTGTCAATGACAGCAGTTACAAATGTACAAGGAAATATTTTCCTTAGCAGCATACCAGGCAGTTTACGCTACAGAAAACATCTGTGCTCCCAAAATTGTGTAGCATTTTAGATTTTAATTATGAACACTGTGTATTTTTTTATATATATATATATATATATTTTTTATTATTTTCCAAAGCTCACTCATATGAATGAGCACTTGAAGTGAAGTGCTCAGGAGGGCACGCCATACCACATTACAGCCTCCAGCTACACACAACCCCTGCCCAGGGAGTGGAAGGCACCTATTCAGGGCTGCAGAGAGCCGAGCAGACTCCTGCACGCTGGCAGCCACTTCCTGCAGGAAGATGAGCTCTCCCCTCAATAAGCGCAAGGGCAAGCAAGGTATCGATCCCTCCCTGACCTCACCAGTTGCCCTCGTTTCCCTCACTCCGACTCCTCATTTAATTTCAGACAGCCTGCAGAGCCATCAACTTGTTTGTGCGAGGCTCATCCCAAGAGTTAACCAAGCTCAGCAACACGCTTCTGCTTTTTTTCCCTTTCACTTCAAAAACAATGAAGAATTGGGTTGGCTTCACCTGCGGAATCCTTCGTCCTCTGCTGTGGACGAAGAAAAGATATGTATGGTGCTTGAAACCTGTTATTCTGAGTTGCCTACTTAACAATAAATTACAGATCCAATATCTCCAATTCAGATGGTAACTTGAGGGACTTGCAAAGGAGTCAGACCTCCCCGTGCATACCCATAGAAGAAGACACAGAAGCCCATTTGTGGTGGCGAATCTCCATTTTACAATGAGCAGGTAGAGAAGCTGTACTCCAATAGGGACATAAACCTTGAATTTTATCTTAAAAACCCCTTTAAGGGAATAAAAAGCTTCCAAATCCAGCACTTCTTAATAGACAATCTTCTCACTATTGCTTAAGGAAAATGATACGACATTATTTTTGCCTGTTGATCTTCTTGTTAATCAAGGCAGAGATGAGTCATTAGCTATTCTAGCTTCCTTTTGTTCAGAGCCAGGCAGGTGTGCAGAGCCAAAGCAAGATACCCAAACAGTGCTTGAAAAGAAAATCTGCCTTCCGCGGAGTCATTTGGAAAAGAGTAGATAACATTTAAGATGTTATCTACCACTCTTTAAGTAAAGTAACCCCCCACCTCATCATCATAAGTGAGCTTATTCATCACCTACTATTTTAAGGCTACCCAGTCCTCACAATTGCAAATCCCATTGCTCAGCTGTTATGAGAGCTTTGCTTGGACAGCCACTCCTCCTCACTCTAATTCGTTTTGAGTTAAGAACAAAAGAAAAAGGGATCCTAAAATAGGCTTGGATATAGCACATGCCTTGCAGGAATTTTGGCATAGGGTGGATGGACATCTGCTTCAGGCCTGACCTACTTCTAAGCATTTGAAAATAAACATCTCCTTGCAAATATTCTCTGTATTTTTTTTAGCTGTTAAGCCCCCAGTGATTTCGCCTGCCCCTCAGAAACCTTCTTTGCTCTTTGAGATCCGAGTTGAACTCAGTTATATCGGGATCTGGCCATTTGAAGATGCTGGCAGTGTTGGTCACTAAGGAGCAACTAGAGCTTCCACTGTGCAAAGCAAACAGAGGCACAATCACTTCCCTGCTCCTGCTGGCCACGCTGTTCCTGATACAGGCTAGGATGCTCTTGGCCTTCTTGGCCACCTGGGCACACTGCTGGCTCATGTTAAGCTGGCCGTCCACCAACACCCCCAGGTCCTTTTCTGCTGGGCATTTTCCCAGCCACTCTTCCCCAAGCCTGTAGCATTGCTTGGGGTTGTGGTGACCAAAATGCAGGACCCAGCACTTGGCCTTATTAAACCTCATACAGTTGGCCTTGGCCCATCGATCCAGCCTGTCCAGGTCCCTCTGTAGAGCCTTCCTACCCTCAAGCAGATTAACCCTCCCACCTAGTTTGGTGTCATCTGCAAACTTACTGAGGGTGCACTCAATCCCCTCATCCAGATCATTGATAAAGATATTAAACAAAACTGGCCCCAAAACTGAGCCCTGAGGGACACCACTGGTGACCAGCCGCCAGGAGGATTTCACCCCATTAATCACAACTCTCTGGGCACGGCCATCCAGCCAGTGTTTAACCCAGTGAAGAGTACGCTTGTCTGTGCCATGATTCGCCAGCTTCTCCAGGAGAATGCTGTGGGGGACGGTGTCAAAGGCAAGCATGTTCTTTTTCAGTGAGCATATAATGCCCACAGGTAGACTATAATAATTTAACTTAGATGGTATTTTTAATATATTTCTCATTATACAACACACAACTTTTAACCAATCTTATATAGTAGGCTCATGCCAAGAAAGTATACTAATTGGGGTATTCCTTAGAAATGCATGTCATGTAACTATGGGCAGAAATGAGGGAAGAAAATGAAGTAATCCACATCAGTGGCATGTGTTGTACTTGCATCCAAACAAAGGAAAAAAGAAAGATTCATTAAGCAAGAAATGAGTCTTGAGATGGCACAGAAGAAAAGTCTCCTGCTGGGGCAGGGAAACCGGGATTGCAAAGAGAGATAAGACAGGAGAGGTGGCAGCAGCCTCTGTCTCACAAAGCACAAGAAAAAGAAAACCATTCAGGTTAGCTTAATGCTTGCTTAGCAAAATAAGGGGAAAAAAGCTAAGGATGAATTTGATAAGCATAATTTTAATGCCTCATTCACTTTGGGTTTTTTCTGATTTGTTCCATTTGTGGGTTCATTTTCAAATCAATACAGACTTCCATTTTTTATCATCCCTAGTGACAGCATTGTCTCAATACCATGCCTTTTGTCCATGAGACAAAGCCTATTGATAACCGTAAGTATCCTTAGACAAGTGTCCTGCTCTTGCAGTGCTCCCTGTAACTGGTGTGCCTCCACGAAAGTCCCCTTTGGCCTGGGGTACAGCTGCTTCTCCTGCAGTCAAGAGAGGAACAACACTAATAGTAGAGGAGGAAGATGCACAGAGGTGACGAGGAGAAGACCTGATCCTCAAGGGAGTCTGTGATAATGATCCTTAACCTCTGGTACTGATGTAACACTTCTCTTCCACGCTATTGCCGTGGGTCTCTTGCTTTGTTTCTAGCTCTCATTACAAGCAATCTGTAGGCAGATATGTCTCTTTGTAGTTACAAATCATGTAACACACTGAGATCCTGTACCAGATGTGAACATATAGATGCCAGTGAGCAAGAAAGCACTTAATAGCTATATACAAATATACAAAAAAAAGTGGTTAAAACACCAGATGTGAACATACTGATGTCAGTGTGCAAGAAAACACTTAATAGCTATATACAAATATACAAAAAAAAAGTGGTTAAAAATATTTTTTTAAAAAATCACCATTAAAGAAGGTGGAGGGTTTTTTTAAATGTTTTTAAAATTTTCTTGAATTTCATTGCTAGAAAAGGGAAAGTGGGTTACAGCTGCAGAGCTAACTTTTTGTGTTCTCTCTTGGTATTATTTGGTATACGAACACTGCATATCAAGACAACAGCAGTAAGTCATATCACAGAAGCTGGCCATTTAAAAGTGGTAGAATTAATCTTGAATGAACTTGAATTAATATTCGTTATTATTTATATTACAGTATACCATGGGTCTCTTGTTGGTTCTAATTTAAAAAAAGATGCAACATGCTGTTGGAACAGACAATTCAAGCAAAGAGAAGGATGCCTACAAAAGGGAGGCACAGTCATGTAGACTGCTTGTATTTATATTGTCTTCTGCAGATTGAATGTCTTAAAAAAATAAAACAAATCATTCAACCAAGAGACATCAACACTTTGAATCATTTGATGTTGAAGCACTACTCTTTTGCCGCACATGGAGACTTCAGAAGAAATTGAAAGGTCCTTTACAGAATAATTGAGGTTCGTCACAAGGATGTTTGTCATGAAAAAGCACAGGTGAAAGCACGGTGAGAAACTAGGGGAAATTACTGGAATAACAGTGTATGGTGTCCTTCAGACGAAGGAAAAAGCTCAGCTGAATCCAAAATACAAACAGGACTGAAAACAGGGGCACAATTCTATCCTTACTTTCCATTGATTCCTGAAATCTTAAACGAGAGCTACTGCCTGTCTGCCGAGAGGTCACAGCAGACTGCATTCCTGCTCACCTCATCTGTTCCTTCAAATGCTCATAGAGACCTTATTTAAGTGTTTCTTATTTCATTCATTCGCAGTGGGAGGGTCAGGAAAGTTTACATTAGGGAGCCACTCAGACTTTTACTGGACAGCTATAGTTCCAGCAATAATTAAAAAAAAAAAAGGGGGGGGGAACAAAAGCCAACCAGCTAACCATCACAGCTCAATCCCAAAAAAGCAAACCACAAACATGAAAGAGACTCTGCAGCTAAATTGTTCCAAGATGGCATCAACCACACATGGAAAAAAGAAGAAAAATACAAGTTCATATTTTAGACTTGGCTTGAACGCTTCTTGAACACTTTAGGAACTTGAAGACATTTCTGCATAAGCTGCTAATGAACTGCAATTAAAATATGCAAAACAGCAATTATAGTTTCTAGAGTAGCAATGGTCTGCCTAGAGAATCTACAGCAGCAGTCATCTTCTCAAGGCATACAACTTTTCCTTAGATGTACTGTAAGTTAACCCCTGGCTCTGTAGAGGTCCCAATGTCCTACTGCACGTAGTGTGTAGGACCAAGCAGGAATCATCACTTGAGGGAAACCAACCATCACTTCCTTACATTTTCTTTGTCCCGTCACATCTCTTCACAAAAGGCAAAGCTGATTCCAACGTTATGTTTCATCAACAGGTCAGAACCACCGCTGAGAAAAGAAACAGCTTTTTTCTGGAATGAATGAAGGATTGATGTTGCACAGATCAGCAAAGACATCGATAATTATCCTAAGATTTACTGTGCCTTGTACTGAAAAGGTGAACAGTTCTTCCCAATGAAGAATGAACTCTCACATGTAAACAAGCATGCACAAGCTGTAGGGCATAAAATACAGTTCTGGCAGAGCTCCTAAGGAAAAAAAAAAAAAATATCCTGAAACTTTTTTTTTGGTAGCAAACAGAAAACTATAAGGTGGCTTTTGCAACATCAGGGACGGAGTACTAGCCATTGCCACGCACAACTTAAATGTTTTAGCAAATTAAATCATGTTAATGTCACCAAAAAAATTATTCAACCTGAGAGGTCAGAATATATTACTAGCAACATATTTCTCCTTCATTTAAGAAAATGTAAAAACTCATTGTAAATACCATTTTTCTCTATGATCACTGACAGCTCAAAACCATGGAGTAACAAAATGTTTTTCATATTATTCATTACTTCAACTTAATCTGTATTCTACTTGATTACTTTCAGGACAGCAATGGAACTTCTGAAAATCACAGAAAAGGTATTCTGTTGATTGGTTTAAATTTTGCAGTCATAATAAAGCCTAAATTAACTTGGGGAGATTAATTCTGTTAAGGAATGAATGAAAATAAAAAAGAATATTTTTCTTCGAGATAATTGCTTAGACTAACACAACAAAGCAAGGGATCGATAAACCACCTCCCAGTTTGTATAACACAAGTTTTTAATCATTTCTCCCCATCAGAATACTGTATGCCAAAAGATGCCTTACAATATACATGATGCCTCAGGAATCACGTGCTGGAACACGGTATTATTTCCTACTTCAAATCCCCATTATTACGTCTATTCTTATCTTAGTGCTGAATGGAACAAAAGTATTTTCTTTTGCAACAGTGTTGGCCGAGCAGCAGAAACCTGACAAATGCTGCCATGGTACAGCAAGTTTAAAATTAGCCTCAAGTTCAGCTAAGCTACGTGTAGAGAGTTTCGCAAATTGATTTACGAAGGCAAAGCTGAACTGAAATTGATGAGCGTAGTTTTAAATAAAACAGTGAACCACACCACAGTAGAAATGCATGCCCAGGAGATGTATGGAGTTAACCGTGTTTCTTCTTGTCCCTTATTCCTCCCTCCCTCTTTGCGTTGGGGCTCTATTCCTTCCCCCCCCCCGAAGTAACTTGCTCAATCTAGATTTGGGAAATAATAATAAATGAGCAATGGGTGGTTGAATTAAATTTTTTTGTTTTCATTTGGGGTTTTTTTGGTTTTTTTTTTTTGGTTTTGGTTTTTTTTTTTTGCATGGAAATATAACATTACTGATTTGTCAGGTTATCAGACTGATCTGGATATTAAAAGGGACAGAAAAGAAAAGGCTGCGATAATTCAAAACAGAAAAAAATTAAAGAACTGAGGATAAACACCAAGTTTCTAAACTGAGGAAGGGTTGCAGCTGGGTAAGGCTGCTCCTGTTCTAAAGAACAGGCTCCTCGTGGAATCAGAAGTGTCAGTGCATGGGGTTAAGATTGTGTTTGCAGGCTATTAGGGGGATAGACAGGGTGTATACTTCTCTACTGTAATTATGTTCATTATAAAAACCATTTTTCAGAAAAGATAATTAGTTAATCAAACATTGTTACAGAACAGAATTTCCCGAACATGAAAAACTAAGGCAGGAACGTAGTGATATGTCTTTTTTGGTACTGAGGAAACATGGTGTTAGTTGGCAACAAAATTGGATTTTGCAGTATTAATACTTGACTCAAGAATACCTTGTCTAACCATTCAGTACAAGTTTTTAGCTAAAGAATGCCTAAAAACTGTGTTACACTGATACCAATCAAGAAGCCAATTTTTGGGATTAAATTTTATAGGTAAAAACTGGAAGGAAAATAGATTTTTTTTTTTTCCTTTCATTCAGGAAACAGTGTGCGAAGTTTCTAAGTTTACTGAAATATTCATAAATAACAGAATTTAACTGGTTAATTTTAAAATACATTCCATAAATCAGAAAACGGACCGTCATTTGCAGCCTTCCAATGCAGGCACATTAGTAACAGACCAGCAAGACACCTTCCAAGTGGCTTTGTGCCCTAATGCAGTGGGACTATAGTTCCCCTTCTCCTGAAGCGTTCCTGTTCCCGCTAATTATCTCCCTGCACTTCACTCTGTCTACACCAAAACCCACCCCAAACCACCCACTCAGGGGCAACCCCAGAAGCAGCACTCTCAGCAGCCTACCATCCAGAAACAGGCTCCCCACTGGAAATTTCTCTCCAGCATTTGCTCTGGGCACATCCTCATGTTGCAGAGGAGCAGAGACCCTCACATTTGTGTTTCCCCTCCTCCTTCATGGCCTCGTGTGGTCGTGTTACATTGGCAGTTAGGCCCTTCTCTTCAGAGTAACAGCAGCAGGTTTGTTGGTTGGTTGGGGGGGTTTTTTTTTTTTTTTTTTTTTTTTTTTTTTTTACGGAGTTTAGAAAGGAAGCACAGTGTCTACTGCAGTACTCCGTTCCAATGCTACCAGCAGTACTGAGCTATAATTAATAGGTCTGGTGATGGCCCTTATTAGTACTACTGTCAGTATAAATGCTTAAAACTGAAAAGGAAGCTTTTTACTAAAATACAAACAAAACTCAATCCAACCACAAAAGACCACTGAATAATGCGATATTCATGGAAAAAAATCAACACTGAAATACAGTGATAGAGCAGTGTGTGTTTGGAAAAGGAGGGGGTCATTTTGTGGTTGTATGTGCATTACAAATATACATACGTATAAGAACACACAGCTGAACATTTCTGTTCCCTTAATATTTAAAAAGGCTACAAAGATGACTATCTTTGCCTGAGGAAAAAAAGAAACATAGGAAAAGGTGCCAAGTTACATTCTGGGAAAGCATGAGTAACAGTAAGAAAGAGCTACCTACACAAGACTGATTCAAACAAAAACGTTTAAAACCTCATCTATGCTGCTTTAATATTGGTAAAGTAAAGACTGCCTGCCCACAAGGACACACCAAAATGTTGCTCACTTCTAACGTGAGAAACAAGCTGAAATAAGGGAAGGAACAGAACATTTCTCTATTCCAGAAAATTCAGCAGGAATCCTATCTGCTATTAGACGTGGTAAGTCACTTAGCTACAAAGAAGAGAAAGCACACTGAAATGTATTTCAAAGAATTACTTTCGCTTGCAAGGAATGGAAAAAATGACGCTGCGTGTGCTTTCCACCCCAGTTTCCCCACAAGCTCCATCCAACAGCATGCACTGGGGTCACACATTCCCCACCAGGACATGAAGTTGCTGGCACTGCAACTGCCTTCCTGCTGCCTGTCTCCACTCTCCCTGCAGAGACACCTGCCCTCTCAGTCACACAGGACACCACAGGTTTGTCACCGAGACATCCATAGGGACATTTTTCTGATCCAAGACCAGCCTAGGTAGTGCTTGAAGAAGTGATTCATTTTAGCACTCCCGGGGATTTTCACGGCCATAAATTCTCACCATGGCCTTCTTGTATATTTTGTCATCTTAAACATCCCTCCTGGCTGGGCTCAGCGCACAGCAAGGTCCATCAAAATGCAATGCGATGTCAGGCAGCATGGAGCTATAGCGGAGATGCTGACTGGCTGAAGAGGACCGGACCTGGCTGGGGGCAGCCAGCCTTGGGCTCGGCCTCCAGCCTCCCCTGGTAGGCATGTCTCATCAAGCAGAGCCCAGCACAGCCAGACACTCGTCACGAAACAAACTCGGTCTTGCTCTGCATTGCTCCTTGTAATCCCCTTCACCTTACTCTATCAGGTAACCAACTCCAGGCTATCCACAGGAAAGGCTACACTTAACACTTGAGAAACAGAAGTTTTAATATTCTTATTTTATGAAATCCCTTAATGGTGAACATCCCCCAAAACTCTGACCCACTATATATCATGTTTGTTTTGCTTAAGAAGCAAATCTTCAGAACATTCTTGAAGCTCTTAAGGTTTTATTCTGTACTAGGACACTTCTTTGAGAATCATTACTTCTACGTTTTGAAGATGGTGTACAACATGTTGCCTCTGTCTTAGACCGATTCAAATAGCTCCAGTGGCATCCAACCTGCAAAAAGCAGCCCTGAAAAATACATGAAGTACTGTTGGTTCCCAGTAACTAGTTATTTTCTTTTGTTTTGCAATGCAACGTGTTTCCTTTCCCTTCAAACAGATACAAATTCTTTGGCTACACCAGAAGTTGTAGATGGCCTGTGAGCAGATCCACTGCAGTTCCCTGAACTGACCGACTCATGACCAGCAGATGCATGGCAGCATACAAACCTGATCTGCTTCTATGACAAGGTGACCTGCCGAGTGGATGAGGGAAAGGCTGTGGATGTTGTTTATCTGGACTTCAGTAGAGCCTTTGATGCCGCTTCCCACATCATTCTCCTGGAGAAACCGGCAGCTCATGGCTTGGTCGGGTGTACCCTTCGCTGGGTAAAAAACTGTCATAAGGGCCAGGCCCAGAAAGCGGTGGCGAATGGAGTTAAATCCAGTTGGAGGCTGGTCACAAGTGGTGTTCCCCAGGGCTCGGTATTGGGGCCAGTTCTCATTAGTATCTTTATCAATGATCTGGATGAGGGCATTGAGTGCACCCTCAGTCACTTTGCAGACGACACCAAGTTGGGTGGGAGTGTTGATCTGCTTGAGGGTAGGAAGGCCCTACAGAGGGACCTGGACAGGCTGGATCAGTGGCCCAAGGCCAATGGTATGAGGTTCAACAAGGCCAAGTGCTGGGTCCTGCACTTGGGTCACCACAACCCCATGCAGCGCTACAGGACTGGGGAAGAGTGGTCAGAGAGCTGCCTGGCAGAAAAGGACCTGGGGGTGTTGGTGGACAGACAGCTTAATATGAGCCAGCAGTGTGCCCAGGTGGCCAAGAAGGCCAACAGCATCCTGGTCTGTATGAGAAATAGTGTAGCCAGCAGGACTAGGGAAGTGATTGTCCCCCTGTACTGAGTACTGGTGAGGCCCCACCTCAAGTACGGTGTCCAGGTTTGGGCCCCTCACTACAAGAAAGATATTGAGATTCTGGAACGAGTCCAGAGAAGGGCAACAAAGCTGGTGAGGGGTCTGGAGCACAAGCCTTATGAGGAGCAGCTGAGGGAGCTGGGGTTGTTTAGCCTGGAGAAAGGGAGTCTGAGGGGGGACCTTATCACTCTCTACAACTACCTGAAAAGGGGTTGTAGCAAGGTGGGGGTTGGTTTCTTCTCCCAAGTAACGAGCAATAGGACAAGAGGAAATGGCCTCGAGTTATGCCAGGAGAGGTTTAGACTGTATATTAGGAACAAATTGTTCACCCAAAGGGTCATCAAGTATTGGAACAGGTTGCCCAGGGAAGTGGTGGAATCACCACCCCTGGAGGTATTTAAAAGACAGGTAGACATGGTGCTTAGGGACATGGTTTAGTGGTGTTTTTGTCAGTGTTACGTTGATGGTTGGACTCGATGATCTTAAAGGTCCCTTCCACCTAGACAATTCTATAATTCTATACTCTCTGCAGGCACCAACCAAGTAGAAGAGATGGGACCTTTTTTTTTTTTCTAGAGGGACTAACTCTACAGTGAGAATTTTTAAAAAAAACTGTAACGATGACTGCAAAGATTCGCTGCTTTGTTTTTAAATTGCAGTCAACCAACCAATATCATCCACTTATCTTTGCTGAGAATACCAGGATTCCCAGACACTGCACTGCTCTGTAGAATCATACTGCTCTTACTTTATACCTTATATGCCTCATACCTCATAGGATGTACAAATTTAGTACAGTTCTAGGGTTTTTATTGTTATGCCTAACCACACCCTCCCACTTCCAAATTTCTTTTTCCTCACCCATATTCCATGACATATTTATTCAAACAGATAAAGATGATAAAAGTTTGGACTTCTGATTGGCTACAGATTGATATTCTCTAACCTATTTGGCTTTGAGCTCTCAACAAATGTGCAAAGAAAAACACGTAGAGACAGGAGAAAAACATAGACAGTAGAAATCTGTGTGTCAAATAGGGAAAAAAGACAACTCCTAATTTAGTCTTCGCGCATAATTTGTGTCTTAGTACCTCCATACAATTTTAAATACATTTTTAGAGCAGGGAGATCATTTTCATCCAGGGAGACGCAGTTTGAGAAATGACCTCTGATTCTGTAGGGAAAACTTCCTACTTATAATTTACTTAATTGATTGTATTTGCATATCTAGATGCAAATACATCAGGGCTATTAATTTTATTTTTCATCACAGCTTTTTTGTTGTTGTTGTTTGATATTTGGAAGAGCACTCCTGGGAGAGGAAAAAGCACCAAGCCTGGGTGTGCTGCTGTGATAGTATGCAATTAATCAGAAGTTCTGGGATGGGGAGGAAGACGTTAAAATGCAGGAATAAAACCTCTTCATTCTTGTAGCGACAAAAGTCTCCTGAGGAATGACTGATGTAGGGGATCTAGCTGATCACCAACAAGAGAAAACAACTCATCGACTCTGAACAGCTATGAGACAACGGTCATTCCGAGCCTTAGACTTAATGCACTGCCACATTTATCAAAACTGCAGTGTTTTGAGGAACACAGGATTTTTTTCACCCTGCATGAATGCAGCACTTCAGAGAGCTCCTCATGCACTTCCAAATACTTAAGAAATGCTGCATAAAATCATACAGATGTTTTTAAAGTCCTGGCATGGGTCTCAAAAGCTGCATTCTGTGATTTTAGATCATCATCATCAAATAGCAAATCTGTCATTACTATATTAAATAACAATTTCTCTCTGTATTGAGCCCAGAACATTTTTTTTTAAAGACATCTGCATTATATTTTGGGGTTTTTTCGTTTGTTGCCTTTTTTTTTGTTTTGGTTTTTTTTTTTTGTTTTTGTTTTGTTTTGTTTTTTTGTCTAGGCTTTCAAAGCAAACAAAAGAGTTCATTTTTCTCCATTACCACTGACTGCTTGGAAGTTGCTTTTCCAGTATTTCATAAAGGCTACAGAAATTGCTCTCCAAACCATATTGTCAAAGCTGAGAACAAGAAAACACTAACAGAGACAGTGCAGATCTTGAGATACCAGTCTGAACTCCTTCAGGTCCTAGGAAATTAGTTTTGCCCTATTCCTATCCTTTCTTTCTGGACCAGTCAGAAGAACCTCCCTCATACTATCACAAAGTGGGTGTTAAGAAGCTATAAGACACAATAAATCAAACCACAGCCAACCCTGACAATACAGGGCCCCCCACCCAATGGAGGAAACCCACATAATTATAAAATCTTCTATTTTAAATCCTGTAAGTTTTCTGTGCTAGCAACCTTTGACTTGATGGAAAGAAAAAGAAAATCTTCTCCAATAGAACTGACGTACAGGAGCTGTTGGGAACATTTTCTCTGATAAACCATCCCATGGCTTAGATGGTGTGGTAACAGAGTGCTCAATTAGGATTAAAGACGGCTTTTCAGAACAGCTGGGATGAACTCAGGTTTAGGCAGAGCTTTCATCCATTTAATCATATAGAAACCACTGTCACGTGCTGCCACCCCTGAAACTGAACTGACTGCATATGCTTACAACTATTCTTGGATCACGGAAGTGCTTCCCCTTACCTGTCCATTAATAGTAGAAAGGTGTAATTGAAGAGAGGAAGTTACAGAAAAATATGAAGCAAAATCCAAAACCAGATTATCTGTTCCTCTCACCCCTACTGAATTGCTGGAAAACTTTTGCCATTGAGGTAGGAAGTTTTAAGACAAAAGCAGAGCATCCAACCTGCAAATGGCTGTAGCCCACTTAGTAAAATTAGATTACTCAAAGAAAACACATGGTATGAAGTTCTTTGAAAACTAAGCAAATCTGAGTGAGCCTGCACTGCAGCAAAGAATCACAGAATCTTCATGGTTGGAAAGGACCTTTGAGATCATCGAGTCCAACCATACACACAACAAAAAAAAAGAAAACCAAAACAAACAAACAAAAGAAAACACGACAAACAAACAACCTACAATCTCTGCCACTAGAGCATGCCCTGAAGTGCCGAATCTACACATTTCTTAAAAACCTCCAGGTATGGTGACTCAAGCACCACCCTGGGCAGGCTGTTCCAGTGCCTGACCACTCTTTCAGTGAAGTAATTCTTCCTAATATCTAATCTAAGCCTCCCCATATGATGCCTGCTCCCTTTTTCACATGAAATATGAAAGACAAATGTTTTTTCTTTACAACACCAGTAGAAGCCACCACAAAAAACACGCAGAAGAGTTAAACTTGACTTAAAGTCTTAATCTTGGTAAATCAATAGTCTTGTTTGCTAGTAATACTACAGAAAATTATTACTTTGCCCAAACAAGCATCCATACAATTTTTTCTATGGAACATGAGAAACTTTTGTCTGATTTCCTACCAAGATTAGCTGTGAACCTCTCAGGAAGTGGATGACTTCCTGTGTTTCACCAAACACATCCATAAAGCCACATGCAAACACTGACACACAACTCCCTACACAAAGGACGGAGAGGTAGGATCTGTCGTGCTCCATCAGACACTGGTGCAGTGTCCACTATCTCCTGTCTAAAGCCCTCGGAAAAGAAGAAAAACTATGCGAACCACTGGAAACAAGTCCCTGTTCAGTCTCATACTTGACCTCAGTTTCAAAATAAGTTTTTCAACAATACTAAATGAAGGAGTGAACACTGCAGCCTTCAGGTTCTCATTACTTAAAAGTGCTTCAGAGCACTTAAAAATTCATAAATAAAAATCCTAAGAGAGTTCAAGTGGGGAAGACTCTGACCATCACTTTTTTTCCCCTGCCTTCCATCAGTCAGGTGCTGCTGTGTGAACATAACACCTGAAGAATCGGTTCCAGCTATATTTTAACTAAAAATATTTGCAATTCATAATAGATATCTATAGGATGCAATGAAGCAACTTGTTGATTTCTTACCTAATATATTTTTCTCTCTAGCTTCTCATAGATTGCTATGGCTGCTGAGGTCCATATCTCTGTATTTCTTAAAACTAAATCTAACACTCACGCTGACAGGGTAAAATATGGGCTAAATGAAAATACCAGTGAGAGAGAGGGGGAAGTGTTTCAGGGAGAAGTGCTTGAAGGAAAGAAAAGCAAATCATTGGCCTACATAATACAGATATAAAACATGTGTAGCAACTCATCTACATTCACCCTGAGCAGAATTACAGGACAAGGGGAGATTCAATTAGAATGAAAAGCACTCAAACCAGATCCACAACCATATGATTTCACCAGNAAAAAAAAAAAAAAGGATACAGAATAATTACCAGCTAAATGGACTAAGTGGAAATTTCCTGTACAGCTATTACATATCTTTACATTATCATTACATATCTCTTCGGTGGAGTCAAGATGCATTGTGTTTTCCTCTGTATTACATAGTCCTGACCACCCCAGAGCCCAGGCCGTTGCACTGGGATGCACTGCCTCTCTTGTTCTGTGCAAGCGTCGCTCTTATGTTACCAAAGCAGGACACACAACGTGGAGATCCGGTGATAAAATGTGGTGGTAACAACGTAAATACCAATGTTTCAAAGCTAACACATATCTTACGGTGAGCTGAGCCAGAAACTTTTCATCACTACAGGTTTTTTATATTCAATGCATTTAAGTAAAATCATAGCCCATTTCACAACTGTATCTGCACTAAAAGAAAATTTACCGAAGAGTATGTTACGTTTCCTATCCACACCTGTTGCAACAAATGCTTCCCAGTGAGTCATCTCTTAGGTATACCACAGTATTTATTTACATGCAAAATTGAACTGCTAACAAGGAAATTGTACATCTACACTTTTAATCGTATTTTTCATCATTCCCTGTTCCTCTTCACAATTTAACTGTTCACGTTTCTCTTTCTTTCCATCTCAGAATTTTTGACTGTAAAATCTTCATCTTAAGATTTGTTTCTAAGAAAACGGTGTACCTTGCTTCCCAGAACCTGAAATTTGGGCACAACTCAACAGTGCTTTCCAAGCCCGCCGGAAGGACACCTTATTTCATTATTCCACCTGAAACTAAGTTGAAGTAGTGAGCAGATTCCTCTTACCTGTTTGTGAGCATGATCGTAAGAGTTAATGTGATTGTCAAACTCCTGGTGTTTATAGTACTGCTTGTCACAGAGTTCACAGTAGAAGTTGGCTTTAAGATCTTCCAGAGCTTTTGCTATCGTGTTTTTCTTTTCAGCATAATCCTGGAGGGGGTGCGAAAAAGTAATTTTAGTTTTGCCTTTGATGCTGCGAATGGATTTTGTGCTCTGCAGTTAATCATATTTGTAAACATTTACACACCTCCGTAACTAAAAGCCTTCACGTTATTTGCTGTGTTACACTGCACATATTTACTGTATCTGCTGCGAGGCTGAGATTTGCACACTTCTATTTGCTATACAGTTGCCAGCTTCCCTTAGGGGCTCTGTCAGAGGCTAGAAGGATTTCCCCAGGTTCTGTCTAAATACAAATATTTATCTTGCTGAAGGCTGTTTTCGAGTTAATTTTTAATCCAAGACTCACTGCTGCACAGATCTGCTAGGTAATATACCCAAGCAAAATAAGCATGACGATACAAACTGCAATAATTTAGTTATCAGGCTTTTACAAGAAAAGTAAAAAGCCTACTAAAAAGAAAACACAATTAAGGAAACCCTACTGGGTCCTTCTTGAACGCATGTACACATGTCAACATGAGGAACGCAGAAGGACAGACGCACATCTCTGATTACCATTACAAACAATCTTGCTTATCATTTATGAGCAAATTATATACAAGTAATATTTATTAATTTCCTAAATACATTGAAGATAATATGGCCTGTTCTGAAAGAGCATGGAAATGGTCTGTCATCTCAAATTAGCTTAATACCAGTTAAACACTGAACATGCATAACTTCAGTGCAATGACTCCTGTTTTTGGGATAGGCTCACCCCCTAAATCCCAAATGTGGCAAGTATTTTTTAAGAAACTACAACCCTTTGATTGGTTTCACAAGATTTCATCACTGTGAACTCTTTGGAACTGACCCTAAATTCCCCTTGTTTCTGTCTTCTTCCTTGTTCCTGTCTTCTTCCTTGTTCAGTTAGATTAAGATAAAAGCTGATCTTGTACTCAGACCATCCAAAACGGAGTCAATCTGGGGAAAGAAGTCCCTATTTGCTGGCAGTTTTCACACCTTAGGACTTGCATACTTCAAATATATTTTTGGGAATTTAAAATGGAAAATTTACATTTATCAGATTATAGTATTTCCCTATCAATTACTTCTATTTAAAAAAGAGAGGAATAATAGTCATACAATTAGAATTATACACACAAAGTACTTACTTAAACTAGTACTTTAAATCTAATTCAGCATGACTGGACTGCTAGCAAACACCATTGATTCATACCCAAACTGAGGTACTACTACCTCATTAAAATTTGGTCCATTAGAAGAATTGCAAAAGTCACTTCAGAGTGGTGTTTTGAATACTGGCTGACACATGATGAATTCACACATTTCTAACACATTTCTAACATGATGTTTCGTAAAATCTGTTTTGTTTAAACCCAAAGTGAGTTAGCACTTTATTTCAAGAAACAGCAGTATTTTATGCTTTGAAATACACGTATGGAAACCTAGCCCAGAAACTCTACACTAGTAAGAAACTACTGGTTTTGAACCACTTCAATTATTACCAAGATACCTATGTTTAGGAAAGCACTGGAGACAGAATATAGAGATATAATCCACTGAAACAATTTAAAATTCATTCTCATAGTCTACAAAGGGATGACACCTACTTTGGGTTTTTTTAAAACATAAAAAAGAAAATGATGGATTCGGGGGGATTATCAGAACTCTGAAACATCATATATGACATCTGTGAAGGATGAGAGTGAATGTGATGGATTCTGAGACAAGAACAGTGAACTGAGTAATAATTTTTCTTCATATAAAAATCTCACACCATGTTGTCGATTAACCCTTAAGTGAAATTTTGCAAGACTTACTAATGTAGCATAATACCTTGAATAAAGTTACGTAACTTCATTAGAATTCCTCTTGACATAAAGCACCATTTTGGAAGCAATATATTTACTCTATAGCAGAATCTAACCTGAATTACATCTGACCTGCCAATGCATCCTCATGGAGCAGAGACACTGGAAGCCCATGAACAATTTTACTGCGAAGTAATAAAATCTCACCATGATCTGAGGGTTTCTACAACTCAGTTCCTTCAGCTAGAGTTCTTTCAGGGGTAGGGTTAATTTTACGGTACAATATTACATCACAGTTTCAGAGGCAAGTAAAGAATGTCATCACATCATCTAAATTAGACACAAGTAAGTGCCTGGATTATAATAATGGAGTTGGATCATGCATGGGGGATGGGAAAAGCAGGACTTTTAAATGACAAGAATCAAAAGCATTTGCCCTTAGGAACATATGGCTGTATTAGATCAGGCCAACCTTTTGAACCTGTGTAAGATTTTATTCTGTACAACTTATGAAAGTGACTCTTAACTAAGGATCGTTCCCTTTGCAGCTGTATTCTGCTGGTCGCAGTTGCTGCAGATTGGAAAAGGTCATTTTTATTCCCTTTGACTGGGTCACTCATAATTATATACACCCCCTACCACACTGTCTCTCAGGTATCGTTTACTGAATGATACAGTCCTGGTTTATTCCGGCATTCCTTATATAAAGGCCACTCATCACCTCTGCTTGTTCTTTTCACGGCCTCCAAAAGAAGTCGTGATAACATGATATACCACAGTGCAATGCAGTACTATATTAATATTCTCTATTTTCTACCCTACGCCCTTTTGCAGTAAGTTTTAAGATATGAATGTTTTAAAATCATGACAGAGCATTAAACCAACATTTTTATAGAGCTCCTTTATCACCTACATCCTTTGGCTGCTGTATAATATTTTGCTGGCAGGAGATGTTTCTATTCAACTACTAAACTTCACACAACTTCACAAACTTCACATTTCTTCAGTGGCAGCAATGGTCATTAACAAACCTCGTGGCTGAGGTACCAGCTTTGGGATGTAAGCATGGGCAGTATCATTAATTGTGGGCAGTGAAGTGTCTATCTCCACGGGAATATATTCACAGTGAAACTTTTAAAGAAATAGTAGCATACGTGTTTATTTTTTCAAAATTTTGTGTTGCGTTGCACTTCAAACATTCATGAAACACAAAAATAGGTAGGTTTCTTCATGTTAGCTCCTAGGACTACCAGATGAGATGTATCAATTTAATTTTCATCTGGTGGGAAAATATATTGAATCCTCTCTCCAAACATCATCCTTTCCAAGACTTCAGCTTATTGTATTGCACATGTATGCACCAAAACCGCCTTAATAAAACCCTTAATGGAGGGTGTTCAGGAGATTCCCTGGGTCCATGGGATCCCCTGGACTGTGTCAGGATCGAGGATAAGTTGCTGCTGCTGGTTAGCATTGTGAGCTGAGGAAAGTCTGATTTCAAGGACGAACATAGAATGGAAACAGAGTACAGGCTGCTGGTTCTCCACCTGCTAAGCTGTTTCTATTGCTTTTGCAAGGAGTACTACCTTGGAAGACGAGGCTTTCACGACCTCTACTGATTTTGGTGAGGGATAACTGCCCAAAAACTGACAGCAAAAGTTACACTCCCCGGACCTTGATAGTACTGGGCAATGGACTGCAGACAGAAATGACCTGGAAACTTTGTGGAGAGGAATATTCCTGGATTGAAGTAGCAGTCAAAAAACTCACTTGAAATGGTTAAATATGATCAAGCTTGGTCTCAATTTCATCAAGATCTGTCAACTGTCCTGGAAGTTTTAAAAGAACTTTGAATTATGATTCAGCTTGGTAATGAAACTCAGAACTGAGTGTCACTTAGTTTCATTATTTTTTTCCTGAAAGGCTTATTATCTGAAAGCCTACAGCTATAATTCACTGTAGCTATTTTTCATAATTTATATGAAAGATCTCTAATAAGTGATCACATCTATCAGCTGGCTTTATTTCTCTAAATCCATCTTCTCCATCCTCCAAAGCCTTAAGCCTGGGCAAATGCTACTGCAAATGTCTGATAAATTGAATTAAGAGCAGGCTTCACCCACAGAGGGGCTACCTGTCTCTAACTAGACTGGACTTTCTGCTCCCATTATGTGAAAGAAAAAGAAGGAAAGCTACAGAAACATTAAACGCTTTACACAGATAACTTCGGAGAGTTGACTGGATGCCTCAATGCAGTGCATATTTTTATGGAGTGCACTTCAGGCTCCTACTATCTGCAGAAAGGTCAACCAAAAAAAAAAAAAAAAAAAAAGGGAAGAATGTGAAATTATAATACATCATCTACTCCATGGTGATTGCCAGTGTGAATATTCTCACTTTACAATAAATGTGAGCTCGTTTTATTGCAGTAAATTCCTCTGCATTTACTGTAGACTTAAAAGGTACACTGCAAAGTAAAGTGTGTTAGAGAAATAAAGCCCTTCTTCAGGATAATTTACTGACACAGTCATCCCAGAGAGGATTAGACTGCTCTGGATTAGACCACATTAGACCTGATGGATACATTGTTTCACAAAACAAGTGTAACCTTGTTTCACAAAAAAA
>VXBH01003741.1:117308-129592 GCA_013400035.1 Rynchops niger | reverse complement strand
AAAAAAAAAAAAAAGCACAAAAATGGTGGGAGCTGGAGGTGGCAATGCTGGTACCAACACACCCAGTGCTCTGCTCCCCCAACAATATTCAGCTCTTCGCTCACAGGGAATGCACGGACAGCTCTTTGGGATCCATATTCCTGTGGGATTTTGAAATACATTAATATAGCACAGGTTTATCACACAGAAAAAAAAAAAAAAAACACACTAACACCTTGCTTCTTAAAATTGTGCTAATGTACAAGAAATTTTCCTATTTATTATTATTACTTATTTATTGTATGTATTCTGGGCATTCAGTGAAAAAATAACTATTTCTGGGAACTGAATTCCATCGTATGGTAAAATTCTTCCTGATGATTCAGTTAGATTAAAGTCTTTTAACCACTCTGGACAAACAATTTATTTCTTCCAAAGAGGATGGAAGGGCACTCGGCAGAGGATGCTCATGCTGAAATTTTGTGTCAAGATGCCGCCAGGAGGTGTGAAATGAAAACAAAGCACTTAGGTTTTTTCTTCCTATTTCATCAACAACAAAGCAGATGAAGCTTTCATATATGCATGGTTTTAATGGCTTCATTTTAAGCATTTTTTTATCAAAGTTTTTATTGAATATTTTGATCCCTTTGCATGTCATAAATTTCACAAGCCCAAGTTTAAAATTATAGGTTTAAATATATGCATATGTACAGACACGTATGCGTATAATAACAAAGTAGATAATAACTTCATTTGTCATCATTAACCTTGTTTTCATGAACAGCTTTTCGATCAGTTTTATCTACAGAGGCACATTACATCAAGTAACGACGATGTCCCTGCATACCGTGAGACTGTGCTGATAGCAAAGGAGTTCACTCAGCTCTCTTAATACGAGTCAGCAATTGTTCTGTGATATCTTTAATTTGTCACAAGCCAAATCCTCTTACGAGCACCTGCTAGAATACAAAAGGTCAGGCAGGAAAGTGGCAGGAAATCAACACTGATACCTTCTGTCACCCTCCACAATCTATAAAGCTCTTTCTAAGCTAAATTGCTTCTTTCTATTCTTTCTAATATTTGGCTGCTTGAATCTCGCTTATGTAACACTAAAAAAAAAAAAAAAAAGAAAAAAATAATTCCTGAAGAGAAAGTTGTTACTTTTAGCACTAAAAGTCAGAACAAAGCTGGTCTTTGGTTGGAGTTTGTGGAGATACTTTTGTGATCAAAGTTGCATTTTCATATAGAGACTGTCCAAAGCCATGACAAAACGATGGACTGCACTCCTGTATCAGCTAGAAAATCTTTTGAGGTGGGTTAGCCCAAAATTTGAAAGACAGATTAATACCACTTGGACCCATTTGATTTTCTTATCAGTCTTTACAAAGCACAGTTCCTCTACTTAGATGCTTATGAGGGTTAATATCAAAATGCAGTGAAATAAAAATGCCAGAAGGCTTTATGTTAAGCTTTAAAAAAAAATTCATTTTCATACTGTATTTTTAATTATGAATAAATACCATCACTAATAATCAATATATGCAACATGGAGGAAAACATTAATTTTTTTAGGAAAGGGATTTTAATACGAAGCAAAGAAAAGGGCTTTCTAATCTAAACCAGATTAAAAGGAAATTAAATTAAACACCCCTTTAACTTTGATATGAGAATTTAACAGGTGCTGGAGCAATCTTCTCGTATATAAAAAATGTCTTAGCAACAATAATAGGAAACAAATACAGATTTTATCAGACAGGGAGTAACAATTTGTCTCCTTGAAAAGAAAGTTGAAAATCCACAGAAAAGAATCAGTGCTCAGCAGTAACCTGGTTTTATTTGGAGTCTTCCCTTGAGAATGTGAGACATGTCTGTTGATTATATTATTTTTTCTGCATCCTGAATCTGTAAGGTTTTTCAAACATTTTTTCAGGATTGTGCCCCTGTCACCTTAAAATCAGGTTCTATAGCTCAGTAATCAGAAGTGAGCAAGTGATGAAAACAGAAAAGTTGAGATGGTGGCCATCGCTTTGGATTTTTAAAATAATTCTGTTAAATGTTTTCAAAGAAGCTCCTGAAGTATTGATTTTTGTCTTTATTAAAAGAAAACCTTTCTTTGTCTGACTCGATACAGCATCTATCTGCACAGAAACATAAGCCTTCCGCAACTGAAATGACGATCAAGCCTACAATGCTGATATCCCACCACATATAAAAGAGCCCATCGTGCCCAGGACCAGTGATGCTCCTCAGTCCTAGCTCCAGCCAACCCACCACCTACAGCTCCTGGCCTCCAGGTCACCCCCAAACCACCTGTTGACCAAAGGCCTTTCCAACAGGAATGGAAAGTGAGATTGCTAATATATATATAAAGCTCGCAAAGTCCTGTAACGCAGCATGACATGGGTAACTAATGTACTTTCCCTGGTTGCCTTCCTTTATGAGCTATAAAGTATTCAAAACCACCACAAGACTCATTAGGAGAATAACCTACATGAGACTGACAGGATCTGGTTAGCGCTGATGGTATATATACTCTCTACATATAGACTATCTCCATTTTGGAAATATCTTACCAAATGAGGTGGATCTAAAATTGTTGTTGTGAATAACAGCTCCTGGAAAAGCAGTAGGAAGAAGTAAAAGTTTTCATTCCTTTCTCTTTCTTAAGCCCAAGCATTTGATTTCTGCTTTAAATAGCAATTCAGACGCTGAACATAGGGCTTTTAATGTTGACCTTGCATGCTTAATTTTCAAGGCAATGAGAATAGAATAATTTAATAGAAATTCATTGACCTTTTAAGAAGCTTTCCTACACCATTTTCTCTCATAAATTGGTAAAATATTTACTAGCATAAAGCTTTTACTTTTTCCACTAACAAGTACTTTTTCCCCTGCCTACTTGATTCGAGTCATAATATTCTCGACGATGTAACTATATGCCACACAAAAAATTATGAAATAAAGTGTTTTTAAATTGCATTTAAAAGTAACAGAGTCACAAAGAGAAGCAGCAGGCAAAACAGTTCAACAGCATGGAAGTGAAAATGTAAATTCTCTTAATGTATATTTAAATGCATAGTCTCAGAGCTCCCTGGCTCTAGTATTGCTTGCTTCAGTCTTCATTCTGGGCAGTCGAGCACTTCAGAAGGACAGGCGGAGAAGAGGGCAGAGAAGAGCTGACTCCCAGCAGATGTCATCCCACACCCAAGTAACCAACCCCAAACAGCGCATCCACTAAACTCGAGGGCCTAACCATTAATGAAATAATATCTAATCACTTGCAAACAACTAGGTCACCACTTATGAGAAGACGTCATAACAGTCATGTTAATGGGATTAACAGAAGTTCACACAAGTGGCAGGGAGCCAAATAAGCCATGCTGGGAGAAGTTCCCAGCAGAAAGACAGGACCTGGCTCATTCCCACAGGTCCACAGCTGGTGCCTATGGCAAGCAAATATTGACCTTAATAAAGTCCTTTTTTTCTGTCCTATTTTTTTTTTTCCTTATCTTCCAAAATCATGAAACACAGGTTCAAGCATACAAACCCAACACATTCTCCGATTTTAGGCAGCAGGACCCACATAGTAATGTTCTTGAAGAAAGACTTAAATAACATTTGCTGTCCAACAAAACGTGGCATTTCCTTCCTCAGTTCAAAAACTTTCTTACATTGAAAAGTCTCTGTTATGGGCTTTTTATGTTGCTGTTTTGTTTTCCCTTCCTATCTCTGGAAGATTAAAATAATGTTTAAAAAAATCCCTGATTATATAACCCAATACAGTTGCAACACTGAAGTTTTAGACTTTCAAGCCTTGTTTCTTCTCCAAATGTGATACGCAAATGCATGATTTTTTATATATATACGTATACATTTATATTTGTGCAATTATTAATTTCAGTGATTCTCAGTTTTCCCACACAGTCAAATAGGTTGAGTTTCGGTGAAGAATTTTTGAGCAGAGGATTGCAGCACATGTGTGGCATTTATTAATGCCAGAAGAGTTATGACTTTCCTGCAGTCCTATACACAGTACATATAGTACACTAGCTCTACCGCTGCACAGGAGGACCAGAAGGCAAACGCATCGTACTGTACGCGTTGTTTCCAGCAAGAAGGGAGTAGCTCTTAATCTACTGCTGAATGTATTGACTTTACGTGAACGGAAAGGTGACATCAGTATCACCAGTGGGCAAGATCGATAGAAAGGCGAACAAGTCAAACAATCCCACCTAAATACAAGAGGACCACATTAAAGCCACTGCAAATCAGATAACACTCGTTTGATTGAAGAGCACGGAGGAGAAAACGTGACATGTTGGGCTAACACTTGACTTCATTAACCGATTTAAAACCGTGCTTTTCAGATCTGATTATCAACATAACTGTTCGGAAACACACGCCACCACAAAAAGAGGTGTGTAAGATCTCTCCAGTGCTATGTAATTAAAAGCAAACATTGATCACTTGACTGTTGAAGCCAGAACCTCTGTCAAATACAATTTTATTGAACAATAAATTCAATTTCAAATTTGGTTATTATTTTTAGATTAAAGCATGCTGTATTGCACAACACAAGTGGAAAGTATTCATTACAAAAGCAGTCATGCTTCTGTGACAGCAATTATCATCTCGCACTTGTTAAATGCCATAAAAACGAGACGGTTTTATTCAGATGGTTTTATTTCAGCCCACCTGACCGGGATCAAACTGACGATGTACTGCAAAAGCTACACTTATACAGTAGCCAACACCACCAATTGATTACCATGTGGTCTTTTTATGGGTTTTAGTACGAAAACATCAGAGTGGATACAAATAACATCTTTGATTTTATCTTCATTTANATATATATATAAAATTCAGGTTTATAATATTGAAATAAATATATTAACAATAGTTGATTATAAGTGATATCTTCAGGATGAGAAGATTTCCTTATCGAAAAATGTGTAAATACCAACACTAATAGTACCTAGAAAAACGGTTTGAACCTGTGCCTATATGAGGGTGCTTACAGTAACGTTTATCAAGCCTCCTCTATTCATGCTAAAGCAATGGTTCTCAATCAATCAGTCCTTTCCATCTGATTTAGCTATTTACATTACAGGCTGCAGAAAGCCTTTTCCAAAAACAGGGGAGGACAATCTGAGGATTGCCATGCTCGAGACATCTGTCACGTTTTCTGTCAAGGTTTTAAGAGAGCCCCAAGCATGCTACAGCTCTCCCAAAAAAAATGACAAGGGAAAACAACGTATGAATGAGAGGTTGATTAGCCGCCAAAACCCACCTGCAAAACAGCATTTACCTTCCAAGTAAGTAAATCACAAAAACTAGCTGTCTAACTAGCTGTCTTCATAGGGCTGGTACATCAGGGGGCTCTCAGGTAGCTTTTCTGAAATGCAAACCAACGGAATGAAGGAGGTCTCCTGACAATCTTTCTTCCCTCATTTCACATCCATTTCTGAAGCCCGCTGAAGCTGATTCTTCCTTGCCATTAACATCCAGGTAACAGGGGAGAACTAAGGGCTATTCTCTCAGCCACCACCTGTCTCAATTGTTTGGCAGAGCACAGGGTTCTGTCCAAGCGCGCAGACTGAGTTAGGGGAATGAAATTGCCGATGAACTACAGATCCTGACGACACTTACTTTAGCACATTATAACAGATTTGCTTAAGACTGATAAAATATGTAATACTTAAACAAAACCAAGAAAAAAACCCCTAACCTTTATATCAACAGGATTTGTTGGATTACTAAAATTTCATAATGGTTGCATTTTCTTCTCAGCTCGATAGGTATGAAATTCTATTTTGGAGTTTATATAACATTTATGTTGGGAAGCAAGTTCTTTATAAATAGCCTTGTCTGATCTAAAGAATCGGATCTCTCAGGTAAAGTTTGTTCTTTGAAGGTAAATGCCGGCATTATTCCCATTATCAAGTACAATTTGTGGCTCATTTCTTCCTTACATACGAAGGAAATATCAGGAGCAAAATATTCAGTTTTGAAAAGACTGTCCAGCCCTAAGATATAAAGAGCACTTTGGCCAATAATACTCCAGTGCAACATGATGCTCACAAAACCAGTAAGCAGATTAAGACTCTTACGTGAATTTAACTTTCTGAAGGCAACCTTAAGACCCAATATGCAGTGCCTTTTGTTGCCTAAGATATGATATTACATAGGTAGGAAAATAGCTGCACTTTTGAAGCTTTAAGATAAAAATATAGCATCAGGCTCTACGCAGTCAAAAGTAACAAATCATTTTGTTTCAGCAGATTTTTGTGTAAGCTCCCACAGGATCGTGGAACCCTTCCAATAGACTATTTTAAAGGATGTGATTGTGTTGAAATGCTGGTATTTTTCAGAAGTATTTCCCCAAAAGGGCATTTTGTCTCTCCATAAAGGTACTGTATGCTTGTATTACTACACCACCAATATTTCTTTCATAAAACTTGTTGAATTAACTCTATCCTGAAACCATAAATTCAGTCAACAAATGGTAGAGCTTTGCAATCTATGCCTCCACAGCTCTCCCTGGTCTGGAAGTTCACTATAATAATCATCTGGCTGAAAACTTAACTCGTCTTAATTTTTTTTTCCTCTGTTCCCCCCACACCATGTGTGTGTGTGTGTGTCATACGTCAGCTGCAAGGAAACCAGGAGATGTGATATTAGACCACAATACAGGTAGAAATTGGTGCAGCATACAATTTAGATCTGATCATGCTGATGTCCCACTCCATTTGATGTGTTTGACCTCGGTAAGAAACAAGCCGACAAGCCACCGTCTTTAACAATGGCACTGATGAAATAAGGAGGACCAGCCTGCTCCAAAATGGGTCAGGGTCAAGTGGTGTGGAGGAGGCTGATACACATCATCAGCTTTGGGCTATTTGCCTCAGACAGCTATACTCATGCTTCAGAAACTACTGCTCACCTCTGGTCATTTATTCAATATGCATATTTTTAACCAAAGCTTAAGAGAGACGGAGCAAGCATCTTGAAAGCTTGCTAAATGAATAATTCGCTGTAAGAACAGCTTTGGCTCCAAAGCAAGTATGCTTTGAGATTACTTCATGACTATCACATTACAGCTAAAACACTGTCAAACTTCAGAATGTAAAATTAACTGGCAAAAGGAAACAGAAAATTTGTTATTCCTTCTCCAAGATCCCACATCCAAATACATCACCGCAAAAAGAAATAACGAATGCTTGTAGTGGGTGACTCTCTGTTAAGGGGCACTGAGGCACCAATCTGCTGGCCTGACAGGGAGTCACGAGAGGCATGCTGCCTTCCAGGAGCTAAGGTCTGAGTTGTTGCTGAAAGGGCGCCACAACTCACCAAGAGCACAGACTACCATCCATTGATACTCCTTCATGTGAGCACGAATGACACCACCAGCCAGAACCTGGGCAGAACCGAGGAAAACTACAAAGCCCTTGGGGTGCAAGCAAAAAGTACTGGTGCCCAAGTTATCTTTTCTTCCATTTTACTAGTTAGAGGAAAGGGTGCAGCCAGAAATAGACATTTAATGTAAATCAACCTCTGGCTTCCTGGCTGGTGCCTTTGTGAGGGCTTTGGCTTTTATGACAATGGGACATTCTTTGATAACTATAGCCTGATAGACAGGAATGGGATCCACCTGTCCAGAAGAGGCAAAGCAATCTTTTTCAGGAGGCTGGTGTGGAATTTGGATAATGAGGTGAAGTTGCTGTGCTCAAAGAGCAATTAAGACTGGCTTTGTTATCTCTTGTGCAACCCAGGGGAGTGAAGGCTTGCCTGGCTATCACAGGATACATAAATAATGGGGCAGTCCTGGGCAGCCAGGACAGCCCTGCTTTTTGCCAGCAAAAACAGTAAAATCAAGGTAACAGAGACTTTGTGTAGTTCTTTGTTTCCTTGAGAGGCTACCGTGCCTCATAATTGTCCTTTGCCTCATTACCTGTGAAATGCATATTAAAGTTGACACCCTGCATATGCTAATGAAGATTTTAGAGATCATGCTAAACATGTATGACTATAGCACTCGTTTCTCCACCCAAATTGTACTACACGTGACCTAGGGGAGGGAAATCTCGTAATTTTGGGGATAAAAGCATGGAGAAAATGACTGTTAAATGGGGAGAGAAGAAACTTGATACCTGACGGAGCAGTGGACGGGCTGCGTTCTCTTCCCCCACCCCAGGCAGGGACACCTTTCTGGGTAAGCGCTGCGCCTTCCACCCTCTGGTGAATGTTACCCCAGGTTGTTGTACTGTCATTATTTTTGCTAGCAATGTTAACCTTAAGTAATTAGTGCTATTGTAGTTAGTGAATTTATAAATGGCAATCTCGAACCTGCGACTGTCGCTCTCAATAAAATAACTAATTTTGATTATTTGTGAATCTGATTCAGTGAAAGTCCTTTGCTGGGACTCTGACAGTAAATCAGTGAAAGTCCTGGGACTCTGACAGACAAATATCGAAACTACAGTCCTTTTAACACGACAGCTGGCCAACTTGGTGAGGTGAGTTTTGAACTGAAGGACTCGGGGGGCTGGGTCCAAAATGGCAATGCTCACGCCACTCCTACCAACTGGGGAATAAGCCAGGCCAACCAGAGCAGTGACAAATGTCCCTTAGCTGCCTCCCAAGATGAGAACCAGAAGACCAATCACCTCAAGTGTATGTATACCAATGCATGCAGCTTGCAGAACAAACAGGAAGAACTGGAGCTCCACGCCCAGTCAGAAAATTAGGAGATCATAAGAATAAGTGAAACATGGTGGAACAATTCCCAGGACTGGAGGATCGGGATGGATGGTTATAGGCTGATTCATAAAGACATGCAGGGAAGAGGAGGAGGAGTTGTGCTCTATTCTAAGGAGAACCTTGAATGTGTACAAGTCAACTACGGTGATTGTGGAAGCCCTATCGAATGCCTCTGGGCCAAGACCAGAGGGGTCATCTCCAAGGGGGATCTTACCAGCAGGCATCTGCTACTGACCTCCAAAATAAGATAAGGCCAACGAAGCGATATTTGGATCACTTAAGCAAGCTTCAGGGCAACAGAACCTGGTTCTCATGGGTGACTTCAACTACCTAGACATTGGTTAGAAGAACAATAAAGCAGCTCATACGTCATCTATCAAGTTCCTGGAATGCATAGAGGGCTGTTTCCTCATACAGATGTCAGATGTGCCAACCAGGAGCAAAGCACTGCTGGACTTGCTACTCACAAGCCAAGAAAACCTGCTTTGTAACTTCTCGGTTAGTGATAGCCTTGGCTACAGTGATCACGACAGTGTGGAGTTTGGGATCCTACAGACCATGCTGAACGATAGCACAAAGACAAAGGTTCTGGATTTTAGAAGAGAAAACTTCAGCTTGCTCAGAGCTCAGTTGGGAATGTTTCCATGGGAAATTTCCATGGAGGATAAAGGAGTTAGCAAATGCTGGGAGATTTTCAAGAACACTCTCCTGGAAGCACAAAAACAGTTCACCCCCTTTAAAGGTGAGGGAAGCAGGCGGAGAAGAGACCCCCTTGGCTTAACTGCAGGTTTCTGAGTCTGCTCAAAGCCAAGAGAAGCATACCAGAGATGGAAAAGCGGATGAATACCTGTTAAGAATAATAAGGGCACTGCCAGGGTGTGCAGAGATGCAGTTAGAAAAGCAAAAACTCAGTTTGAATTGATGTCAAAACTAGAAGATAGGACGTCAAAACCTGGATAGGCTGTTAAGAGTGGGCTGACAAGAACCTTATGAAGTTCAACAAGGACAAGTGAAGGTCTTGCAGCTGGCGAAACAGAATCCAGGACTGCAACACAGGCTGCGATCTACCCGGATGGGGGGCAGTTCTGTGGAAAGGGACCTGGGGGTCTTGGTGGACAAGCAGCTCAGTATGAGTGAACAGCATGCAGCAGCGGCAAAGAAAGCCAAGAGGTTGCTGGGTTACATGAACAAGGGCATCACCAGCAGAGAAAAAGAAGTCACTATCCCACTCTACTCAGCACTTGTCAGGCCACACCTGGAATACCGTGTTCAGTTTTGCTCCCTGCTATACAAAAAAGATGTGAACGGGCTGAAGAAGGTCCAGAGAAGGGCCACAATGATCATCAAAGGCCTGGAAAGCCTGCCATATGAGGAAAGGCTAAGAGAACTGGGTTTGTTCAGCCTTGAGAAAAGAAGGCTTAAGGGAGACCTTATCACCACATTCCAGTATTTAAAGAGTAGCTACAAAGAAGAAGGAGACTCCCTTTTTACAAGGAGTCACATGGAAAAGACAAAGGGTAATGGGTACAAGTCACTCCACGGAAGATTCCATGGCGTGGACAAAAGAGGAAAATGTTTCACAATGAAAACAATCAGGAATTATCTCCCCAGGGCAGTGGTGGATTCCCCATCATTGGACACTTTTAAGATTCAGCTGGACAGGGTGCTGGTCCAGCATGTCCAGACCATGCTTTTGCCAAGAAAGGTTGGACAAGATGATCCCTGAGGTCCCTTCCAACCTGGTATTCTATGATTTTATGATCATCCTTGCTGAGAATCAGAGTGGCACTGGAAGACAACAGGCCTTTCAAAATGTAATTAGATTCCTATATATGATACTTAGAAAGGCACTGAGGAACCCAGAGACAGATATCCCTCATGCACCCACCTGCCAACATACCTATCTCATTCTTTTCTGAACTATTGACTTGAAAGTGAATTTGAGCTTTTTCTCAATTCATATAACCAAACATTCCATACTAACAAAGCTACATCTTTCACTGGCACCATTCCACCACCTATTGTTTCCTCAACAACTTCCAAGCCCCAGATTTAGCCGTGCCCTTCCATTCTGCCTTTATTTCACAGAAACAAGAGGCTAACCCTGCTGATTTTAACAGTTTATGCGATTTCTTAGGTACCAACTCATAAATGTCTACTGAATGTATCTGTTGACATGAATTTAACATCAGAAATTGCACACTGAACGTCTGACAAAGGTGGAATCTGCACTGTGGTCATGAATCAACATTATGCTCCTAGTTACAATTTTAAAATATATTTCATTTATTCCACATAAACATCAGTCAATCAGCACATGTTCATGTAATTTCTGAACAACTAACATAAATGTCATTTGAATGTAATGAAAAAAAGAATAGCAGATCTTCAAAACCTTGAATTTCTCTTTACTTCCAGAGAAAGAGGATGAGCAAATTTTTTCAGTTATTTCCTTCTGTATAATTATATGATTTTTGTATTATTCACATGGGTTTTGTATTAGAACGGAGTTTCGTATCAGCTGAGAGACAAAGGGGAAAATTTATCTCTGACAGTTACTCACAGAAGCTGCGAATCAGCTTTCTTAAATGGATGTCACATGACAAATGTTAAAATTCATTGTGGGCTAACTACGTCTGCAGTTTTATCAGAAAAGTCTGCTACATCAGTCGCTTTAAGAATGACTTAATTTACATTTAATTTACATCTATATCGATGTAGCACCACAAGGCCAGTAAGGTCAGTCCACTGATATCAGGACTGTACAAATACACAGAACAGGACAGTTTGCCTTGAAGAGAGAGATTTAAACAAACCATGCCATTTCCAGTGAAAAAATAACACGAATCTTTAAGTATGTGGCGATATAATAGTGAAATAACCAATCAGAATAGTTTCTCAAGAAATAAGATATGCAATCAACTGATATGCAGTTTCTAATCACATTTTAAAAAATCCAGATAAAGACCTAATGCTAGAAGGGGTCTGCTGTGCCATATTCTTAGTGGTTTTTTCAATGACATCTCTCTCTTTTTTCCAGAGATCAGAGACCTTCTGAAGCACCTGGAGGTAGCCCCCAACTAAGGGACTGTTACAGTTGTTCTTAGATCATTGCTCAGGACATCGTACAGCTGTTCTTCTGTCACCATTCGTACATCAGAGAGTGAAGAGGGGAGTATTTTATACCACAAATTCTGGTACTGTGGCCAGCAGCCATCATTGCCTCCTGCCTTTAATAAAAATGTTTTTAAAATAGGTTGTGGGTTTTTTGTTTGTGGTTTGCTTTTTGTTTGTTTGTTTGTTTCTTTTTTTTTATATATGTGAATAGCTAGAAAACAATAGCAGTCTGCATCTAACAAAAGCAAACATCAGTTCTGGGCTGATTAGAATTTTATACTCTGTTTTTTATCATGGTCCACAAACACTAGAGCCAAAGTACACAAGCAAACCAGACTTTGTCTTGCGGGGTGCTCTCAAAGGTCACAAATTTGGAATTTGAGTCAAAATGGTTTTCATCCTCAGAAAAAAAAAAAAAAAACCAGCCA
>VXBH01003741.1:56996-117169 GCA_013400035.1 Rynchops niger | reverse complement strand
AAAAAAAAAAAAAAAAACCAGCCACAGATTCTACCTTTGTCTCTGTAGCATATCAGAATTTGTAGAAAATTCTGGAGCCTGGAAGCCCCTTCTCTGTCCAATTTAAATTATCTACGCTCAGGCATAAAAGGTAATGATTATATTAGAATTTTTTTTACCGCAATACCGGATTTTGGTCAACAGAGATTGAGTTTGACAGACCCTTAATATAAATTGAAAATTGCACGCACAGTTGTCACACACACACCGGCAAAGCAAAAAAACCAAACCACCCAACCCAGCCAGGAGTCCTTCAATACATCTGTGTGGGATGGACCACATTCAGTCTTCCAGAAGTAGTTAAAAAAGGGCTTAAAAAACAGGACTGAAGGCTCCCGCCCCTTGATCACGGGCTATGTGTTATTGGATTCAAATATGTTTTCCCTCTAGTGCTTTGGATTCCGATGCCATATGCAAAGTGTCTTCATGAAGGTATTTTTAAAATATCTTCATAAAAATAAGTGAAAAAATCTTTCACTCTGACAGTGCGAAGAACCTAAATTATATAGCTAACAGCTATCATAAAGCTAACACTCATCACAGCGTCCACTCTGCCTATTTCCACCTAATACTACTTCTGAAGCACACAAAGGCAAGTAAGTTCCCATTAGCGTTTTTGAGATAAACTCTCCCATATGATGTTACAGGGCCCACCAGGCCCTGCAGATGTGGCATACATGGAAAGCATTAGTAATGTCATCCTTTTCCCTGCCACATGCCGTTCAGATGAACCTGGAAGACAAGCCCCAAATATTTAAAATGCAAAGATACACCTATGCTTCCCTAAGCATTTATAAGAGTACAGTCAATTAATGGTAAATGAGGTATAATCAGAAAGCAGGCTATGTGAAAAAATAAGAAATAGGTACGTATGTCTGGACAAGGACACATCTGTCCCCGAATCGACTATAAACTTAAGGCTGGAAAGTTGTGGTTTTGTTAGGAAGAATTAGGGAAGAAAAAAAGTCAATTTCATTTAGTGAGCAAATTTATCAGCCTGGTGTTGGGGCTTGAGGGGGATTTGTTTGCCTCCTCCCCCCAGAGTATCTTACTTACTTTGAATAGGAACATGATTTTTCTGAACATAAACATTTGTTTGAATTAATTATGGTAGCATATCACAGTAGGGATAGTATTCAGAATAATTTGTTTGGATGAGTGGGTATATTAGTAATTTCTATCCATATGTGTTAACTGGTTTTAAATAGTGACACCCAAAATTAAACCATAGATTCATAGAAAGTTGAAATTCTTCTATGCAAAAAGGGATGCGTGTTGGTACAACAAATTTCCTTGTGGGAGAAGTATAATTAATAATTATAACAGTTATGCTATATAAAGTCTTATGGGAAAAATATACGCTTTTGGGCAAATCACTCAATACAAAAAAAAGACCAGAGGTACAGAGAGAAGGAAACAGATATTTCTTACCCTATAGGATCTCCCATTTTTATTCTCCTCCCAGACCAACATACTACCTGGCAAGTAGGGAGACACGAAATAACTGTGATGCTACGATAGCTAAATAGTTCCCTACTGGACAGAAGAGTGTACCCGAATTTCCCAGTCATCTTGTAACTCTAATAACATCCCATTACGGAAGTGTTAATGAACTCAATATCAGCTTCCATTCTTCCAAACAAATGCTTCACAAATCTATGGATACATCTACAGCATGCAGTGCCAGTGACTTCCATGGCTAGACAGAAGGAATAGATACCTACCACACAGATGCTTTTAACAGAGGAAAACTATGTTTTCTTCAATAAATTATCCTCAGAAGAGGATATGATGCACTTGTTCTTTGACTCAGACCTTTGACTACAGAGTACACATGTATCTTGATGAATCGTATTGCAACATGGCAAGATTGCCAGTCAGAAGGAAAAAATACCTAGTGAATGCTAACCTCCAGTCACATTTCTCCAGTGCTCTCATCTCCATAATATTAGATTTGATGAGAAAGAGATTAGGTTTATTTTTTTTTTTTTTTTTTTACAATTTTATAGACATAGCAGTATTTGCAATGACCTCTACAGACTGCATAAATACAGTCAACAAATATTTCTGAATTTACAGATTATTTTTCTGCATTTTTCTCATCAGGAAACAAAACAGGTAAGCTAGAAAGATTGCCTGTCCTCCAGTTCTCAGCCCAAACTGAATCTGAATGGTATTTAACAATAACAGAAACAAGGCTATTTTATGTAATACACCTGGAAAAATAAACTAGCTTGGCTACCAGAAGACAGATGACTTGCCTATTTTTTTTTTCCTTCTTTCTCAGAAATTGGTCTCCATATATTCTGCTCGTTGTGATTTACCAGCAGTAAGAGTGAGTATAATGAAATCCGGGACATAGCATTTTCAAAGGTGTCTTTAAAAATCTTGACAGACCTTGATTTCTCAGCACAAATATTTTCCGTCGACCAAGTATTTTTGACTAAGTTGATCCTGAAAACATATGCCCATTCCCAGGCCTTCTACCCTCCAGTCTGCCAGAGCAACTGTGAAGGTGTCCTTACGATTTGTTCACACATTACACTCCCATAACACTGCCAACCGACACATACACGATCCCCTTGTACGTGCATACGGCATCTCGTAACTTTAGCATAATCTAGCTCCTCGGCCATGAGAAGATGCATTGCTCCTGTCTTTCATGGAGTTATCAGGTGCGGGCAGACTGGAGGGACTTAAACAAATTCCTAACCGTACTGTGCACAAATTTGATACTAGTATCCTACTAGAAAGAGATGATCGTGTGATACATAGGCTTTAATAACTGAAATCCCTTATTTTTTGAATTCTAGCTTTGAGTAATGATATGACTACGAACAACAAAAAAAATCAAGATTACTTGAAAGAAGTAATTTGCTTTATAGGGCAAATACCCTGAAATTAGTGATTGTGCAAGTTCATTTAACAGCCTTCACATGCTATGGAGAAATACAAAGGCAGTAATATTAATTACTATTTGGTGAAATCACTACGTCCCAAATCAAGAAGGGTGCCATTGGTAGGTTCCGCATCAATAGCCTTTCGTTATTCCCCGTGCAGGACAAAAGAAAAATAGCCCAGTTTTGAAAAAGCAGAGAAAAATAATGCAAAGACTTGAGTATTGGGAGAAATTACTTTTTTCCTCATCCTTCACTTTTTTACGGGGGCAACACACATAATTTGGCATAAATTTACCCTTCAAAACTAAACCGATGAGGGTTTGGGGTTTTTTTTCAAGAACTTACACTTTGGAAATTGTCCTTTCACTGGCTACTTGATGTAGTTACTGTAGCAATGCTGTAAGTTACTGTTTTAACCGAAAATCACATTTCAGGCTTTTCACTGAGGGGTCTCTACAGTAATCAAGAGTGAAGCTGTTCCTCACACAAATACAAATCTGAAGTAACTTCAGCCAAGTTTCTCCAGCTTTACCCCAATGGGAAATTACATTTTGACACCTGACCTGAAGTATTTTAAACACTGTTTTTGGCTACACCAGTTCATTGCAATCTGATCCCCCAAGAGAAAAGCACTGTCAGATAACATGATTAGAGCTACAAAGTCACGTCAATATGCATTGTGCTGCATTATTGGAAGATCTCAATAAAACCATTTCTAAACTACGTAGACTGGTAGGCAGATGCATTTATAATAATATATTCTATATTCAAAGACTAAGGTCTTATTAAACAACATATGCTTAATTTACTCCACAGGAAAAGAGGCCTTTATGGGTACCTTGAAAACATACCATTCTCCACTCCCACTTCCCCTTCTGCCTTTCTTTCACTCACTGTAAAATAATGAGCAATTAACCAGGTTGCTATATTTGGTGTATCTAAACTTCACCAGTTGATAGCATAACGACTTTAATAACTCCTTTAAATGTAACATAGTGACAAGCTGACACCCGAGGTTTGCATCCTGCAATTTTATTTTTCCAGAATTCTTTTGTAATGTCTCAGGAACAGTAATACAATCAGGAATAATTTCTTGATGGAGCTGCTTACGTTTAACTTTTTTTTCCCCTCTTCTTTTTTTCATATCATAAACATTGCAAATCTACTAAATACAGGCCTCTGGTAGTATCAAAAAATTACTCTTCTACAAAGACTCTTGGTGCCTGCTTTATCAAAAGGCATGAACTAACATTACTAGAGGTATACAAATCACCAGGTAGTCATACCCTCTGTGAAAATATGACCAGTAATACATGTTGAGAACAATGGTATTGTAATATTTCCATGCTATAGTATCAATACGGATCTCAAAAAGCACTTGCAGAATCACAAGCGTCATTCCCAACAGCCAAGACCCACACCTCAGAAAGACAGAAATTACTGTGTCTCTTTGCCCTCAGAAGAACATGAAGCAAAAAAAATCTTGAATATTTTAGCCAATGTGAAAGCTAATGTGTTCAGCAAACCCACATAAGGTGGCCTCATTTCTTGGTCAGAAAAAAGGTAATGCAAGAGGGTAGCAATCTTGTATCAGATGCTGTGTATTGCTACAGCCCTCAAATACTTATTTTACATAACATTTTTTATTTTGATATTTTATATGGTACTTTTTCTAAGTTTTGTGCATTTTGATATAGCTTCTCATTTTGAAAGCAGCTAGTAAAATTCTGTACAGGTACTGAAAATAGCTAATTGGAAGTGCAATCTTCAGAGAATTGGTATTTAGCAGATTTCTATAATCTGCAGAGAAGTTTACAATGAGTTTCACTGCTGCCTTTTAGACAAGACTGAATGGACATGATAAATTCCACATGAGTGCACGAAAAACCAGGGAATCACTGAACAATATTCCCAATGCAAACTCTGACACGTTCCTGCTTCTGAATAGTATTTTAAAAGTACTTAAAGCCAGCACTCTTTACATCAGCTAAGGCAGACACGTATGATTTTGTCTGCCTGAGTCATGTCAAAGGAAGTTGAGTACTTTGGAGTCACTGAGCACCATTTAATGAAATGTCTGGTTTGCTGTGATTTTATATCATATACTTATGACTAAGAATACTCATCTATTCATCTATTTTTCAACATAGATAAAACTTCATTGAATTTACAATGTCAAATTTCCTCATCTACAAGATCAGTTATAATTTCAAAATTGTATCATAAAAAATGTAGCAAATCCTGAAGGAATACAAATGATACTCATTGAAAGCATCTTCCCATCACCCTGATTTTCATCACCCTTAATGAACTTAAAAATGTAGCTGAGCAATCCCTGGTGGTATGTAAGAAGTAGCTTACGGAAAACATTTTAAGATCTTTAACTATAGCATATGTTTCAGTGTTTTTCTGTATCCAACCTTGAAAAAAATACGCCTCTGGTAATGCCAGAAGTTTTCTGGAAGATACAGAAAAGCGATTAAAAGTACTTAGAAAGTACTTTTATGCCATTTTCACATTCTAATGATGATTAACCAGGGCTCTTTTATATGCAGTATGTAATTTGAGAAATTAGTAAAACCCATATTCATTCAAATGACATTGGGCAATGTGCAGTCTCCAAAAGGTAGCATTTGCTAGTTGCATATGGTGAAACAGCCCTCCAGTTTAAATTATCTGCTTTCTCATATATTTTTTACGTTTTCAAATATTCTTAATAGTATTTCACTGCAGTATTGAAAATAATCAGGCAGGCACTAATTACTGCCTTTAAACTGTGTTGAAATGAACAGCTATGGAAAACACTTAAATGGCCCTCTGCTTTGAGAAAAAACTTAAATTTTTTAACACATGGTTAAATTCAGCCGCCTAAGCCTAGAGATGAGTTGGTATTTTTGATTCTTTAGCACGCCTATGACACGGCAGGACGTACAATACAGCCACACATTTCTGGAGCTGTAGCTGCCTGCCAGACAGAATATTTTAGAGCACTGAATACATTAGATTTGCTGTTTATAGACAGCTAAATCCACGCATCTTGGTAATTTTCATTGTGGAAGTCAGTCAAAAGTATTTCTGGCAACACACAAAGCTCTTCTTGACCTACCAACGCTAAAACATTTGGAAAACCACATTTGACTCAAAAAACCAATTGCAGCACAATGTCCTGAAACCTTGCAACTAGGGTTATTCTCTTTTAACAGCCTGCTGAGCCTACGTAACCTTTCCTGAGACTCTAGTAAAGCCTCTAATTAGAAGATGCCCCGCTTGGTCAGGGGAAAAGGCCCCATACCTTATTTTAAATTTTTTCTTGAACACAGTGTCCACTTACCTTTTGAAATAAATATATTTGTGTCCATATACAGCAAAAACTTGCAGTTGAACCTTCCAGAGATTTTTCTGTCTTTTATTTTTATAATACTTATCTTGGCTTACAAATGCAATAATAACCACCTTCAATAACATATTTTTAACAGGTTAAGTCTCAAGTATAAACTCTCACCCCATGTTTTTATCTCAGAACTGCAAATCTTGGCAGTCGGATGAATTTAGAATTTTTGCAGTAGCGTTCACTGAACAGTGCATATTACTTCAAGTTTAAAACAAGAGTTATGCAACACACGCACTGCTCAATGATTTTGTTCTGCAAAGACTTGAGTGACTGATACAAACTTCCTTGTGCCCTGCTCCTCAGGTAGAAGGTGGCAAGTGCTCATCTCAATGGCATGGAAGGATACCCTTTCCAACTATCCTTCTGCGCTCCAAAACATGAGGGTCCGGCAATATCCACATTTCAAACCCTCATTTTGTGTCCCAGTGGCAACTTTCAAGTACTTCCTGGTTTGCTGGTTCCAGGCTAAAATTATCAGATCAAATAAAATTTTCTGTTAGCATAAATAATTCAGCTACACACTTAACATCTATTTCTAACCTACTGGTGCCATAGGGAAGAAGTGCAGTGCATTTGAATGCCAAGTTCAATCTATATCCATGCACTTCGATGAAAATCACTCTGTTATCCACATATTTAGTAAAATCTAACCGATCTCCCCGTTCTTTAAAATGATGTCACCCTCCTCCCTCAAACGAATATTGCAGGTGTACTACAAAAGTACAAGTTTATATAAAAAAAGCCTGCATGTATCAGAAAGAACTAGAGCATGGAGGATGAGTGTGAATGGTAGTTCAATGAAGAGACTAGCGTTTCTGCAGTTTGTTAAGCAGTGCAGACTAAACAGGAAAGAATTATGTACCTCCTATACATACTACATATCTCTTGTGACCTCAGAAATCACCGAGATTGTACAGTTTGCCTTGAAAAAAGTACAATATATAAAACCTTTCAATGTGAAACACACGAAAAGTAGGTGTAAAGGTATATTTCTCCAACTTGAAAACCAAAGACCTTTATTTCTGTCCTCAATCATTCATGTATCTTCTGATGTTCAACAGCACCTACAAGTGCATTACAGCCTAATCGTAAGCCTGCTATAGGTGAAGCATGAAGTAACCATTCACTCCTCCAATGCTCAAAAAACATTAAGACAGAATAAAAGCAGGCGAGATATATAGTGGAACACTCAAAACACACTGTTAAAAGCAATATTTGGCAGCACAAAGAAGATGCAAAGACTTGCAATCGATGTAAAATGTTACAGGCATCCAGAGTATAAATTAGAGTTCGGAAATGCAGAAGGGCTACACTTCATCTAGGTAATCTAGCTGCAGCACTTGCAATTAATTGCAACCTGTTCAGACACACATCTTTCCATTTAATAGCAAAAGATTGTGGCTATGGCAGAGGTATAGATCAGCATCAGCCAACGATTGCAAGATCCCTGGACCGACTCCTGAAAACTGCTGGGCACCAATATTAATGAGATGATACGGGGGGAACACTGTTTCCCTCTTTGCAATATCAGATCCACCGACGCTGTAACAATAGCCTGTGTCTATTTTAATAAGAAGCATAATAACACAACTTAATGTACTCTAGGCTGCAGGTCTAATTAATATTACAAAAGGTTACAAAAAGAAATATATCTTCCATTGCATAGGAGGCAGCGTGCAGCTCACCTTCTCACAGCTATGGACGAACACATTCAGCTTATCTGGTTGCCAGTGTCGACCAAATTGGCATTAAAAGTGTCTCTGTGTAGGAAAAAGACATTACCATACAGAGGAAAGAAATCATTACAAGTAAAAGGTCCATCAATTGATTTACTTCCATCAATAAAGCCTTGCTTATCTGAGTGCAGCACAGGAAAGTGGCTGAGAGTCAGGAAAGCTTGAGCTTCAGCTGCTTGGAGACTACAGAGCTAAAAAAAGTATATATATATTAAAAAAAAATCAGGAAGAAGCCAAGATTACACACTTTTCATATGCCTTTATTTTCACCTGTGTCTTGATAAATCTCCAAACTAGTGCAATGTAAACCTGCAGCGCAGCACAACGGAAAGCCTTTTGTTTGTGCCACCTTAGCACAGATTAATGAGGTGGTAGGAAAACACTGCATTTCAACATTTCTTGTTCTGCCGTTACATCTTTAATTTCAAGGATTTAGAATTATGCGGGAATTAAAAAAAGCCATCACCACCAAAGACCAGTCCCTTCCCCCAAGCCTGGATTACATAAAATATGCAAGGGAGGAAATTGTGTTTGCTTTGCTGCGGAAAGCTGATTAGTTTGTTAAGAATTCAGGCCTTAAAACTCAACCTCAAAAAGAAACTGTATGGATAAAAAGAAGCGTACCTGCACAGTTTATTAAATACTTTAATTATAATGCTATGCCAAGCAACTAATCATATTAGGCATTTTAAAATAAAAATACTGTATCTAGATGAAAATTACAAATTCTGGCTCTTTTAAAGTAAGAGTTACATCTAGGGCTTAACTAAACTTCGAAGGAAAATTCCAAGGATTTTATTTCATGGAATTATGGAATCACGTAAATTTCAGAGTTGGAAGGGACCTCTAGAGATCATCTAGTCCAACTCCCCTGTTAAAGCAGGATTGCCCAGAGCACATCACTCAGGACTGCACCCAGGCGGGTCTTGAAAGTCTCCAGAGAAGGGGACCCCACAACATCCCTGGGCAGCCTGTTCCAGCGCTCTGTCACCCTCACTGTAAAGAAGTTTCTTCTCATATTTGATCATATTTAGCCTAGATTACACTGTGTGCAAACTTTGAAAAAAAAGCTTCTTTTTGTTATAACACCTCCTGCCTTCTATCCTGTAACACATTTTCATCAGATGCTTTCTTTTAACAAAACATCAATATCCCCATAGCAAACATGAAGGAGTTGTTCAATTCTCAACTCTTGTCCAACACTATATTTCACTGAATAACGCCCAGATTTATTGCTGGATCCCAGGGTTACTTACAGACACAAAAAAGTATGCAAATTGAAACTAACAGAAAATGATTCAGGACCAATGTTAAAAAACTGGATTTACGTTGTAAAGGTAGTTTGACAATGACATTTTCTACCTTCAGAAAAACTTTATGTGAGGTCGCCCAAGTAGATGATATTTTAGGGGGAAAAAAAAAAAGGCAGAAGAAATTTCTTCCACAGATGAGGAGTCGAAGATGGTGTTTGCTTCCTCTTACTGGCTACAATGGCCCATTTCACCTACGCTGAATATCCTGCGCGTGCAGGCACAAATCAAACCTGTTCAGCTCCGAAGCACTAGGATAACACTTATAACGGTACATGTAGCATCAGCCAAATAAAATCCAAATGCCCAGCAATGGTACAGAGAAAATACATCATTTGTCACAGGTCACTTTCCTTAAGAGTTTTTAACAGGGTTGTATATACTTATACATAGTCATATTTAAACTGTTTTACATGAGGCACTTGCAGACAAGCTTACCCTAAGCCGACAGCTATGCTTTAAACCTTTAGGCGCTCTGTAGGAGGAAAAGACTATTCACAGAACAAATGCAGCTTGGTATTTCTTCATAACATCTTTGAAATTACAGTTATCTCCCAAGACAAAAGCTTCTTTAGCAAAATGATACTACTGTGGTGGTTTGCTAGATGTGTATGAATTTGGGTTAGGGACTGGAGAGTCTCTACTTTAAAAGCTACAGATAATAGTTGGGGAACAGGAAAAAAGTAACACCGCTCAGTCAGACCCTACTTCTTGCCTTTATAGAATAGGAAACTAAGAGCAACACCCTCAGAAACTCTCTGGAAAGCCCTTTCCTTCCCTCAGCTGTGTGAGAGTAGAGGGAAAAAGCAGACTGAACGGCACAGAGAATTCAGTTCTGTGCCACGCCAAAACGAAAGCAATCCATACAGCAATAAGATGAGACATACTCAGATGGCAAATACCAGTCTGGTTTCAAAATTCTCACGCACAATGAAATAAAAGATAGAAGAGGCAAACAGGAATAGGCAGACAAAAAGAAATTACAGCAACAGAGAACAGGTGGAGTAACTAACAGCAGGAGCGCGGCAAAACGGAGGATGCCATAGTCCAAAAGGAAGAGGGGGCAGCACGGTAATCCTTTTGCTCAGCATCGAAATAGCGAAGGGATTCTTAGGATAAGGACCACATATACATAGGGAATATATATGCAACATCCTGTATTCTGCACTGGGGTTCCTACACTGTATTTTTAAAAATTTTCTTCCTCCTTCTCTCATAAAAGTTGAAAGAACAAAGGTCTTCAACCCTCTACAAATAGAAAATGAAGGCACCTTTTCTGTTAACTTCATTCTATTCTAATTGGTCTCACAAGTTGACCTGGCTTCCCTGCTTTTCTTCCTAACAATATTAATATAGAGAAACCTAGGAAACTTTCCCGAGTTGAGTTAATGCCTGGGGAATTTGTATATTTAATATGAACAATTCAGTGAGTTTAGCAAGTCTCTAGATAATTGCCTTCAGCAATGCTTCTAACTCTTCTCTCCCAAGTCTCTAACATTAAGACCATAATTCTGTATTTCAATTTCTAAACCAGTACGTTCCTTTATTCCCACAGTTTTCAGACACACATGCACAATCACTATACTCTACTGAAACAGATCCCAAAATTATAATGCTGGGTTTGTCCTTTTTAAAAAAAAAAAAAAGAAAAAAAATCTAGTCAGCTCTTAAAAACGTATTAAAATAGAAGAAAAAGGTTACATCTCCAAACTTTGAGAACTGCATTTTTAATGTCAGCGTAATTCATTCACTTTACAAACACCTGCAATATCCTTTGTTGTATATTGCACTTACACATACTAAACCTCTTCATTTATCATGATTATAATTTATTGCTGATTATAAGCGTTGTGAAATCAACTTAGAACACTACGTTGTTTTGACAAAAGCAGATGCCTTTCTTTGCATGAACATCCCAATACCTCTGACGTATTTATTTCTGAAAACACTTTTCTGAAAAACTCTAGGCTATTTTAATCCATACTGTCTTGCAGATTATCTCCCTATTTGGCTGCCAAATTTTCTGTAAGTGAAACCCAGAAAAATATCACTATATTACATTTAGGATTGCACCTTAGAAATCTCTAAGTTTGATCAGATTAACAATTACACAAGACTTGGAATTTTTAAACTGATTTTCTTTATTTGGAGATGTGTTCCCAGATTCTGTTTCACGACCAAAGTTTTAGTAGACACTCTAAAAGCTGCACACTTATCGTATCAAGTTTATATGTCAATAATCTATATTGCCATTGAGAAGTACTTACTGCAAACTGCAATGTTAAGTGCAAGTATCCGATTTTGCTTGGTTGTAATTGCAAATTCTGTGGGGCTTATACACTTCTTTCGACAGTCCTCTACTTACCTCCCAAATAAATTAAGGGAGAGAGAAATAATCACATCAGGACAGACCAAAGATACCTCTAATTTAATATCTTGTCACCAATACTAACAGATCTTTCCAAGGCCGTTGAAATAAGTTCATGAAAGATGCTGGAAAAATAAAAATTTCCTAACAAAACTTCTTTTTCCTCCTACCTTTTTTTTGGTTGTTGTAAATTTATTTAAAGACTGAGGGATTTTTACTCCCCTCCATTTTCACATTTCATCTCCTATAATTGCAGATCTAAAGAAAGAGATGCTCTGGTTTTTCTTTCACCATGCTCTTGGCCTCACCGGTATTCTGTCATACTGAATTATCCATGACTTCAAGCTCTTTCTCTCAGTTTTAGATGTCATGTCCTTCTGTTTCAATGACTGTCCATTCATTGATGGATCTGAACAATTTTAAAACAGCCCAATTGCTGTAACTTGGGGGAGGGAGGGGAAAGAGAAGGAGCTATTATTATTTATGGGAAAGGGAACAGACTTTTTCATCCTCTCTGCCTTTAATAAAAAACACACAAAAGTCACATCTAAAATTACTTTCACACTTTTCTCACCTTGCGCACATTTTTTATGAATTCAAAAGCACTGTTAGTGAAAGCCTTTTAGAGAAACCAGGACTAAAAATATAATTAATATATCTGCATAAATGAGCGATGGTATCAAGCAGCACACATTTAAGAAAGCTGGTACTGGAGTTTTTACAGTAGTTCCTGAAGTACTGTTAATGTTAAAATTTGCAGAATTTTAATATCCAGTGTATTTCTGTTCATCTTAAACAGAGCATTACCATGTTTTCGATAAAAGCGTATCACATTTTTGCACTCCTTTGTTTGTTTGTTCTCAGAAAGAAATTCATGAAGTTATAAGATGTTTTCAACGTCATGAACCTCCACAAAGATATCTAGATATTTCCCACCATGGCTTGTTTATGCACGTATATATACGCAACATACTGTCTGAGGATAAGATTCTGATTCAGGATAACCAGTTTGCCCTGGATGGATTTTGCCATGTAATTTTAATTTAGTTAGATCTAAAAATCTGCATGTCAATAGATAGTATAAACTAAAAGAGAGAGAAAAATAATCTAAGACAAATGAAGCAAAATCAATTGTTCAGAATTAATTATCCAAACAACTACAATGTGTTTAGATAAGCCCTGTTTACACTTCATTAAGACCTGAAGCAACTTCAAAAATTCTTCTTGTGTTTTGCATTTTTGCACGAAGCGTTAATAAAACCTGATGAAGATCACAATGAGAAAGGAACTGGCCAAAGGGGGTTTTAAGTGATAAGTGATTTTTCTAGTGGAGAACATCACCTCACTCATATGGAAGTTCTCCAGTGGAATACAGCTGGATTTCCCACACAGACTAGTGGGCAAGACAAATGTACGATATTTTCTTGCAACGTTGCTCAGCAAACTCTTCACCAATCACAGCTGGTGGGAATTTTGAAGTTCTGCTTCTATTCTCTGCTATCTCTTCAAGATCTGAATTCTCCTAAGAACAGAAATTAATGTTTCCAGGAAGCGCTAACAACCAACCAGTATGAAAGAAAAAAACTCTGATTTACTTTTAATTAATCAATCCTTAGGAAGCAAACCCAACAATTTACATAAGAAGAGATTGAGAAAATTGCAGTAGAGCTCAGTAAAAAGGATGTTATCTTCACGTATGCCAACTACAAATTGTTGCTTTAGCCTTTGTACAATTTTTGCTGGTATTAAGAGGCTACAAGAAGAAAAATACTTCATCATGCTGTTAAAAAAAAAAAAAGTAATTACAAAGTTCCCATTTCTTTGTGAAGTATGGTGTACCACTTGACCATGCTAGGTGCTGTACATGCACATTAACTGGCGTACCCAAAGAAATCAACAAAAGGACACAGCTGGTCTATCAGGCAAAGAGAAACACAGGGTGAGGAAAAAATAAAAAGATGATTTTGTTGTCACCTACCATCCTTACACCCCTTCAATCTTCACCTATCATGCTTCTCGTCCTTAGCTACCTGCACCCTTCTTTCTACCTGTAATCTTGATACCAGACAGCATTCAAACACATTGCTCACAGTTCACCATCTGAACCAGAATGTTTTCACCAGTAATTGATCTTCATTATTTTTAGAAGAATACTGGGATACATCATCTTCTAGGGAGACACTGCTGGGCAGTAAGTATGGTCTCTGGCTCAGCAGAAAATAAGCCAGTGTCTGTTCTCAAGTTACATTGTTCTCCATTGTAAGCAGCAAAAAAAAAAAAAAAATTATTATGATGTTAACCATAAAGCTCTGAACTTACTCATTTTCCTTCTACACTGCAAAATAACCATCTAGGTTTTTCCAGATTTTCATCAATACTTTGTACTAAGTCAGTGCCCTACAGAACTTTATTACATCAGCCAAATTTGTAATATCATAAAAATGATACCAAGCTAATTTGACAAGGTCTGTTTTCCATAAACCCATGCCAATTAGCAATAATTATATTACCCTTGTTTAATTCTTTATTAATTGAGTCCTTTAGAAACCATTCCATTATTTTGCATGAGATCAATGTCAGGCTGACAGACTTATAATTTTCTGGGTCGTCCCATTTAGCCTTTTATCGGCACAACATTAGATTTCTTCCCATCGTCTGGAACTTTCCCAATATTCTACAACTTACTAAAAATCAACAGCAATGACTCACAGAATGACTCAAGCAGATGTTTGAAAACTCTCAGAGACTTATAATTCAGTTCTGTTGATTGCAAAATGCCCAGCACTACTATCCATTTTTAAGCATCCTTAGTTACTGTTGTAATGGAATTTTGTCACGCTCTTCTGCTAACTTTCTTTTCCAAATACAGAACAACAATACTTGCCCAGAATTTCTGATAGTTCTGCATTATCAGTTTAAACTCTTCTATTTTTCATTTCTATGGTGCTATTTTCATTACCAGGGAGGTAATCATACTTCGTTTACTTATTTGTATATATATCTCAATATCATTTTTCTGTCCAATATTCTAGTAGAATTAGAAAAAGAATCTTTTACAATGTTGATTCTACCTCACCACTGATTTATGTAGGGATATATTTATATGCATAGACAATATATGTGATATATAATACATACATATGTGTATTATATATACATATATACACACACACTCCTCAGTAGCTTTCTACAATTTCTAGATTCTAAGTCATAATCATTAACATCAACTTCCTCTTCCCTTTTTTTGGTTGATTTATTTTAGTCACTCTCCCTTGTTCTCAGTGAGTTCTCTCTATAATCAGAAGAGTAACAATTATTCTCAGAAGCTGGCCGCCTTCAGTGCACTGAGCACACATACATATATACGCATACACACACACACACACACACACACATTTTCTAAAATAATTCTTGCAGCTCAGAATTGAGCTAACTCATGTTCTTTTGTACTTTGGTTAATTAATCCCTTTGGTACGTAAACCACCACTAATTTTGTTTTCATCTGTGAAGATGAGGCCTAATATAGAACTCTCTCAAAATCAGGTTTTGCAAAAGGAAATTAATCATCGACGTTTACATACATTATATATGTATTTTTTTAAAGCAATTCAAACAGTGCTGTTAGAAGGCAGTGCGACTCCAGGAACATCATACAAATTGAAATCTCCCACAACAGTGATTTTTCTTCCTACACATTACAGGAGGCTTTTAAGGATCTGGCCACGTTGCTCTCTGATGGTGGCCTACTGCACACGGTGAATTAGATCCTCATTTTGCGAATTATGTATTAGAAAGTGGAGCTGTGAGTTATTCAAGAGAATTACTTCATAAATTATTATGAACACAGAAAAATTCCACTATTTTTCTTCTTCCCTTTCAGTGCTATTTAAATATGTTTTCCGCCTTTCAATCATTTGAATTTTCCCATTAGGCTACGTTATTAGCAACCTGTTCAAATTTATTATAAATGAGGAATTTCATTACTTTTTATTTATTGCAGGCTCTCAACATCTGCACAAAGGCAAAGCATTCCTTCTTTTCATCTCCTTTGATATATTGATTAATGTTGCTTTCCAGTATCTTGATTTTCTGCTAAATTAATGGTCTTCCTCCCTTTGCATCTGTTCTTTTCTCTGTGCCCTTGGCCACTTTCTCCCTTCTAAACGACTATCTCCTCTTTTAATAGCACGCAGTAAACCTCCTTCCACCAGAAAACAGCTCTACAACACACCTCAAATCCCATATCTTGAAATATTGCCCCAGATTACAGTTCATGTCAAGAATCTCTCTTTACCCACAGGACAAAAGGTCAGTGGGGTGCTGCTTTCCCTTTGCCTTTTTTCCAGTTCAACTGAGAATTTGAGAATAATTCACTGGTATGGGAGGATAAAGAGAGCACAATCTCGGTGTCCTAAAAGCCCGGGGAAGACAGTGGTTTAGGAAAGGATCAGTTAACAGTCTGTAATGTCAATAACCAAGCAAGATAAATGAGGAGAACAAACCAGATGAACAGATCACTAAAAGCAGATCATTAAAAAATTCAATAACAGAGTAGAAAAGGATCAGCTGGTGTAAAAAGGTGCAAGAAATGCATTAGAGCTGAAAAAAATCTAAAGATCAGGTAGTCCTATGTGAAGCGGTTCATGGATACGTGAACCTTGGTGACTTGAGAAAGTCTTTGTGATAGTGTCACAGGGGGCTTTATGCCATGAGTCTCATGTTTGCCCTGCCAACAAAAAGAACAATGCATTCATGTGAATTATTCTACTTTTAATATCAATAAATGAATTCTGATGCCCAGTAGAAAAAAAAAATTATTTGGACATTAGCATATGGGCACTACTCTTCTCTCTTGTTATCAGTGTAGCCACTTCAGGCTTTCTCCAGGTATTCAAAAGCGCTGGGTGAGCATTTTGATACCACAAAAGCCCATGTTGCATGAGGACAACAAGACACATGCTTGGATAAAGCAATGCTACCCCGTTAGACCACAGATAACCACAGAAAAATGAATGCGCATGCTTCAGAGAAAAGCTATGACACACTGTAAATTACTGCATAACCAATCATGATGTTGCCAAATAATTTTAAATTTAGAACATACCCAGCATAATTTATTTTGATAAAACCTAAGGCAGGAAAATTCTATTACAAAAGTAGTACTCCTGGGAAATTGGGGAGTTTATTGTTAACAAATAGAGACACTTAGGCTTCAAGGTGCTGCAAAAATTCTTTTTCTTCTTATACTGCTTTGTTGAGTGCTAGCTAAGGATGTGCTTTGCTTTTCAATAGTCATTTTCTTTGCAGAATACTAGGCTTACCTTACAGTTTATTTAGAAACTGATCTTTAAAACAACAAAAAAATTCACCCTAATTCTGGATGGCAGATCCTATATATACCAATAGGAAAAAAAACCACTAATGCATATACAGGGAAGATTTTCATTACAGACATTGCATAAATGTGATTGTTTATCCCCTGTAAATAAACAGGCTACGAAACCCAATCATTATTTAACTGCAGAAACAGTCTATTTGTCCTCTGGACAATACAGTTGTATTTCAAATGTTCCTAACCTATTCTGGATTCAATACATTTTGTATATACCTTAAATTCTGCTATTTTCACATAAAAGTTATATTACCAAAATATTATTATTTATGGTAAATGTTCTTATTTTTGCCTTTGCAACTGTAACATACTCACAGGTCTTTATTCCCCGCTATTAAGAAGGTCTGTACAAACATAAAAGCCACTTACATACACTTCCACTTTAAACCATATAAACACTTTTACACCCATGTAAACACTACCTTATTCAGCAGAGGTATAATCAGAACTACTCAGTCAAAATAAAGAAAACCCAACCTTAACAGCCTTCCTGGATAAAAATGCGTATGACTTTATGTATTACAGGATATTCAGCATGGCCTTAAGATACATAAATCCTGTTTATCTGTCTTGTAGTCACCCCAGCTATAATCAGGGAGCAATTGGTTTAAAAACATGAATGATGTGCAGACGATGAACAGGAAGCGGTTACTTATCATTCTAACAGAGGAACCAGTCATCAGTTAATGTCATTAGCATCACAGCAGTTTAAGACCCCAAAAGAGGGAAGTAGTTCACCACACAAGGGGTAGTCAAACCATGAATTTCTTTGCTACAGCATGTGGTAGAGGCTAAAAATTATGTAGGGCAGATTAGAAAAATTACTGTAAGAGAAAACTGCTAAGGTTTAAAAATTGGTATGAACGATGCCTGGCTTTTGGAAGCAACTGAGTTGCAAAGGATTTGAGGTTGGACTTCAGGAATTGTACTTGGTCACTGCCAGAGACAGAATATTGTGCTGTGGTACAACGCAGAGCAGTCTCCCTAGGTTTTTGATGTTTATCCATCTTATAAAGCCCTTGAGAAAGTTTAAAGCAAAACAGTTATGTATATACAAATAACTATTATTATTATTACCTGTAAACAATAAATAACAGCGCATCACAAAGTTTTTTTTTTTCTGGTGATGTGTCAAGGACGTTTCTTGCTCAAAAAGATGAAGTGTAACAAACCTGACGAGCTCTCCCCCTTTCCTGATACCAGTATAGCACGCATCACCTGGGACTTAGAAAGAAATATGTGACAGGAACGGACCTCCTAAGACACACAGAATTCTTCCCATTTTAGTCCAAAGAGACACAGGCCTTCATAAACTTCTACAAACATAGCTGACAACTTGCAACGCTGGTCAGAAAAAATACAACAACTTCTCTTTTGGAACCAACTATTATTATTAAATAAATTAATAAAATCTTAATTTCAGCTTAATGCCAAGCTTAGACTGATCGTCCAAAGCTAGAAACCAGTAGGCAAATGGGTTAATGTGCACTTGAGCATTCACAGAATTGCAGTATATCATACAGCATATATCATATGCTCTGCTCTGAAAAAAATCAACCCAACGTTAGAGTTGCTTTTAAAAAACAATATTAAAAAAAAAAAAAGCCAAAAAACCAATTCACTTCTAAATACAAATAGTGGGGAAAATTTTACCTACTCACACTGAAGAAAAAAAAAATCATTCTTCTGATTTTTAAATATACTTCACCACTCTTCTTATGATTTATTTTACAAACCGGTTTTTAATCAAGCTGTTTCTTCCATATTGGTAGTGAACTTCACCTCACACTATTACCTTCAGAGAGTGCTGCTACTTAAACCTCTCCTTGCTTCATTGCTCACATGCAAAAGCCCTAACAGATTTTAGTTAATATACTTCCATGTACTTGCCACATGGTCTGACTGAAAATAGTTCAGTGTGGAAATGAATAGTGACAGTCACCAGGGAAGATGACAAACCTCATAAGAAACCTATTGCCAATAAATCTAGCTTCTGCCTTAACTGTTACAAGCTAGACGGCCTGCAATTATTGAGTTGTTTCCTTGCATCACACACATTACTTTTTAAGCCATTTTTATATTTGGCAAAGTTTCTATTACAATCACATTTGACTTTCACAGTTACAGAAAATTTACATTTCTCTGGGCTAATGCTTCCTGATCGGAAAGAAAGTTTCTACGCAACCGTTTTTATCCCAAACCAAACAAGTTTCTTACCCTTCCCATTTCTGAGCCTTCCTCTGTAGCTAATGAAAAAATTGCACAGCGCCACTGGTATGAGTTTATCCCTTTTAATGGAGATAGCTAAAATGGGAGGGTTGCAGTGTCCACTGAAAGCACATGGAACAGCTGAAATTTTCTTCCGTTTGTAGATGGCTGAAGTTAATTGAGATGAATCCAACCCACTGTCTGTACAGCCATACACTCACCACAGCAAGTTTCTTTCCTTCAGGCATGTGAATTAATTTTGTCTAATTTTTCTCTAAATTTTGGCTAATTTTATTTATTATTGAGAAGCAAACAGAACTTCTAAATGTAAAGGAAATTCTAATTCAAAGATTTATAGATAATAATTATCATCTCAGCTCCACTTCTGAACTCAAATTATTTTGAATTTATTCAGAATGGCACAAAATACTGAAGTTAAAAAACATAAACAACCTATTACAGTCTTACAAAATGCAGCTCCATGGCTCCATCAGGAGATTGAGTTGGATTTGACTCAACACACGCTCTGTTGTTCCTCTTTTCCTAAATAATGTGGTGAGTAGCGCTCCAATTCCTTTTTCAATTGGACTAGTGACAGTCCAGTATTCCGATAGCCTATCCTGGCAATTTGGAAACTCTTAGCTAGACACCAAAATGGCAACTCCAACTGAAACTAAGCAAAATTCAAAAGGGGGCATAACATTGCAAGGAGAATAAAACACTATCTAAAATTAGATTGTGTAAAATCCAAAGTTTAAAGGCTTTAGTATTAGCTTTTTATTATTATCTCTTGAACCTCTGCTGACTTTGGAGAAGGTAAAGCAAAATTTGACGTAACATCTTTTGATTTTTCCATTGACCCATACAGATATCCATCATTAATTAAGTTTCCCATAGTGGAACTTTTTCCTTCGTACCTCTCCAGTATGAATCCTTCATCTCAGTGATACTCCTGGCCAGGTTTTCTGCCTTTGCTTTTCTTCATCCTCTTTGACGGCAATACCCTTTTGACAGCAGACGGAATGCTTCCAGCTTCTTTGAGAAACTGAGTTTTCAAAGCACTGGCCTCACAGGTGATAAAATTTCCTGACATTCCCTAACCCTAAAGAGTTATTAGCAGTTTTCTGACAGTATATGCTTTTTGTTGATGTGCTGGCTGGCAGAAGGTCTGAAAAAACCCAACAGCTCAGTCTCGCCAAAGTCTGTGATGTAAATTGTCAATCAGGGTGAAGAAAGGAAGGCGCTCAGCGGGGAGTGCTCTTCACAAAGTCCTTCAGTTCCTGTCATCCTCCCGAGGGGAGCTGGTGAACATCCAACTGCCGCCTTCCAACCTTCCCTCAGACACAGTGGCAAGACAGCACAGGGACAAGGCCACACTCAAGGTCTTCATTATCCTCAGTAAGGCAGGATTTGTCCTCGAGTGAGGATGTGCTACGAAGCCCCTTCAGACTTCTGGGGTTTTTAAGTGAAGGACAAAATAAGGCATCTTCTTGAAATTGTTTGAAGTGGATTGACATTTTTCAGTTGAAGACTGTTGTTAGTTTCACAGCAGGCCTAATTTTTAAATTTAATGTTCTAGCGCATATAAAAAGGAAAGCATCCTAGGGGGATAATAACTTTTAGCAATCAATTGATTGCATATAGCTGCTGGTTTTGCAGGTACAATCTCTTTAAGGAGGCTGTAATATAGAAAAATCGTAGCCTTCAGATGTACGGATTATCCAAGTTTGCAAGAAAACACTAATGTCAGAACTATTTGCTGGTATGTTTTAGATTTTTTTTTTCTTTCATAATATATGTGACACAGTAAATAAAGCAGAAAATGGTCATCAGGTCAGAATGCATCACCTACTTTATACTGCCACTCTTGGGGTTTTGTCGCCTTTTTTTCCTTCTTTTTTTCGTTTTGTTTCTGTAGCCCTTCTGAAGAAAACTTGCTCATTATTTTACTCAGGGAAAAAAGTAAGATTAACCTAGACTATTTTAACCACATAGCTCTACTCAGTCAACTGAAATAGTTTAATATTGTATTAATACTGCAGCAGTGAACACATCCCAGCAACAACTTCTCTGTTTTCATGAAGTCCCTTATTTTTGCCATCTTTTTCCTAAACACATATATTTATGTTATACACACAGAGTAATACAGAGAGGACAAGATATTATTAAAATTTAACAGTGGTGTAAAATAAAACCCTGTACCTCATTGTTCATGTAAAATGCGGCCTCTAAGGTGGGAAAAGCGTTTTGGGAAACCCATCTTCAGGTCTGTTTTTACATTAAATAAATAAGATTTAGATAGTAAAGAGGAATTAAATGGATCAAAGACACTGCTACTAAGTTATGTTACCATGTAGTTGTTAAATACACCTTATTATATGCAATGTATGAAATGTGGCCATTAGAAAAAAAAAAAAAAAAGCTGCTTTTAAATGCAGGTGTGTTACAGTCACAAAATTTTAGCATTGGTGAGAAATCACGTTTCCATTTATGCAAAGATGATGCAGTCATACAATTCTCATTACTTTTGCATGAACTTTTTCGGATACTTCTAGGTTCAAATTGCAGTCAGTAAGCACTAATCAAAACCAAGGAATACAGATATATCGAAGTCATCAATGATGGATTTAAAATGAAGCCTGCCCCTGTTTCTTGCATCAGAAAAATAGGGAAACACGGGTACCTGCTTTATGCCATAGATATTGTGAGACATGATGCTTTAGCTACTCTCATTCCTGAAAAGTGGCTTTCAAGATAAATTTATATTTGTAAATTAGTTATTGCGAAGCGTATTAGCCTGAATTAGACTTAATTTTAAATTTGTATTTATACACACAGTGGCTTAGGCAACATAGGCAATATACAGTCTTGGGATTGGCTAAGTTCACAAAATTTAGAAGCACAATGCAAATATGAGATTTAAAAGTTTATAAGAAGATTCATAAGGGTTTAATGTCAGACTACTTTCTTCACCTTTAGTTCCTAGTATTTCCAATATTTCTGTCATAACTGGAATGACCGGATACATTGTCAGTTATGTCTGTACAGGCTGCTCTTAGCCAGGCTTATGAATAAAAAGTAAGTGATACCATACTTCCACATGAACTGAACTCAATAAGAAGTCTTAAAGTTGCTCTAGCAGTGCCCCTGACATGAGACTGCCAGCCAGACTTCTACATCAAAACAATACATGCACAGGAACATCCTAACCCAGACTCTAATCACAATCAACCAGTGAGATAAGTCTATGTTATTAAAAATATATTGCATCTTTTTATTCAATTACCTCATCACAAATGCACGACACGAGATGAACTTGCATTTAAAAACTCAAGGTTCTGGACTGTTTGAGCTTAATAAGGACAAAATAAGCAGTTGCAGATGCTTTCACTTAACGTTCAGAAAGATCCCATGGGACAGCAAGATTTAATTTTATGGTCATCTGCCATTTTAATGATGTGCTTGTTATAATGCAGAACATCTCTGTCTTACTTGCCTGGTTACAGAACACATACGAAACTAAATTGAGAACGCATTTAGCTGCACTATTGCTACCTTGTATCATTAACAGATAATATATATCCTTGGAATATGAATTACTTTTTTTTTTTTTTACAAAAGAAAAAAAAAACATAAACCCTTGTTATTTTAGCAACATTCAAGTCTGTCAGTTGCTCTTATTTACAATTTCTTGCTTCTTATCTTGAATTTCATGCAACCATCTAATATATCTTCAATTTAACCATCTAAACCATCTTATATATCTTCAATTTTTATCTTTCTGGTGCATATCTTTCTATTTGGGATGCGATATAATATAGAAATGTTGAAAGATGGCATGTGTTTTGGCTGTAAGAGCATAAACAATGTAATTTTCAGTAAGCACATTTATAAAGAAAGTGAGTTTTCACCTACCATTACATCTACAAGAAAACCTGTGGATCTTAAGTAGCTTTAGAAGAAACCTAAAAGAATAATTACTCATTCGCACAGTATGTTGCAGGTCAGATTCTTTACAGTCCTTACATATAAAACCCCTAATCTCTGCTGTAGACGGTAACATAACCAAAGCGAATGATACAGAAGAATCCCTCCTAAGGGTCAAACACACATTCATGGACTATTTTCTGTTCCCTTGCAAAAACAAACATAAGACACCATTAAGTTTTTATTGTAAGATGTGTAACAGACCAAGACTCTAGACAAAAAGAATTTGATGAGAAGGGAAAAACTGTAATACAAACCAATGTATTTGTTTGTTAAGACCTAAATAATTCTTGCCATCCAATAAATACTTAATTTGAAATTAAGTAGTGGTAGTTCCCCATATTTTTAGGTTTCAAAATTCCAGCTGGAATTACTGCTCTGACTGCAATCCAGACAAATAAATGCAAAGACCAAATCAGTTTATCACCAGAAGCACCAATATTAACATATATGATTATTATATTTAGAATGTATGTAATTTAAAACTCATGATATCATTGTACCTTGTACTCTTCTTGTTTTGCTTAACTTTCCACAAAGAAGCTATTCCTATGAAGATTAAATCTCTTTTCTTAGCAGATCTTTCACTGATAAGAAAGAAATAATCGACAATTCCAGAAAACTACAAGTGAATTTTTACTCTTCTGCTTCCTTCTCTGTTAGACATGAACCTTTGGGATCCAGAGCACAAAGCTGTTACAGAGCAGTTAGAAGATCTACAGTAAGCAGAAAAGTGTCCATAGTCTCCAAATACTTAGCAGCTTTTAGGAACTTGATGCCACCTACAAATATGCAAGTGCATTACAGTACATAAAAAAAAAAATTAAAGTTGATACTGTTATTCCTAGTATCATTACATCACTTTTCCACGTAATAAGATGTTCAAGGAGATACGCCCAGATTCATGGACCAAGCCAGCAGGGAGAGCACAGCACTCAAGTCCCGACTTTTAGGTCCCTGTTCCAAGGGAGCAACTTCAGCAAATATTTCCTTGCAATATCTCCTGTTCCCACCGAGATAAAGATGTAGGTATTAACACTTCACAGATGTGTCCATATTACCTTGTAGAACCTCTTATGACAAACCAAGGCATACTGACTCCAAAGTGCAATCTAACAACACAAACAGAATTTAATTTGCTCATATGTAAGTTGTAACGGCGAATCACATATTCTAGAACTCATCACGAGGAAGTGCCTCAAATCAACATCAGTCTGGCACATGCAGCAGCAGTATCATCCAGATGTGAAACTGGGACAAAAAGCAAAGACAGAGAGGCAGGCGCTCGATACGAAGCAGAGTAATTCCCACCAGCAGCCTGGGGCTTGCACACCTCCCTCCCTGCTTCCACTGAACTTGAACATTAAAGTTCATACTTTCTACTGGAATGAAAATTTAATTTATCTATCTCCTCCAAGGCATACCTTAATATAAACCTGTCGTTCTAACACTTCCATTCCATCCCCATTAAAGAATCCAGATCAGCTTTGCATCAGCAGCTTCAGACAAACTCACTCCCTGTAAAAAGTGAAGCAAGTTATTATTTACTCTACTACAATGTGTTGTTGCTCCTGAGCTCTCTTTTCACTCTACCTGATGGCAGGCACAACAGAGAATATTTCAACATTGCCATCTGTCTCCTTGGCACTTCATACCAAGTGAGTTGCTGTCACTTTGATGATAAATTAGAATTTCCCACCAGATACATTAAGCCAGAGGCTGCTGCTGGGTTGCCCTATGCCAGGAATGCCTTCTTCCCTTAAATCTCTTTTTGATATTCAACAATCTGAGCATGTTAAGAACAAGCTTCTACATGACACGTATTAAATTGCAGGAATCCTCAATAAAGGAATAATGTATGGTCTTAAAAAAGCATTTTATAAAATACTTTTAAAGCATCGTTAAATTTATTACAATACTTCTAGTATGTCTTAGGCATTCTCATGAGACTTGGTCACAGAAAGGTTAACGGCAATGCTTGGGCGGGGGAAGATGGACGTGGTGATCTGCTATACTGACTTGCGGAGAAGCTGGAAATAGCAGAGTGAGGATCAGCACACGACTGCTGCTAAAACAGCAATACTGCACTTCAGCATGTTCTCTTAAATCTAGCTCCCTTCCAAGAAAATCACTACAGCTACATGAAGGAAGTTATAGTCCCCGTTTCTCACCACTGATTATGCTCTTGCCAGAGACAATCTAATTCCTTGTTTCAACTTCCATTTGCATCGTTTAAGATGCGTGACTCTACTTGACAGCTGAGCTCAGAGGAGAACTGCAGACCTTCCACTGCAGCGCTGCAGGGAGGTTATGAGTAGGTACCTCAAGGAACCAGAAAACACTAAGGGTACATTTTGTTGTTGGCGTTGTTGTTGCCGTGAGGTGAGCAACAAAAGATCATCCTCAAGGTCTATCCAGTTTAATACAAAGAAAAACGTATTTCCCAACACCTTTGGGAATGAAACATACTTCCCAACCTTTTTTCCAAACGCCAAAGCCAGGCTTCTCTGGTCAAATATGTTACTTAAAAAACTAAGCCCATTTCAACTCCAAACAAAATTTAGCATAAGATTCCAAGTTACTTCAGGGCAATGTAAATTGTGTTTAGGGCAGAGCGATCAAGAAGCGACTTACAGTAAACCATTCAGAACAAGTAGGCAAAGTGGCACATTGGAAGGACAGGGACACTGTCTCCAGTGAAGGCCCTCAGAATAGCAGTGCCAGATCTTGGGGAGCAAAATGACAGAATCGCCATGCTGAGCTTTGTTCATCCACAAGTGAACTACAAACCAACATTTCTTATGCAATAGTAAGCTACTTGAAGAGAAAATAGGATACAACACCAATTTCTAGCCTGATGCTGAGATGAATGCAAGGGAAGGATCTAACTAACTCTATTACCAAAGATTTGCTCCTGACAAAATGCATAAATGAAATTTCATAGTCTTTGATTGAAATATTATGTTCAGTCTTTTAACATATTTTCATGACTATCCTATATTTCTTACATCAAAGGACTCAGACATATAAAAGCGTAATAGATAAGTCTGTTTCTGAACATGAAAAATGAAAGGGACATATCTTAGCATCATTTTGTTTAACTGATCCTGAATGGAGAATTCAGGGCACTTACAGATTTTCTTAGTGAACTGAAAATTTTAAAAAATTACAAATTTCTCATCTGATTTCCACTTAATACAGAGAACGCTCGGACCAGGTAAAAGCATTCCGTAGATTTAGTTGCCTGATCCTAAGTAGGTAAACGACTCTACGCAAATGAGTAAAAAAAAAACCTGACCAAACACAAAACCACTGTTAGATTTGTCATATGTGGGCTACCAGGAAGGCAGCTGTCTCCAAAAGACACCTCTCACCTCAGAGATACTAACTGTGCAAGTATGAAGCGATGTTTACATTAAAACAAAGATTGCAGTACTAACAAGCTTTATAGGGTAAACAGCCTATGTAGTTGCTGACTTGCCCAGGTTATCGTTTACGCAGGCTTCTTATTCTGAAATGGTTACCACATCCTCTGGAAGTTGTTGAACTGGATTAATTTACAGGGCTCAAATTCGGGGATTTATATTCCAAGTTACTATCACCAAATTTGACAAACGCACTGCCTTTGAAGATTAGTTGTTTGATGCTAGGGAGGGGTTAAGAAATGAGTTATTATAAACTATTATCTCTACAGCATAAGCACCAGGAAGTCTAAGTCATTAATTTACCTAATTAAACACAGAAGCAGTGCTTGTCAAAGACAAACGCAAAATAATTTTAACTTCTGATAGACATACTCCATCCTTTATCAGGTCTAAACTCTGGACACTTTGATTTCTCCTCAGCTCCTATGGTCCTGCTTAGTGCATCCCATTATCCACTAACACCTCTGCCAGGAGAAACATGGCTCCTCTATGTCATGGGCTAAAATCGCACAAGAAAATACAGGCAAAACACCTGCTTCTTCCTTTACAAGATTTGCTTCCTTCTGCTTTAGAGCACTGATAAACTGAAAACATAAGTGCTCCTCCTGAGAACTTCCTAAGACTCAAAGCAGAAAGCTGGGTCGAATTGCACGTGAATCTGAACTGAAGCAATTTGATAATTAGGAATCTTGGGTTTGCCTTCCAGTAAGTCGGCTTTCAGTTAGTCTCTAACACTCAAAAGAAACAAACAAACAAACAAAACAACAACAAAAAAAGCCTAGCTGCTAAGGGAGCCAGGAAACAACTGTAAAAGGAAGAGAGAAAAAATAAAGAGGATAAACTTCTCCACAGTTCTTTTAAGCAACTACAAGATAAAGTGAAAACAATGTTTATTATAATTCTTCTTTTTTTTCCTCCTTCAATGAGAATAAAATACTTTTATTTATAACTGAAGTTAAATAGTGGTGGTTGAAGCAGCATGATTTCAACAGTTTGTCATGACTTCGGACTGAATGAATGTGATTCCTTCCGTCTTCATTGCTTTTAGCATTTTGAAATGTGCTCGCATTTTCCAGTTTTCGCTATATCTTTATCCTCCACAACTAGCAAAAGTACTACATTGTTATTAAACACTATGTATTTATACATACAAATTTTTATTAATCATCCAAGTTTTTATTAATGGAAAGGTAGATGAAAATAGCAGTGAAAACTCCTTTTTGGCTAAAAATCAGGGACTGGCAACAACACAGAGCACTAGGTATCCCAGATGCTTAAGACTGGCAACGTGACTGCTGGTTCACTGTTTTCAAGTCACTTTAATTAGTATCTGAAACCTCAACGTGACTTGGCGTTCCAGGAGCAAAATCATATATTTTTAACTTCTCAATATTTACTGATGAAACAAAAAAGCACCCATCACAACCTGTTTACCACGTACAGAAGTCATTCAAATCTATCATTCAGTGATTACAGCTACTCCACAGTTGTATTTTGGTAAGTCTTGTTTCCTCAACTGGACACTGCCATCTTACATATTTACAAAGTCCAATGCCACAAATATTCCTGCCCATAAATATGAATTCATACGTATCATCCTTTCTCTATGCTTACAAACATCCCGTGTCCTACACTGGTTGTGTCTCCACTCTGAGAGGGTAACAATTCACTAATACATGAGTATTAGTGAGTGCATGAATACACAGGAGAAACAATAGTATTTTACTGTGAAATTACTTTTTCCAGACTGCATTTCTTATTACAATGCCTTCATACACTTGCTATTCTCAACCACTGTTGCTATTCACAGCCACTAATATTTGTATTTTTCTTGAAATATGATTTTTTTTTAAGAAAACTCTTAAAATCATGAAGGTGTCTCATTCTAATCCTTGCTTCTTAAAAATCAAACAAAAAACCCTTTCTATTTTCCTGCGTGCATCACGCCCACCAGTAGAAAAAGGATTCACACAATTCAGGGGTTTGAATCCAGCTAAGCAAAGCCTTTTCGATAAACTAGCCAAGATGCAACGTGGAGAAGCATTTACCATAGTAAATGTTAACCACCCCAAAGTCAGTCATGTTCAGAGAGCGTCCAAGGAATTCGCTCCTTCATCTGCTGCTGTTTACCCTTCTTGAGCAGAAGCGGTAGTACCGCATTTGCTCTAAATTGATGGCACTTTTGTTCACCCTTGCTGTCCTCTGACAGCATTAACATCCCTCGGTTGGGATTAAATTTCAGTGCCTTACATCATGATAGAAGAAAAACTGTGACAACAAACATAAGAAATAGTGACTATTTGTGGTTGAAAACCATCTACCAATTTTTTTTCCCTGCTCTAAATGGAAGGTTGTGAATATTTCATTTATTTTCTACAAATAGATTAATCTCAGAATAAAACAGATGCTCCCCAAACTTAAAGTTTTGATTCAGACACGGTATCATGAAGTAGATGCAGAAATTAGTTGTATTATTCAACTGACTCTGTGGTGCAATCTCCAAGCTAGGTTCTCTTAAACTGCATTACACCAAAACCATGACACCTATTACTGCATCTCCCCCTTGTAACCAGGATGAAGACAAAAACTGAATGAGGGCAAAATTTCCACAAGGAAGCCAACCTGTTCAGACTGGGAAGAAAATCACATGGGGAAAACCCACCAAAGTCTTGAAAATCCCCTAGAAAACAAAAAAAAACCCACTTGACTTTTTCTGACTAACGATGATGTTAACTCATTTAATAAGGCTCTGACATTTGCCTTCAGAACCACCTGGGGCCTGGAAATAAAGTTCAGTGTCTAGCCTGCAGTCAGACTTATTATTACAAAAAACAGAGCCCATTCCTATATGTCATGGCAGAGTTTTTATATTCAGAGTCTCCCAGTAATCTGTTTTCTCCAGCATGCTGTTCAATGTATGTGACATCCTGGCAAGATCTTTTCCAAACCACAGCAGATCCCCGTAGGTATGTCTTCAGATGAGATACAATTACGTCCCACAGAAAACAGGAGCAGGCAAATGCTTCTGAGCTATGTAATAGCATCAAGAAACAGGACAAAGGTGGAACAGGGGATCTGCAACCTTCACTGATTAGAAACAGAAATAGTTAGGATGCAAAGACTTAGATTTAGTTCTTTTCTTGGATTGAAACTAACTTGTTTAATAGGATCCTTTTGACCCTGGGGTGACATACAGAATAGGATTTAATTTTAATAAATGTAAATGTTGCACATTTTGCAGGCTTCTTCCTGACCATAACCACTGGAATTCAGACACAGGGTTATAGCTCTGCTTACTTAAGCAGAAATTAAAATGTAGGCTAGTAGTTTCAATGTTAAGAATTCGATCATATACTGACCTTATCTTAATATATCTTAAGAAACATTAGCTTGGCAGAATTTGTGAAGACCCATTTTAAAAATCATGTTTATCCCTTATTTTATCCACTTTACATATTGTTTCCCAAATATTTTTCAGCTGTTCATTCAGTTTAGAATTAATCCTGCTAATTTACTGGGGGCCTTTTAGCACAACCAACACTGTGCCTCTACTAGTCTCTTTCCCCCTTGTCTCTGAATTTATTTTTGTCATGCAATTACAGGAATAAAGGTTGATTGCTGGGTTTTTATTCTCCAGATGTGTTAGAACATTAGCTGCCTGGTGAACTAAATGCCCGTGTAGTGGTCGGATTTTATGAATCACTGTACGGTTATGATTAGAAGCACACGTGAAAAAGTCACTGATCACCAACAGATAGTGTCATTAGCATTCTAAACTGTCTGCAACAAATTAAAAACGTAGAAACTTTAAAAGACCTCATATAAAGAGTGAAAGACAACAGCAGGGCAAGCCTCCTCTGAATTTCCATCAGCAATTTCCAGCTGACCTGCAGCTGTGACAGTCTGCTCTGAAACCTGGAGCAGCAGAGCCTGCCCCAAGTGACTCAGCGCCTGAACCCATAACCTCTGCTTAGAGGATTTGCAGCTGAAAGGCAGCACCATACTGATGCAACAGTACTGCTCTGGGGACCCGACCTAGAATTTCAACATTTAAAACTCCATGTGGATACACCAACTCCAGATACCTTTGCACATGCTCCTGTAAAGTTGGAACTATTCCTTATATTAAAATCTGTACTTACACCATGTAATATGCTTGGATTATGCAAAGATTGAATATACTTTGACAATTTCTGGTACTAACTTCGAAATAGCTATAAAAGTACATAAAACAAGACAACAAATGAACATTCTGTGGTTATCAGATTCAACATGCAACAACTGACATTTTATGACAAATCTTGCCCGCAATTAAATCCATTACCGTGCTGATGCCAAAGCAGAACATCCCCCACTCCCATATCAGAACCATCTGTCATGAACAAGTGTTTAACGAGAAGTCTTGCATGTGAACATTTTTTTTCTCTTCCTACCACCGTTCCACTAGGTGTTGGCTGGCTTTTTCAGCCCAATACCAAGACTCTTACAAACCATGACAAGCCAAAAGCAGCGGACACTGCCTGTTCAGTTCAATGCTTGGAGATGTGACTGTTTTTTTCATGAAGGAAATTCCAGGTTTGTTCAAAGAATTATGTGCTGTATCCTGAAACTATTAATACATACACACATTATTGTCTTCACAGAATCACAGAATGGTAGGGTTGGAAGGGACCTCTGGAGATCATCTAGTCCAACCCCCTGCCAGAGCAGGGTCACCCAGAGCAGGTTGCACAGGAACGCGTCCAGGTGGGTTTGGAATGTCTCCAGAGACAGAGGCTCCCCCACCTCTCTGGGCAGCCTGTGCCAGGGCTCTGCCACCCTTAAAGTAAAGAAGTTCCTCCTCATGTTCAGGTGGAACTTGCTATGCTCAAGTTTGTGCCCATTACCTCTTGTCCTGTCCCCAGGCACCAGTGAAAACAGACTGGCCCCATCCACCTGACACCCACCCTTTAAGCATTGATAAGATCCCCCCTCAGCCGTCTTTTTTCCAGACTGAAGAGTCCCAAGTCCCTCAGCCTTTCTTCATAAGAGAGGTGTTCCAGTCCCCTCATCATCTTCGTAGCCCTTTGCTGCACCCTCTCCAGCAGTTCCCTGTCCCTCTTGAACCAGGGAGCCCAGAACTGGACACAGTACTCCAGGTGTGGCCTCACCAAGGCAGAGTAGAGGGGGAGGATGACCTCCCTCGACCTGCTGGCCACACTCTTCTTGATGCACCCCAGGATGCCATTGGCCTTTTTGGCCACAAGGGCACATTGCTGGCTCATGGTCATCCTGTTGTCCACCTGGACTCCCAAGTCTTTTTCCACAGAGCTGCTCTCCAGCAGGTCAGCCCCAACCTGTACTGATGCAGGGGGTTATTCCTCCCCAGGTGCTGCACCCTACACTTGCCCTTACTGAATTTCATAAGGTTTCTCTCTGCCCAACTCTTGATTGAGTTTTGGTGTTCAGACAATTTTTTCATACAATATGTACTACTTATTTAACTACTAGCATATTATTCCATAAAACACATCTTCTGTGTAACACCTAAATGTGTTAGAAAGGTTAATATTGCATTTTATAACACATGGGCTAATGACAGAATGTAAAAATGCTATTCTGAAAAGCAGAAATGTCAACACATCTCTAAAGACATAAAAGGACACAAAATTAAATGTTACCAACTGCTGAGTCTGAAGAAAGGCTTCTTAAAGTAAAGGGACGAAACAAAAAAAAGGCACAAATCATATTTAAAAAGCATAATAATCTACCTAATGAAACTTTCTAGAATGCTTTTTACACACATAAGCTTCCAGAAATACTGTTCCTTTCCTTTCTACTGCAATATTTCAAAGAGTATATGCGTGAGCCGATGCAGGCAGGATGCAGGAACAGCCACAAACCACGAATGGAAAGCAAAGAACAAATTTAATCTCGATACCTCACAGACCAGGGAATCTCCGAAGCAACACACGGGCAGAGGCACGCAAGCAGGGACTGCAGGCACCGCAGCGAGAGAGAGTTCTTGTTAGCAAGAGTCCTTGGCAGCTAAAGAGTCCCTGTTAGGAAGAGCACACACGGACTCCCTGTTCTTGCTGGTATTTAAAAAGGGTTCAAACAGGCATAGTTTTTCCACTGTGCTTTGATCTTCTTCAACAACAGACCAGGATTCTCAAGTGGCTAGATAAGGTGTCCCTGAGTCCATCACAGACTTATGATATCCAAGTGCAAGTGTTTTTCCTGCAAGCGCCCGAAACTGAATAACGATTAGTGTGATATATGTGTTTTCCAGTACCCCAGGTGCGAGCCACTTGAGTGTACTTACAATCCTCCTCGCCCATCTTCCGCTGCTTTCCCACACTATAAAAAAAAAGAGGGGTCCACAAACGCTGATCATCAATCACTCACCAAATTTTTGCAGCAATTAGTATCCCAGCTTCCACATCTTTTGGCAAATTATAAATCATTAAATGGAATCTCACTGTTCGGAAGGGCATTTTGTAAAATGAATCACGACTGTGCATCTAGTTTCATGAATAGGGATGCATGTGTGTGTATATGCAGACAGACACATATTCATGTCCACACGGTGCTGCACTCCATATAAACACACGAGTATTTGTAGAGACTATACTTTGACATCACTGTGTGTGACTATACATCTGTAGACAGATAGGTTTGCCAATACATACTACCAAATACTCAAAACAAATGACATCCATTAAGTTTGCCTGATGCAACCCTCAAAGCTTCAGGAGGACAGGGTTATTCTGGAAGGCAGAAAGGCAGGGGAGGAGCGAGTTACAGTCTCTACTATGTACTAGGATGCAGGAATGATATATATTTGTTTAAAATAACCACTTTAAAAAAATTAAACATTACCAACCTCTAATAAATGTAAGCCAAAGTAGGGGTTAAATATAAAACGGGGAAACTTGTTAATATCCTGGATTCCCCAAGCCCAGGTTACAAATCTAGTCCATTAAGAAGCTTCTGCAAAGCTAGGAATTCAAAAGGGAAAGTCAGCGTTACACTTTATCAATAGCCGGCACCTGCAATAACCCAGTTGTCCCTACCACCCTACTGATTCCTGAATTATCAGCATCAAATCTTGAGCTCCTCAGGCTTTTCACTTGATGCTTTTAAACTAACATGTCCAAGGGCTAACACCTGCAGACAACAGCACAGCCCAAGGTATAAGCCTGCAAGGAAATGTAAAATGGTAGCTTACATTCCCAAACATTCAGAAAAAAATCCAATGGGTGCAGAAGCACAGCAATTAGCTTCCAGTGGAAGCTGCAGTATACCTTTATTAGTGGCTCAGCACTGCATCTTTAAGTTGCCAAACTAGCCCTGGGAAAAAGTGAGGAGCAGAGCTCAGCACTGGTAGCTGAAAGGCAGGAGGCCAGTAACCAGCAGATTTGATTTACAACAGAAATTTTAATGCTGCAGTGTCCTGAAGCCCTGGGCTGCTTTCTGATGCCAACTTAGAGCAACCACGCTTGCTCAAGTTATGCCTTGTTTATTTTTATTCATTGAAACAGTCATTTTTTTTCTTCAAATTGGATGCATCTAAGGTGGTCAGCAGCACTTACCAAGCCAGCTTTGTGATTTTTTTTTGAGAAAGTACAAGTGAAACAGTGGCATAAACAGGACAATATGAGTACAGTCTCAATTCTTTCAATGAAGTCCCTATAGAAAATACATACAAAAACATAGAAAATATGTTCCTTTGCACTATAATTATGATGCTATAATGACTATATTCCTAGCAGACATCCAAGAAACATGGAAGTCAATTTGGCCTTCTTCCGTTATGACCTTAAGTTAATCAAACAATATCTCAGCCAAAGGGAACAGCCCAGTGAAGAAACCTCACCTAGTTAGTTCACTCTGGAAGAGCTCGACTTGAAATTCATACTTGCTCGTTTGAAAGCCCTGGTAATGAGCATGGATATGTTTATCATACCATGACAGAAATGGAGACAGAAAGGAGGGGAAAAAGAGAGACAAATCATGAAGGTGATGTCTCCCTGATGTTACTAGTCATTATAATGGAAAATGACGGCAAAACATTTGAAAGACAAATCTGTCCTAAGATATTTAATCCAATTTTTCATTATGTTGGACGTTAGAGAAAATTTCATTTCTGTAAGACAAATACAGTACGTGACAGTATTTTTAAAGACAGACAGAATCAATTTGAAGGGATACTGATGTGTACAAACATAGATGTCTGCCCAGGTTCCAGCATAGGAAGGGTATTTCCATCTCCCCTATTTCCCATCAACAGCCACGATGCTGAATAGCTCCAGAGAGTAACCTTTTTCTTTCTCCTTATAGAAAAGCACTATGAGATGGACCACTAAAGCATTGATAGACTATTAAAAAAATAATAATAATAATAGTAATGATCTTTTGCTTCTGTTTCTTCCTTCAATAGTGACTGGGTCAGACCGTGGGAGAGGAGCGCTGGCAGGATTCCAGGCTAATTGTTATATCCATGGACAACGCTCACATCTAGTAAATATTTTTAAGTTAGATTTTTCATGACAACAGTTTTTTCTTCCTGTAAAAGCAACTTCCAGGTGTTTCCATGAGCAAACTGTAAAGGATTACAAAATAAGACTGGTGGCCATTCAATACTGCTGGTCTAGTCCCTTCCCATAAAGGGAAGACAGGAGGGACTAAACATGCACAGCTATTTTTCTACAAAAAATATAATAAAAACTTACTTTAAAATTTTCTAATTAATCAGAGATATTGTACACAGATGTAAATACGTGTTGCTAAGACTAATGCTTTCCTATCTAGAGGTACATTCGGGCCATTATTAGCTTTAATGAACATTTGCCTTCTAAGTCAATAAATTTAGGGAAAAAGAAACCAGAAGTGTATTACTAAAAATACAAGAAATTTCAAGAAATACATCTCCAAATATGGCAGAAGTAGGATAATTATTTATTTCTGGGGAAAAAAAAAACAAAAACCAAAACAAAACAACAAGCACCACAAACATGAAGCCTATACAGAGCATAGTCATCAGCGTACAGATATGCTTCCTGGAAGGCTCAGTGGATGAATGGATTTAGTTTACTAAGAACATCCATTGTGAATGCACGTATGATTCTGTCATTGCTGAAGATTAACAACCTACTGCTATGCTGGCATCATACTTAAGTCTCAGTGAATTATGTGGATGGATTTCTCTTAAAATCTCTGAATTGTTCACAAGTACATGCATAGGTTTACAAAACAAAGTTAAGATAAAAGTTGTAAATGATACTGCAGCCACGGCTATTTTCCATAGAGATGAATCCTACTTCTTTGCAGTCTTTTAGTCCACAGCAATTTTTACTTTGGTCACAAGAAGTATTTTTGGAAGACATCATAGCTTCAGTGTCTGAATCTGTACGTTAACAGAACCTGCATGACCTCCAACAGATTAAAGCACTACAGTCTTTAAATGTCAAAGTGACTTGTGGAGCTTATATGATGTGGAGATACCCACAAATTCATTCTTAATGCAGACTCCAATAACCTCAAAGCAGCTGGTGTAATCCAGATAACTATTCCATCTTTTCCAGTATTTAGATGCTGCTTTATAGTCTTCCATGCCTGCACAATTTCCAGATTTACCGTACACAAATTCCTGTTAAGTGCCGATTAATTCTGCAAGGATTACACTTTCTGTCCCTATATACTGGCTATGTGCAATGCCAGTCACAGGCAAATTCCTGTTTATCAAATCAACACCAGGTTGGGAAATTCCAGCACAGTTCCTAAAAACGGGGCCATGGTCATTCTCAATCTTACAACACAGCTGCAACAGCTGGGGAAGGCATGGACTGAACGTATTAAAGTCCAAATCAACATCTATTTTCCAAGAGCCCTGTAAACTTTCCAATTCCTGCAGAGTCTTCCACTTCTACTCACCAAAGCAGTGGGTAAGCAATCGCAACAAAATTATTAATATTCTAATTAACAGAAAATAAAAGCTATACTTTCCTCCTGACAAAGATCTCTTGTAATAAAACAACCGACTCTGCCGTATAAATTCATCCTTCATTGGACTTTTTTCTATTTCTGTGCTACGCCAGCTGGTTTGCTTAGAGCAACGAGCTGTTAAATTAGATAACCATGTTTTTAATAAGTCAGTCTAGTAGAGCACTTTTGAACGGCTTCACAACGCACAGATGTCTAAATTGTCTGTAGAGTAATACTAAGTGGTAAAAACAGGGATTTATGATTCTGTTGAGTCCACGAGTGAAAAATACATATTTCCTCAGCACAGCTACCACCTTTTAATTAGTGTTTTAATTAGTCCTAAATAAAATTACACGTTTATGTAGCATTAGGAATTATTTTGGACTAACTACAGGTTAATAGGAATAAAGCATCCACCTGAACTCAGAGCTAAACTGAATGCACAAAGAGATACGTAAACCCTACCTAGTGGTGAGCAAGGCGAGTTTGGGCTACAGAAGGTTTCCTAAACTTTCTACTCTGACTTTAACTGATCCCGAGAAAAGAATCCACAAAGTCATAATCCTGCAGCACCAGCTAAATTCAGGAGTCCCATGTGCCCCAGGACGCCTCTCCAAGAGTCCTACTAGTGAAACAAGACCTAAGGAGGAAAGGCCCACAGATAAAGATTTTATTGCTGCTGGGACAGCAGGTGCCTGCAACGTAAAGCTACAGTGATACTCAGGGGTACTTTAGAACCAACTGAACCATTACTCTGGGCTTGGAAAAGAAAGATTCTCGGGGAGATCTGCAGGATTGGTGTGGCCTCGTCACACCCCTAAAGCAAAGGGTCTCAGACACTTCGTCTGGCAGCCCTCGTGCAGACTTGCTGGCACAGAAATGCAGCAAACCTCGTTCAAAAGCCTTTCCAGAAAGCCACTGGAGGGGCTGCAACTGACATGGATGCTCTCAAAACATAACAGCATATCAAAATGATTTTTAAAATAGTCAAGGAAAGCATTTTGACATTTTTCTTGTAGCTTTTCATAAAGTTTTCATTATTTTTCAGGCAGGGTGCTAGTTACATTTTTTTGGTAACTAAAAATGCAGTTTGGATTTATATAAAGAAGCACTTCCAGGGAAGACAAGGTTACCTTTAAAGTTGCAAGTGCTTTGTAATGTGACGTATTATAAAAAATAAATATGAAAAAAAAATTAAAAGAATCAATGAAAATCCAACAAAGAAAACCACTTTGGTTTTAGAAGCCAAGAAAATATGCACGACTTAGAAATCAATGAAGTATCTATTCACTAAAGTGAGATTTCTTTTATAGCACAGTACTTAAAAAATAAATGTGAAGCTTAACTAACGAAACACACAACAAAATACAGAAAACTAAATCTTTAAATTAATTGATTACATCTACATAATATTTTACAGTTCAATAAACTGTAACAAAAGCCAACTTGTTTCCAAGAACCGGGCAGGTTTTTTTGCTAACCTGTACAAGCAATATCATTTGAATAATTTAATTAAAAAAGAAGATGTAATCAAGACATTCTAGGTACCATACAGAATGCATTTAGATGACTTACTAGCTCATCACACCTTTTAACTGCAATAACCATCATCTCTACAAAGCCTATCCTCTTTGCATCTTTCTTTGTTCTCTTAGCTTCACCAACCTGTGCAATTCCTAAAGCATGAGCTGTGCAAACAATCCTCATCTGTTTATGTCAGCTGGCTCCAGAGGAGAACACCAAGTTGACAACTCTGCAAGTTGTGGTACTCCCCAGCCATTCTCCAACATCCCCATGTTGATAAATGCATTCCTGTTTCCTACTTGGCTCTACCTTTATTCTCCGCTGTTCCACTATATGGGTCTGTTCTTGCTTTCTGTTGACTACAGCGAAGAGAGCACTGGCTGTGCTCCTACATATAATCTTAATAAAGTCAATGGGAAAATCCTTATGACTTGCCACAAGGGAAGACCTTGGGATCCTGGTAGTCACTAAACTGCCCACAAGCCAGCAACACGCCCTTACGGCAAAGGCGGCCAGAGCATGCTGGGCTGCATTAGGCAGAGCATTGCCAGCAGGTCGAAGGAGGATGGCACGTGGCCCCTACCAACCTCAACCATCCTGTGATTCACTTCTAGGACTGATCAGCTTCCAAAAGAACTTTTTTTTTTATTTTATTTTTTAAACTCAGCGCCATAGCTGTAAACTCCCAAATGAGTTCATCTATTTTTAACTAATGGCTAAGTAATTGAAATAAAAATCTCGTCCATCAGCTTCTGTCTGTGAGGGGAAAATTCAGTTCTGGTTTACGTCTACAAAATCTGGATGTTAAGTGAGTACAACAGACAGCTTCACCTCAGGAACTTCAGGTGACAGACTATAAAAACAGAAAAGATAAAAATATTTATACAGAAAAGGTGAGACAAAAAAGGGGACAAATCCTTGTCTTCCTATATTTGATGGAAGGATTAAGACTGAAGGAGGTTACTGGGCTTTCAACTTTAAGTTCCTCAAGAAAATTTATTTCACAATATATAAAAATACCCTAAGGCATACAACCCAAGTAGAGCTAATTCCAAGTGCACCAAAACAATTTCAAAGGATTACAAAATCCAAAGTACTATGACCTGCTGCATTCTTGAAATGCTCTTCTGTCTATCGTGTCTAAGAATTTCAGCATTAAGTTTGTTGATCAACTTTAGACCATAATACAACTCCGCCAAAAGCGGACTGTAACTTTGAAATATTTAATGTATGTTAAAAGTATCAAATGTAATAATCAAGGTAGAAGTCACAAATTTTCTTTAAAATAGGGTTTATATCAAGTAACAAAGTTAGCAAGCTCAGTCAAGACATTTATTTATTTATTTCCCTCAGGCTGCTAAATCTTAAGACCAGCTCCTAAGGCAGCTCAGAACTGAAGAAAGGGTAGATGAAGGAACAAACCCATGGCTGAGAGAATAAGAGTGGAAAGAGAGAAACAACTTATATGTCCTGTACCTAATGAAAATTCAAATAGAGAATAAATATAACTTCACAGCAACAGAAACCTATTGATCAAACCAAAATATTGTTGAGCTGGGCTAAAGGACTGTCTCAGAAATATGCCAGGATGGCACCGAAGCTCATAAAGCTTTCAAGCGAAAGACAAATAAATATTGTTCTAAGAGAAGATGGTCTTGGGGAAATGATTGCTTACTAAATCACAGTCCTTAGATTTGGTTCACACCAAATGGCTCTTAGCTCCAAAAGTATCTAAAATTCAAATACCATTAGGAAGTATTGGTCCTGTGTGATAGTTTTCCCCCTCTCAGATAAGATTTAATAGACGTGACTTTGAAGACGCTCAGAACTTTAAATACTGTTATTAGTAAATTTGACAGTTATCAAGCTTTATCAACAGATCCTCCAAAAACTAAAAGATCACTAAAAGTTTAAATGAGCTCACCTGAGCCCCATTCATGTTCTGTAAAAACATTCAGGTGTATCCAGAAGCTTCTGGACTTCAGACTTGTTGCAGAAATGAAGCCAAATCACACGGATTCTCCACTGCACTAAAAATGGACATTCTACATGCATTAGGGGGAAAAAAGAAGTTTAAATACAGTGCTGGCAAGTTTACCTCTATACATGAACTCGCAAAAGTAATGTTGTTAAGTATGTTAGAATACGAACTCCCATATATGTTTTCAAGCCTAGCTCCTAGATCATCCTTGAGAATTGCCATGGACATCAGCTCCAGAAATGTAACACAGATGAAGAGAAGGAATTCTCAAAGAATGAAACCATCGTTAGTCTGTTGACAAATTCTGCCTAACCTTTAGAAATGCAGACATACAGACACAACAATACCACACTCATTTTTTCTCTGGCTTATCACTTACTTTTAAAGTGCATGGTCTACCAGTTTGATACTATAAATAATTCAAGGAAAGCCAAGTTTCCAAACCCTTGTGTTTTGAGTTCAAAATAGCTGAGTTCAAGAACAGGCTTGCTTTTTACTACCGCCAAGTCCTTACACACAAACGCACCACCTCCCCCTCATGTTCTCACAGTTCTGCTGGCAAAAAACAACAACGTAGCATCCCTAGGTGAGCTATATATACGCAGACAATATTACGGAAGCACTTTGAAATGTGTCCAATTCAATAAAACCTGAAGAGTTTTAATTGTACTTTCAGCTTTGAATTATTTTACAATTGATTGTATTTCCCCTTGAAAAAATTTCATAGGTATTTTAATGCTATGGAGTGATATAAATCTATCAATATCGTAGTCAATTTTAAATTTCTATTGAAAACTGTTCAACAGATAATAGAAACTGTAACAGAAAACACCCACGCTTACAGAACACTATAACTGCTAAAAACTGCCCCAGGTGTTGCAATAATACTTGTATTTTTGTTTCTGAAGGATGTAGGTGAGTACGAAATGTTTCGGTAATAAGTGTTTCTGGGCAATAGGAGCGCAGTCATCCAAACTAAAAATCATGTCTGGCATTTTCATGCAGAAAGACTAACACTGAATACTGTTGTATGAGAATCTAACACGGAAAAGAGCAAAATACTTGTTTATTCCCATAGATCCTTGTAGTACAATTCTATTGAATAACAATAAACAAAACATGTAAAAATTTTGTCTCTTAACTAATGCTTTCTTTGTAGACTTCATGTAATATTTTAATTATTAACTAGTAGGTATATATTTTTAATATAGATAAAAGTTATTATTGTTAATCTTTGCATGACACTCAAGAGCAAGACACACATTTCAATGTCGGTTTTGGTGTTTGTGGCAACTGACCTCACTGGAGAGAGAGAGATGTGGTCCGTGGGACGCAGTCACAAAGCACAGCCGTAGACAAAGAAGTCCTATCCAGATCAACTCACCCTTGTGGACAGGAAACTCTCAACAAGGAATGACCTACTCTAGCCTTGTTATTGGAAGTTGCCTATCACAGCATTAAGCGTTTAGACTTTAAAATGAGAAACGAGGTAAATACTTTGTGTGAACACGATGCACGAAGTACTGTTGTGTGTTGGTATTATCAACAAATTTGATAATCTTCGTTGCACTTGAGTGAACCAGATATATGAAGTCTGAATCATCTCTCTAATCACCCCAATGCTGGGGTTTTTTTTCTGCCCCCAAATTTCATTTCAAGCTATAAAGAGATGTGAAAACTTACACCAGAAGAAACAGTTCAATTACATGCAACTAAAATAGCAAGAACAGAAGCCCCCTTATTTCGCAGGACTTGGATGATATATTTATCACTACATATAGTTTATATTTCTACTAGCATTCAGTGTGCTACCCAAAACATGTAATTATATACCAGAACTATAATTTGCAGATGTCCTTACTTCATTGAGCACAAAGAAATTAATTGCCCTTTTTCTAAAGAGGATAAAAACTTTGCATGTAGGTCTCTGAGCAACTCTCAGGATGTTAATAATGTTACAAATATAATACAATATTACACAAAATAATACTAGTAAAATTTCCACTTCACACTAATAATTAATCAGAAGACTGCGAGTGCAATTAAGTAGTCTCATATATTCAGCCATAAGCAGTGTCTTTCCAAAATAAATTAAAACTACCAAAAATATTCAGAATACAGAACTATTTTTTGCAGTGGGTATTAGCAATGTTCTTAACTCTTTCTACAACGTAATATGAACTTTGTACCGTTCAGAAACTGAATTTAAGGAGCGGCTAACTACGCAAAATCCTCTGATGGGCAGATTCTGACATCTCAGGCTTTACTTGAAGTGTTCCAGGATCCAGGATTCGCCTAGCTTTTAAAAAATAAAAATAAAAATGGCCCTCCTCTGGCTCCCCATATTTCAAACCAGCCCGTTCATACAGGCTCCTCACTGAGTGTGATGAAGTTACCTGAGTTTGGCATCAGCATGGAACATCAAGACCTTCATTTCAGGATGTGATGTACGCTGACTCTTGGAGGAGCTATCCTCCATCAAGTCTCCTTTCCTTCTGGTTATTTCAGGCACTTAGCAATTAGCTCACTTTTGGGTTTGCAAGGTAAAGTGCACAGTTAGCACTTTCTCTTTGGCTGCTGTGGATCACTTGGAATAGTTCCCTGAGAAATAACAGACTCGAGTGCTTACAGCTTTTCTGCATTGACCCTGAGTTTTTCTTGTATTTCCTGAATCCCTTTACAGATTTCATCTGCTTCCTAGATTCGCAGAAGAACTCTGCCGTGGTAGTTCCAGAAGCTTGCCGTGGTAGTCTCTCCAGTCTTTGTGTAGTCTCCCCTTTTCAGCTACGGTATGCAGTTCACCTAAATTTCACTTACATGACCGTAACACCTGACCCTCCAACCAGTCAAGTATCATGTCAGATCACATTACAGCCTGCAACTGGCATTGCAGTAACTTTGATTTCATTTCTATTTCTGAATCACAAAGGACAAAGCAATTTTACCCACTTTTACAAAAGTGATGTTCCTAATTCTTCTATGGCATCTTAATTAGCCCATCATACACAAAGTATTTAAGAGAATAACTATTTAGTGGGGTTTTTTTGTTAAGTTATAGCTAGCTATCAAAAAGAAGACCAACTGACCTCTACATGACATTAGGACATAGTGACAGGTACCAACATTTGGTACCAACATTTGGGCTTTTGCTACGACCCAGGTTAAAAATATGTTGATTATTTGTCTCACAAGGACTAATTTCGCAGTAACTACGGGTTTTTTCTAAGATACGTCATTTAGCTTCAGTTTATACTGCTGTTCTGAGAAACTAATGCTGACTGCACAAACAATGAGATGAAATGGCAAACACAAATGACCACCAGCAAGTGTTAAAGACCACTTCCCAGCTTCCATCCATAGTGCTTCACAGCCTCTGGGCACAATTACTCAATCATTATTCAGTCCTGATAACATTGCACAACTTATTTTCTCAATTATACTGAAACTATTCAAGAATTAACATACTCACTCACCTCTGCCTGTCTCACTGACAAGATTCAGGCCAGCAGCTATTTTGATACATGGTCACGTCTGAGGCGTCACAAACTGCTGCTGCCTCTGCTTACATGATGCAGCAGGATGTGATAGTCTCTGGATCATCATTACTCTTCCTCCTGGAGGGGACCTGCATCTAAACCCTCGGTTCTCCATGCTTCATAAGGAATCACTGGGGCAGTCCTCTGGCTCATGAGGATACTGCTCTGAGGAACCTCACTGCCTATTTATGAAATAAGAGGCTCCAGGACCACCTCAGGTGACAGGCAAACAGATGAGAAGGCACCAGAAAATTAGTGCCTGCAATGCTGTTTGTGATGCTGATGGCCTTTTTCCCAGAATTTAATCTTAGTGCCTCCATTATTTCCATCCCTCCCAACCACACCGTAAAATCGATGCTTTGCAGAGCACAGCACTGCAGCACCAGGCAACACCAGAACATACCAAATTCCAGTTCCTTTAAGCAAAGTGATGCCTTGTTCCAAAATAAGTTACTACTTTCTATGAGCAAAAGTGCCAGGATCCCCAGGCCAGGTTTGCAGCCTGCCAGCACAACTCCTCTCAGGAGGAATCATTATTTATTCCAGCTGAGGATGTATTGATTTAAACAACTCTGACAATTATTTCACCACTTCATACCGCATAAGAAAATGCTTTCAAATACAGATTTGTGGTGGCAGGAGGGCTGTTAAATGGACATTTTCCTTTTTGCCAGTTTGCTGTACTAAGCTGAGACTGCAGATGTAGCATTGCAAAGAAAAAAAAAAAAAAGGCCTTATGCAACATTGGCTCTATTTCTCTGGAACCAGATTATAAACACTGACCCTTACACTAAACTACATAAAAACACTGGAGATTAAACACGCTTTATTCCAGTGACTTGCACAAAACTTTATTTCGGAAAAATTATTTCCCAAAGAATGAGTCTTGAGCAAGAAATATCCTGTCACGCCTGATATTTAGGCTCTGTATATGTCAATCTAGCTGAATGCCAGATAAACAAACCAGTTAGTCAACTGAAAACCAGCAAAAGAGCTAGTAGGAAAAGCTGGTTGCAAACTATAATTTAGGTCCCCCAACATTTTCCATTATTTTTCCATGACTCACAGATTCATAAAACCTCATTCTTAGGATTACCCACTGTCATGGTTTTGGCTGGGATAGAGTTAACTTTCTTACAAGCAGCTGGTATAGTGCTATGTTTTGGATTTAGGATGAGAATAATGTTGATAACACGCTAATTTTTTTAGTTGTTGCTAAGAAGTCAAGGCCTTTTCTTCTCCTCACACCACCCCACCAGCCAGAAGGCTGTGAGTGCACAAGAAGTTTGGAGGAGACGAAGCCAGGACAGCTGACCTCAACTGACCAAAGGGATATTCCGTTTCCATACCTGGAGTACTGCGTCCAGCTCTGGAACCCTCAGCACAAGAAGGACATGGACNCACTGGCCCAGGTTGCCCAGAGAGCAACCTCCAGGGTGGAGGCCCCATCCCTGGAGACATTCAAGGCCAGGCTGGATGAGGCTCTGAGCAACCTGATCTAGTTGAAGATGTCCCTGCTCACTGCAGGGGGGGTTGGACTAGATGACCTTTAAAGGTCCCTTCCAACCTGAGATATACTATGATTCTATGATGTCAGGCTCAGCATATAAAGCTGGGGGAAGAAGAAGGAAAGGGGGAACATTCAGAATTATGGTGGTTTGTCTTCCCAAGTAACTGTTATGCATGAGGGAGTCCTGCTTTCCTGGAGATGGCCGAAGACCTGCCTGCCAGTGGGAAGTAGTGAATGAATTCCTTGTTTTGCTTTGCTTGCACGTGCTGCTGTTGCTTTACTTGTTAAACTATCTTTATCTCAGCCCACAAGTTTTGTGGGAGTGAATGAATAGCTGCATGGTCCCAGTTGCCAGCTGGGGTTAAGCCACGACACGCACTTTTTCCTGCTAATGCTTAGGACAGAGGAAATCTTATCGAAAGCTGCAGCAGAAAAGGTTCTGTGAGCTGTGTAGAACTATTTTCGCTAACAAAGCTAAGGGAACATAAGTTATTTAGTCCATATTAAAAAAATTATTAGATTTCTTTCACTGGGGAAACTGTAGTCGCTTTACAGTTTAGAATTGTGATTACAACTTTACAAGGAATTTACCCTTGTGTTAAGATGCACTTTTTGACATGCCATGAAATTTAAAGAAATTGGAAGCCACAGGAAAAAAAACACCAAACAAAAAAACCCCACCAAAATGAAGAACATTTCATGTACGTTTCTGACACGCTCATCAGTATCACACCAACTAATTCTCTGAAGATCCCTTCTACATATAGATTCCGTCTATACATATAGCTGGTAAAATCAAGGAAAACATTTTTATTTGGAAAAGGACACTAAAAAGAAAACAAAAATATCGAGGATGATTCCCACAACAAAGCAACATACTGCTAAAGAGCTTATTGGAGAAAGGCGGCTCACAATCCTGCCTCACTGCTGTGTCTGAGCAGGGGGTGGGAAGAAGCATTTCTTCATGAGCATCCTCTAACAGAAGGCTCACAGGCTTAAACAGGACATCTAAGCCTGACGTGCAGTGAGGTCTGAGGTTACCTCAGGTACGTCTAGCCTGGAAGGTACTGTCAATACTTCAGGTTTATTTGTCTTATACTTGAAAGCCATGCTCTCACCCAACAGATGGGGCTGACCATGTAACAGGATGCTGATGAAAAGGACCCAGGTTTGTAAGAGAATCTCTTCTGTGATCAGGCAAGGCAGCGTAGATTTTCGTGAGCATCCAGAGCCATGGGAAGAAAGAACATGCACTTCTGGATGACAGGAAAGACTGCACTGCAAATCTGATTCTGCTAACCTCCACTTTCGGGCCAACTGAGTACTGTTAATTCTCTTGGCACAAAAATGGGAGAGTAAGAAATCAGCTTTCACAGCTCATGGCTTAATTTGAGCATTTTCTTTTAATGCACCAAGGTTCAAAACCTGTAAAAGTAGACTCTGTTTTTATCTCAAGTTATTGCTGTAAAATTTGCCCAGTCCCCAAAGTCAAGTTTCTTTCACCATCCTTTTTCTGAAAACAAAGCACTGAGATGTGGCAGACATCCTATCAGACAGATCTTCAATTACCACTGCAGCAGCAGAATGCAGCATCTAATGGTTTCTAGCCCTTACTCAGCACCGAGCTGCGCTGCAATCCAGAGATAATATTGACAGTGCTTTGGGAATATCTAAAGGCAATACAGCATCTCTTCTTACAGAATTTATATTCATTAGTTTTAGCAAGCTCTTAATTGGCCAAAGCAGAGGTGAATGTTGGGTGGATTCATCAACGATCTGTGCTTAGTTAAACACATCTCTAGGAAATTCAGTAAAATTGACATTTTGTGCCAGCAATGCAGACAGAAGTCAGAAGCTGTGAATCCTCTAAATTTACTGCAAGACATAAAAGGGAGATCAGGTAGCGCTGATAAATTTCAAGGGCTGCCAGAAAGCCCCAGTCAGATGTCACAAGCTATAAACTTACGGAGAGGGCAACTCAAAATAATTCTTTTTGGGGTTAGCTGCACTGTCATGACTTATTTCTGACGTGGAGTTTTACCTCCCTGCAGATACAGCAGGGCTGAGCAGATCCTTGTGAGCAGGCGGCAGCTGGCTCGCACCGGGGACGAAGCTCTACAGGTACCCTCTGCAAGGCTGCGAGTCCTGAGCATGCCACAAGTCTCACCACAGTAAAACGCAAGATGATTCTCAAAAAGAAATGAAGTGTTGACTTGGTATCTGTAATGGCCAACTGACATGCGCAAAATAAAATCATTAATTCAGGGCTTTGCAGCAGTTCTCGCAGGATAACAGTTACTCCCCTTCACATTCCCTCTGCCTTTTTAAGCCACACTTTCCCATCCGACTTTATTTAAAAAAAGGAGGAAATTAATTACATCTGAAGTAATTTTAAATTTAAAATCCTTTAATTCACTTCTTTCAGACACACAGTTTTAGAATATATTAAGAAGATGTTAGGTCTAATATTCTTCTCAGAAGGCTGAGAGACTAATTTATTTCCATGGAAGGCACACACGTCTCTGAAAGCAAATAATGCCGTTAACTCCTTTAATCCCTCCCCATCACAAATGATCTATTTTGCTACTTAAGTACTGAATCGTTAAAAAGTTGAGCAAGCAAGGTTCCAATACACTCAGACCCAGGGATGTAAGAGATGCAGACTAAAAGCCTGCCTTGCCCTGAAGTGCCCCCCTACACCCCGGCAGGCAGCAGCAAAGCACCCTGCGACACCTACAACCCTGCCTGGAAAGTCTCCCCTGGCTGAGCACCGTCCCAACACACCCAGCTCCTCCCTGGCATAAACGTTGCTAGAGATCCTTAATTGAATGCACCAAGAGAAACTGGGCACAGTGTATTAAAAAACAAGAGACTTGAAACATTCGATTGACCCCGAGTTTCCTGAATGATGTCTGTATACAGAAATATTAACTTTTAATGTAATTTACGTACTTACTCCTGAAAAAAAGGCCCATTGCAATATGACGCATTTATTTTTTAATTGTAAGAACATTAACTCACTTGACAAAACACGTAGCAAATACACAGAAAATTTTATGCCATGTTGCTAAAGTAAACTGGTATTGAGCTCCAGCTTCAGCACTCAATTACAAGTTAACATGCTGAACAAGCCAGATTTCTGATCTTGTCCCAGGATGACATACTGGCAACGCACAGTGCAGCACTCTGAGGAAGGCACTAGTCATGTAAGATTTTACACTACAGTGTTTCACACCAGACCCTCACCTGTGCATTCTGGCTGCATGAGATGGTCAGGCCTGATGGCGATATACAGTCAATCGCCACAATCTGTTCTCCTAATCAGGCAGATTAAAAACACATCCCAATGATTAAGGAAGCATAATGATTTTTTTCTAATACTCTAAGTGCTATCTGACATAACAGCCTGCAGTAGGTAACTCGAATTTTAGAAGATTACCTATATAAATATTAAATAATATAGAAATCTATGTGCAAATACACAGTCAGAAAAAGTATTTTACGGAGGAAATGTTCTTACATCAGTAATCTATGGAAAAGAACTGTAATATTCCCATACTTAAACACTATATTTCAAAGTAGCACTAGCAGTGTGCTAAAAGGGATCAACCATCAGTAAATATTTATTTCACAAGTCACCTACAAAAAGCTTATAATGATTTTTTTTTTCCTGGAGCTCTAACATTGAAGATTGGCAATTAAATTATTTTTTTTAAAGCAATGCAAAGCAGACAAAGCAGCCTGAAGATGATGAAAATCTGAAGGCGCGAGAGGACACTCAGAAGCCTGAAGATTAAGGGCTTGTTATGCTGCAGAGCAGTTAACACACTTGAACTTAAGCAGGGGATAATTTCTTCCAGATGAGGAAGGAAGGTGGACAGAAGACTCATGATTAATAATTATCCTAATCTACTTTTCACCATTCCTGCACTGAGGTTTATAATCGAATGGGATTTAGCAGCAAAGGAGGATAATTTGAGCCTGTGTGCAGAGCATGATGGTTTTCACAACATGCGCTCAGCCAGGGCTGTCTCTTCAAAGACAGCTCTGCCTCCCCTTTCCATATGCAGTCTTCATCACCCCAGTAAGAGACCTGCTGGCACCCATCCGTATGGCAGAAACGCGCTAAACTCTGAAACCATTTGGCAAAACACTAGTGAGTGTTTTTTACATGTTACATCTAACCCAAAACACCCAGCACTAGCTAGACGCTACTAATAGGTTACCTCGAAAAGGCTGTAAAATTTGAACTGTTTCAAAAGCATGCAGAAAAAGGGATGATATTCACTTACAACAACAAAGGCAAGACCTATTTATGGGGACATACTTGAGGAGCCCCCTCCCAGCTAATAACACAATGAGAATGACAGGACATGTGTGGGAAAGATGGGCTATGTAGGATATATCCCCTTTTGGGACCGTGCGTCGTGCTCCATCCTGAAGGTAGCACACTATAGAGTGGGATTAGGGGTACGTTCCTTGTAGCCTGAATTTTCATATTACATTAGATATTATATTCTTCTATATTATATTAGCATATTTGTAATTGTGCAACACAAACAGCATTGCTGCGCCACAGTAACCACCAGAGCACCACCAGAGCTATCGTACTGGCAGCAGCTTGAACCAGCAACTTGGGAAATGCTTGCAGTCTCTTTCGTCAGATTAAGTGGTAAAACAGTCACTGTGGCATTGCTTGTGATGCTGTTGAAGACTCAAACACATTTTAAGAAAATTGTAACAAAGACCTGTATTGGTATTCAAAACGAAAAAAAAAGATGCCCAAGAGATAAGTATCACGAGTAGCGCAATCCCATGACAGATGTAGCAGCAATCCACTCAGGGACTGTAAGAAAGGTCTACCAAAAGCCATGTAGGGCTGCTGAAAAATAATTTGTCACAACTGGTCATAGCCGGGGGAGGGGAATCAAATTAGAAAAGTCATGCCTTGTTACGAGAAAATGGGAAAAAATGAAAAATTACAAGAGCGAACAAATGGCATCTTCCCAAAAGATTTTAAGTAACATTTGAAAAGAATCCAAATACAAATACTTGACAGAAAAGAGATCCATTTTCAGAAAATGAATTCGTCAGGGTGGTTATTTTGAAGGTTTGGTACTTAATGCCAGCAATAACATCCTTCCCTTTCCCACAGCATAGGTCTGAACAGGGGTTGACACACAACCCAGTGACTTTCCTTTTGTAGCTGTAATGCAAGCAGAATCCACACGTCTTAGTGAAGCAGAGGGGGAGGAACTCAGTAAATTAGTTAGATTACAGTAACAGAAATTTCATTTTCCTATTTTTATGGCCTTGGACAGATAAAAAAAACATTCAGGAAAAACTCTGGCACGACCTTTTTGATGGATTATATACACTTTACATTCTACTTTTATACCTACATATAAAAAAGCCCATAGCTAAACCAGAATTCCATATGTGAAGTACGAGAAACTAAAATACTGAAACATATATGTCATTAAAAAAACCACCAGAATCAAACCTCTAAAAGATACACTGTACGCATATCTTCTTTCTGTGAGCTGCCTTACTATCACTCCTATCAGAATTTACACCTTGGTGTTTAACATTTCCAGAAGTTGCTTTGCAAATTCTTCGGGATCTGCAGTGTCATCTGCCATGAAAACCAGCCCGCAAAGACCTGACATAATTAACGTCTAGAAGGATCTCCATACTCAAATGTGTGAAATGCAGAAGAAACCCAGAAACACAATAAGGATAACCAAATACAGATCAGGGTTAAGTGTAAATGTGTTAATTATATGAAAGCTTTCCGATGCTTCACAATGCTGGTCTTCCCTTAGTTGCTGAAGAGAAGTTTTTAACGTAACTATGTTAGAGGTAGCATTGTATCATAATAAAACAGGGAACAGTGAATGCACAGATAGAAAATTAGCATTAAAAATGGTCTGGAAATGCAGATATTGTACCACTGGCATAAAAAGGAAACAAAGCAACAGATGGAAAACAGGAAGGTCACTCTGTCTAGGAGAGTAGAGACACTTCAGTTGCAGAATTATGCCAGCGATTTTCAGCAACAAAGACTCCTCGATTAGGTTTTCTTTTCCCACGAAGTTGCGCAGAAGGACAGAGACTGCCTTTTTCCCCTCTCACTACAAATCAAACAACAGGATACATTTACCGCAGTCAAAAACCCAGCACCTGGCGGATGACTGACGCGATGTGAATCCACCCAGCTGAAAGAAAAAACCTCCACTGAGAAAATAGTTTGGGTTGAAACTCAGACCACTGCATAGATCAGGTCCCTGAAATAAGTTAAAAAGTGCAGAATTTGCCACGGTCACTGCTAGTAAAAAAACCTGCAGATCACTAACTTGAGTAATTTTCCTCTAAGGAAGAAAATTCATTAAGATATTGTGTTTACCAAACGCAGACCCCTAACTAAAAGGATGAGAATCCATCAAAATAAGTTTGGACTAACAGGTGTTTAAAAATAGTGTTGAGTTTATACAAGACACTTCATTTTTGTCATGTTTTCATTGCACTGAAAACATACCTTAAGAAAAAACTGGTGCAATTAAAAATCTGGATCTTCCAAATCTGTTGTGTCAGCAACTTATTTTCAGACTAGTTTTAATAATTTTGGTTTTCATCAAATAGAGTCAGTCCAAATTAAATTTTAGGAAACTGTAAGGAATCTTATATGGCAAAACCTCATAAGCATTCTTAATAAACACACAGATACTTGCCTTTATTTTCATTTTGTTTAATTGCTCTTAACAGTTTACCCTTGGAGAGTGGGGCAAATTCCTCGAGATTATCAAAAGAAACATTGCATCCTTTGGATCTGAGACACAGTCTTGTTACCAAAAAACGATTTTGGGGGTTTTATTTCTCTGCTTTTTTTTTAGGAAGCTTCTTAATATAATCTATAACCAAACATATACTGAAATAAACATTGTTGAAAACTTAATATACTAAATTGACTTTTTAATCTAAATAATAGAAGAATCAGTGTGACAAAATACGCAGACAAGAGCTAAGCTGGACTCCGCTGTCAACTGTCACACAATTAATACAACACCACAAACTATGGTGAGGCCTCTAAAATGTTCATCAAAAAACTCATGAAGTTTTACTTATGAAAACTGACTTGTTAAGTTGACAAAACTGCATACGCAGGCAAAACCCTCATGTATAAATGGCCTGAGACTTGTAACCCAGACTTCTAAGTGAGCTGTGGCAAAAAGGAAGAAAAATAAACTGGAATTGCACACAGTGAAATGGAGAATTTAACAGTGTGTTATTACTTTTCTCAATGGCTTTTCTATAGTGCTTAACGCTAATATATTAACCATCACCTCAAAATTGTTCTGTTAATCCCAGTTTGCTGACAAGAAATTAAAGTACAGAAAGATTAAAAAAAAAAAAGCACAGAAAAAAACCCATACAAATAATAAAAAAAAAAGCAACTGGTTATTTGAGGACCCAAACACAGCTGCTTAAACACTGCTTTTTTATTTTTTACCCCTTAGAAGTATAATCTTCTTATGGGAGTCATGACTACTGCATTTTGTACGTATTTATTTACTAAATACAAGCATATTCCTACAGAAACGTTTGTTGCTCTTCTTTTTTAATTAAAAATTCTGTTTGCTTTTATGCTTAGGCACCATCGCTTCAGTCACCGAATTCTTGCTGCAGTCATTCACACATCATGTCAACAAAGGATTCTCTCTAACACAGTGTAATTAAACAAAGAGCCAAAGATCCATGCTGTACACGAGGCACGCGCTGTGTGTATATAGACCCCAGTACTACACTTACTAAGAATTCATAATTAAAAAAAAAAATTAAAAAAAAAAAATCAACAAACAAAATGTCATTGCCAAATATAACTTACACTGAAAGGTTTGGTCTTTTGTACTATTTACAAAGACTCTTGGGAATAAAATCTGCAAGAAGTTCACATATAAAGATCAAGATGTTCAAGACACTGTCTCTATATTTTTAATCAAAAATCCAACTCAGAAATCGCAAGTATCTGCAAGGATTTTCTTTTATGATTTTGCATATTATGACATGACAGAGAAGGTGAAAAGGAAATGACTGCTTAGTTTATTCCACTATGAAAAATTATTAAGCGTGTAATAAAACAGGAAGCCTGAGGCAGCTGTTTTGAAACCATATGCAAGTACGTTGTAAGACTGTTTGTCACAGAAATTTTTGGGTACTGTAAGTGACAAGGAGCAGCTAGAAAATAAAGGGGCTGGGAGGCAGAAAATACATCAGTTGATCATTCATGCTCCAAAAGGAAGAGTTAGGTAGAGATTATCTATCCGAGAAGAACATTTTGGAGACTCAGAATATCTTCATGACAAATAACAAATACTAAATTTAGAATGTATGCACAGAAACCAATACAGCTACCAAAGAGAACAGTAGTGAAGACGGAACCGTCTGAACCGTCATTTTTCACCATGTAAATGTACCCACCCTAAAGCTAATCCAAGCAGAATCCAGCTTGCTGAAAAACCTCCCATCATCTTTCCTAGACTAAACTACCTGTAAACAACGCTTAAACATTTGCCTGGTGAGGAGATCACCAGGCACTACATGTTAGACTGACCAAACAGAAAAATTTGGAGATTTCAGCTCTTCAGACCAACAGACGCCTCCCTGCACTCTCCATACATACAGCTGTTGATGTTCCTCAGCAAAATGAATCCTCCAGGCTGAACCAATTTTAGCATCTAGACCACCCATGAGAAAAGAACAAGCTCAAAAATTTGAGTCTTGGGCCTGTTGTTATACCATTCATCCTCCACCGGTTTTTTGGTGGTGGTTTGACATCTACAAGAGTTCATTGAGTTAATCTTGTTCCACTTAGGGCTGGTTAGAATCAAACCCTGAAATTTTGCTATCTTTTACCAAGCCTTTCCATTACGCATGCAGCAATCTGAAGTGTAAAAACATCCTTATGAATTTAATCCTTCATAAAGGCACATAGTCTCTGCATACATACAATTATAGCACTTGACACGAAACGCCCACTAAGACAACACGGTCATGCCCCCATTGAGGGCTACTAGACACAAACATCTGTCACTTAAACAAATGTCACTGAGTGTATCAATTTGAAGACATCACTTATCCATACAGAATGGAGAAAAAAAAAAAAAAGTTTTATATTTGGGTTTATGGGGTGACATGTCTTTGAGTGACAGATGCCTGTGCCAGAAGAGTGCTAACAGTGTTTTATTGAGAGAGTAATCACCTCCAAAAGACTTTACCCAATACAATAAACTAAGTGTTCTTTCTTTTATGGTAAGCTCTTTTTATACTTTTAAAATCCCCTTTGTCAGGGATTGAAGTTGCACAATTTAAAACCACTGCATATGTTAAAGTAAGGCAGCCTAAAGCATTCAGAAAACATTGCATTATTTGTGCCTAAGCGTAAATCCTGGTGTTTAGATCTCATTATCTTGGTTTGACCACGAGACTAGAAACAAGTCATGCAAATTTGTAAAACATTCAGTTAATTTGTATTAAAATTAAATACTGCTTTGGGTATGTACAGTCTTGAGATATTTATTTTTACTGCTGAATGCTACACTAATCTGCAACTGAATTGATCATTGTATTGAATTAGCTATTATTTGATGATTATCTCAAGCAAAACAGAACAACCCCAAACTAGCAGGGAAACTTTATCTAAAAAAAAAAAACACCACACAGATTAAAACTGTAAAAACACAGCTTTATAATTTAGTAATTAATATGTTTTAGTTTGTTACATTAGAACTCAAATACATGTTGAGAGGCTGTTCATTATTGTTAGGATGCTGTAATCCCTGTAAAATGTTCTATCAAGGATTTTGTTCTTCTTTAAATTATCTGGGCTGCTTGAACAAGGATCTACAACAATCTGTTCTTTCAATATCTTTGCTATTATATAGTATCTTAATAGGACAGATATGTAAGTAAATTTTGTATTCTCTTACCGAAATAATCATTAAAAAAAAAGCCGCAGCCTGAAAAGAAAGACCAGAAGATTTGGCAAAATACAAACAATAGCTCTCTAGGCAAAGTACCTATTGCATAGCTGAGTCAACTCCAGGTTCTCCCTTAGGAGATACAGCAGAGCTCTCAGCGACTTCTCCATCAGCATCAGATCGTGTCCTCTGGCAGAAAATGAACTCTCTGTAATATCCATCAGATAATCCAAAACATAGTACCTTACCTCCTTTCTACTGATCTGAAATGCCTACAAAAAAGAATTAAAGCATTTGATTTTAAAATAATTTAGCAAAACATTGCAAAGCACCTTCCTGTCTCTCAAGACCTTCCAGCCCTGCTTCTTCTGAGGGTGGGTCTCTCTGGAGAAATGGTGTTGCTGATGATTAGACAACTCCATCATCTCTCTTAGTTATATGATACATCAGATGAATTACACACAGAGGAGCTGCAGGTCTGGATACGTTACTGGAAAACTAGTTTACCCAGATGGGAAGTGGGTCACCTGGGACTGATGGGGAAAATACGCCTGGGGGGGGGAAGTGTAGCTCATTAGGGAGCATTTTAGGTGTTGTTTTGCAACTCCAAGTAAAACATTTCTGTTTTGAAAACATCAAAATACATAAATAGACCACCCCAAACAGCTTATCAAAGCTACATTTTAAAAAACAGTCATTCAGAGAAAGGAAAAAAAGTGAAATTTCAAACTTCTCTGATGTGTGAGAGAAAAAAGCAATACTGACACACATACATTTGTCCAATATTATTTATGCATTCCCCTCAGCTCTACAACTTCACAAAAATCCAATAAATTCACCACGGTTGTGAACCTTATCCCCAGGAGTGCTGACTATTTTTACAATGGTTCGCTGGACACCCAGGGGCAACCCACCCCTTGGTCCCACCTCCATGAGAAAGATGAGGGGTCATCTCCAAACACCAGGTCAGGCAAGGGAACTCCTGCTATCCAGTAGCTCTGCAGTGAGGGAGAGCCTGTCGCAGAAGAGCGGGTGATGGGCACAAAAAGATGACAAATTTGCAGAGAGTAGGGTGAATGGCATCTCTTGCCTGGGGCAGGCAAGTTGGCCACTGCAGGATGCGGTGGCCAGGAGGTGAAAGGGGTAAGGAATAATAAATCTGTTTCCTGAATGGAGTCCTCTACTCGGGCTCCACAGGAGAGACGCCTCCATGACAGTATTTTCTGCAGAATAAATTTAGTGCTGCGACACTAGGAAAATAAATTTAAAGCAACACCAATGACAGCTGTCTGTATCTCAGCTCATTTCCACTCAAAAAGGATCCTTTTTCAGATGCTTACAATTTCAGTCTTGTTTTTTAAGATAAATTTAGCACATTTATTCTTTTTTCGTAAATCATTTTTAAAGTTTTGAAATAAAAATTATTAGAGGGGAAAAAAATGCTCCACGCTTATCAGTATATATTCATGTGCAATCACACAGATTTTTTGTGCGATAGATCTTCAAAACATGAAAACTACCAGAAGCCATCTTTCAGATTACAGCTAAGTCTTTTGGTTGACTGAAAATTGCTACAGAACTTTCTAATTTCTCCTTCAATTATTTTACAGTATATTTAATATATTTTAAAATACGCACAACTTAACTATGAAAAATATTATCACTGCTGTATGATGTTTAGTATATACAGCAGATCGGACAGGACTAGCTCCTTCAGTAAACAGACAAAAACTGGGCTCCTGTTCCACTAGTCTTTCCATCGGTGTGCCACAGTTTACTTGCCCAAATATGTAAGACAAAACAAAAATATGTAAAATAAATAAACAAACAAACAAATAATGCTTCTCTTCATCGTTTTTTCTACAGATAACTGAAGTCAGGCACAGTCCAGGATTTTTGATAGCCATTATTTGTGTTCACATCTAAATTTTTTTGAACTTCCCTGCTCAAGGTCAAGGATAAATTCATGAGCAGCATCCAGATCTCCTGCATCCAGGCTAAGTCACTAAGCCACAGAAATCAAAGCCAAAATCCTCACTGAAGCACAAAGTAGCCTTACATGGCCAAAAGCCCTAGTGGCCATTAAAATAATAGCATGTTCTTTCATTCTGGGCTATTACAACACAGTCGCCATATGTATCTGTCACGTTAAAATCTGGTATCAGAATAAAACTTGACCATATGCCTTAATGACCAAGTACCGCACTTTAATTCAAAGAATGAATAATAAAGCATAAAAGACCTAGCAAGAGGTTCAGCAGCATCTTATCACGAAATCAGCAGTACAACTATTATACGTGCTTTTGATGTTGATAAGGCTATCATGACTTACGAACATGTAACACTGAAAAAAGTATTTTTCTTAATCCCCAACTTTCAACCATCGCCTTACAGACTAAGCTGACTATGGGTAAAAGGGATTTAATTATCTAAGTAGGCCCTAAAACTCTCAGAAGATATTCAGAATGAAAGAAAAGTATTTCACTAGAAACACTTTACTGTAAAAATGTAAGAGTACCTTCAATAACTTCTCTGCTTTACAGTTAAGTCAGTGCAAGCTACTGTGGTTAGAAGATTTAATTATTTTAAGTATGTTGTTGCTGGAAGTTACTTAAGTAATAATTTTTCCCTCAAAATCCCTCTATCCTTCTCATTGTTTTCATGTTATTTCAAGTTTTTCTTAGTTACGCATGTTTCACATTCTTTCTCAAGAATTGTGACACTAGAGCAACAACTTATACTTCGAAGTATTTTAAATTAATAGTGTATATAAGCATGAATGAAGACAATCAGCTTATTACTATCAAGAGAAACCTGAATTCAAGGCAAATTAAAATAAATTAAATGAAATTCAGGTCAAACTAGCGAGTTTCAAAAAGGTGCATTTCATGTTAATGATTTTATTTATTCATATTGTATACACTGTATAACTTGTTAACACCGTACCTCACTGCACCTCACAAAAATAAATTTAACAGAACAAAACTTCACAACTGAGATGTAAACGATTTTTACTACAATGTGTCAATATACCCTAAAACAGTCAGGCCACACTGTGTTGTGCTGGAGAGCATCCTGTCTCAACCATCCACCGGCAGATGGCACCATACGGTACGCTCTAAGCACTGAGACCAAGAAGATTGTCCTGGCTGGACCCACCGTACACAAGCTTCAAGTATTTGCCTTCTTTCTCTAGCCCTGAGCATCCTTCTGTCCTGGCCAACAACCAACACACATTAACTGGCTTGCCTTGTAAACATCTTACTGTCATATTTATTAAAATTAGAGGGAAATGAATACTTTTCCCCTTGCAAAGGTTATTTTATATGATTTTTCTGCTTCCTTTCTATGCACCGTTCCTCCTCTTTTGTTCCTTGTAAGATACCTCCCTTTTTTGTTTTGTGATGGGAACTTTGTAGGGTTCAAGCCCATATTGCTTCTTACCTGCTTTGCATATAAAGCTCCGCCTGGGGGAAGTCACTGCTTGGTATTGAGTTTAGTCTTGTAGGGAACAAACTGTGAGGCAGAGACATCTCTCCTAATTCTTCTCACAGTTGTCACAGAACACCACACACAGTAGTTTTACACATCCAACTCATTGGCACACTCAACCATCCAAGTCTTTCCCAACTGAAAAAGAGCCTGTTAGGAGCTGTGAGGACTAGCTAACATTCAGAAAGATTTCCAATAAATATAAAGCAAAAGCAGACCTACTTTGTCCAAGGGTGGTACTAAAACTATTTTTCTTTTATCTTTCAGCAGTGATTTTTCTTTAGCCAAAGGGATGTTAAAGACAAAAGCGGTCATTCCAAAACTTACAGGAGCTTTAATGTCTGTAAGAAAAAAAAATATATTACTGGATACTTCATTATTAATTTGTTCTCTTTGTATAGTACCCGAGAGTTTATAGCTAGCAACAGTGGAAACTGGGATACGAACCACTTTGTGGAAAAAAACACTTCTACAGAGAATTTTTTTAAATTCTATTAAAGAGGAACTATAAAAATAATGTCTTGTGGATGCACAAGAACTGACATAACAGTTCCAGGAGTTACCACCTTGAATTGTCTAGATCATAAACTTCATAGAATTTATGAAAATAAGGCAATATTTACAGAGGCACTGGTCTTAAATTCAACAATGTTGGCATTAGGAGAAACCTCAAAGTACTGTTGAACTAAACTGATAGCATACTAATGTTTTGAATAGTACAATTATTTCTGCTATAAGCCCTGACAGAAACGTTAGTAGCCAGCACACGAGTACAAATGGAAAGAAGGGTAGGAAGATTTTTCTGTGTGTGACAAGTGATATACTACGAAAAACATAGGTACAAAAGAGATGATCATTTTTCATTTAAAATAGAAGAAATTTTTCCCCTTCCTCCTGCCACTGCTCCACCAACTTTTGTATACGGATTGTAAGAGCCTACAGATAAGCCTCACAAGTTTTAGCTTGCCTTTTTATTAAGAAAGCTTTTATTCATTCTGAAGAAATAAGAGACTACTGCTTTTCTTCTTACCAGCTATCTTGGTAAAACTAAGCTGGATGGCTAGGTTTTCCTGAGGATTTTACAAGGTAAATTCCTCCATAGATTTTTTTTTTTTGGTGTTATGCTTATTATAGCGGTTTTGTACTCGTACGTTTAGCTTACAGTTCTTATCTTTTTTAATATATATTATTTAAAACAATTGTGTACTGTGTGCACAAAATTCAAACTATCTTGTCCCATTTTTTAAACCAAAACCCAAAGTCTTTCAATCTACACATTGCAGATTAACGCCTTTAGCAGGAAACCTGAGATTTAACACTTCATTTATAGAATTCATAGAATCATAGAATTGCTGAGGTTGGAAGGGACCTTTAAGATCATCAAGTCCAACCATTAACCTACCCTGTCAAAAGCCACTTCTAAACCATGTC
>VXBH01003741.1:20499-54733 GCA_013400035.1 Rynchops niger | reverse complement strand
TATATATATATATAAAAATATATATTTTGAAGGATCCACACAGATAGCTACAGCCACTTCCAAATACGCAATAAAACTAACTCACCAAACCAAAATTTCCCTGATTTCCCTGATTTGGCATGTGTGGTTTCGGAAAGGGGTTACCAATTTTATTCACTTCTATGTCTACTAATAATCTCAAATTCATCCATACCACACAATTGGAAAGACAAATCTAAATCTGCTTCAGAAAATGTCACCTTGGAACTTATCAGCCTTATCTGATTCATCATTTCTCCAGTCTTGAGACGGGGCTGAAGGCATGTAGTGCACCCCATGGCACCACGCATTTTAAAGAAAAAAGACATTAATTTTACTTCTCTACCCTTGCCATGGTCTTCCAAAGAAACCCAAGAAAGCGTTAAGCTTCCAAAAGGTGATTTAAAACCTCTATTATTTCTTAAAATAAATAGCAACTAGAACATTAGTCCTCAGGTCACTGATCAGAGGCAATGGAAAACAAGCATGGAAAGATAATACCATAGGTCAGCCAATGATAAAGTCTTAAGAGTAAGAAAGAAGAGAGGGGTGGAAAAAAAAAAACACAAGCATCAACAGTTTGGCCAACCACTTGTACAAAACAGCTTTGTTTAACGTATTTAGAGTCACTCTCGGGTAGAAATGGCTAGACATCGCTGCACTGAGAGTGCCAGGAAATCCATTTAATGAAGTCACTGTCTACCGGAGAACTCCTCGCAGGAGCAAAGGCTGAGGTTCCTGGCAGGCGAACTCAGGACCTGCCAGAAGCTGCAGAAGTAGGATGAATCAGATCTTCACAAAAATGCCCAAGCAGGGGAAGGAAAAAAAAGAAAAATTCCACAATGTGAAAGCTACCCTGCTTATGTGGCTAACTACATTAAACTGAATTTTAATAGCCAGTGCCACAGTATATTTCAGTTGCATTTTTTAAAGCAGCTTTGAAAAGCAACATCTATTTCCTAAAAACACAGTCCAGCTCTTCAGCAGACCTCTCCACTATTTAGATCGATCACAAGACACAGTGCAGACAGTCAATATCCATCCATAAGACTAAGAGACTGGTAATGCAAGGAGACTTGTGGGACAATGACTTGCCTAATACCAAACAAAGCAACATGAAAAGTATACAAGACAAAGACACATGGGAAGTTATTACAAGTTAAAAAATTTTCTTGGTGACAAAACTTTCTTCCGTAATGGAGCACAGAGGTCCTCTTAATTCTCTAGTATTATAATTGATAGCTTTACCTAGAAATTTTTAATTCCAGCCCTTCCTACAATGGAAATGTCAAAACCTAATCGATGCAATTATGTGATTAAGGAAAATACCAAGTTTTCTTGCAAAAAAACCCTACATTTCCATTACTAATGTGCTTGTGTCAGAGACCTTGTCTACTTCCTTGAAAAAGTCAAGCAAATTAATATAGAGAAATAGTGTTTCCTTGCTTACTCAGAATAGGAAGAAACAGCCCCGGCCATGAACAAAACCAAACATTGCATCTATGAAAGTATTATTGGCACATATTCAGAATATGAGGCACTAACTGGCCATGCAGAACGGACAAGACTAAATTATATCCATATAAAACTGGCATTTTACGTCTTTAGATTTAAAAAAAAAAAAAATCTTACAATAAAAGGTCTATTTCTTGACACAAAACTACAATCATTAGGTGGGCTATCCTACTATAAAATAATTTTAATATTGTATGTTTAGCTTCTTGAAATTGTCTTTATAGATAGTCTCCTAGTAAAATATTTTTTGCAATAAAGTAATTTACCAAGAGCCAAATTGCTTTGCTTCTATTAGAGTTTCTCCTTTACCTATTTTATTTTTGCCTTGACAATGTATTTTAAAGGCAGTGAAGCAGAAAGTAGTAAAAGAAGCAATAACGAAGGAAGAGACACACAAAGTGGCCCTTAATGGATTGTCAGCTCATGAAGGCAATTCACAGGCTGTAGCAAAATGAGTTCTATGCACAAAAGAAATCAATACTCATTGTAGCATCCTTCCTTTCTACATTGCAATTTATCAGCTAAGCAGAACACTGTTATATCTCATAGGCCGCAAAAAGAAAACTCCCTGCTCTTGGAAGCAGTATTTATTCTCCATGGGTTTCACCCCAGCTGAATCAGATCCATGTGTAACACCCATTTGCTGACTCCTGGAACACCAAAACAAGGCAGCTTCTTCAGCAACAAAGACCAAAGAGGTGCCTCTATAACATGACCTCAAGAACCACACATAACACAAGACAACCCTGCGGCACCGTCTATCGCTCTTATTACTCATGTCTTTTTAGTTACCAGATAGATATTTACATAAGTAAATATACCATAACGTTTAACTGAAAACTAGGTACATATTCAAACTCCCTGAAGTTTGTGTTTTGAAGACAGACAGTAAAACAGCAACATCCAGAAAACACTTTCATAAAAATAAATAAATAAAAAAGAACAACGGACCACCCGTGTAATATATTTACATTTACGAATACCAACATTTTGGAATTGTACTGTATTGTAATATACTGTATAGAACAATAATAATTTTGCCTTGAGTAAAACTCATAGTAATAACACTACTAAATCTAACTTTGAAATAAGTAAATACTTCCCAAGTCATAAAATTTGTCCTCATTTATTCACAAGCCCGATTTATTAACATGAAAATTTTCAAATGCAGTTTAAATTCAGATGCGTACAGCCCTGAAAGCCTATTGTTGTGGCTGGAATAAATAAGACTACAGAACCAAGCGACATGAAAGTCACAAGCTCACCATTTACCTAATGGAGCATATTTCTGCATTTCAGATTACCCAGAGTCTTTTAACGAAACACAATGGTACTGAATAAGGTAACTTCCGCATTAAAGATATGCTCACTTATCAACTTACGGCTGTAAGAAGCATCCTCAACCTTCTAAACGAGCCTACTGGCTGTGATAGGGTGCAAGGACTGCCAGTAATTAGCAGAGACACAGACCAGGATTGCGTGGGCAGAAACCTTTTCCTGGAGAGCAATGATGTTGAACCACGTGCTCTTCCATGGGGCAGATTGGAAGATGCCTTGAAATTGTGGATACGCATTTTGCTGATTGGTTTTTAATTGCTCTGAGGTCTTTTGCTATGAGTCTTCAACTGGTAATGCAAAATCCAAGCAGGAAAACTGCCCTGGGAGGTTTTAAAGTGTCTATTCTCCTTCCTCCCACTTCCTCCAGACTGTATGGGCGATATTTAAGATACCTTTGGTATGGGTACAGTAACTACACTTTCCATTTCACTGCTATCTGAATAGGAAAAAATAGCATTAAGACAAAAAGCAGATCCAAAGCAGAAATGGGAACACACCATCCTCATTCATCACAAAGCACCCCAGATACTCATCAAACATCAAAACATGGGCATTAATGACAGTCAGCCCTTGAAGACCTGCTCAGTTCCCTCAAAAAGGTTAACATTTACCATTCCCTCTCAAAAAAAAAAAATCTTAAAGATAATCACTCAAAACCACAGTCATACTTCCACATACCAGCTAGAAAATGTCAGAGTTGAAAGCTCCAATGTTTATTTAAATATCCACTATAAACAGTATAACAAAAATGCACTTTTGATTGTGTATTGCCAGTGGCACACAGGACATTCCAGAAAATATAAAACAATTCTCAAACTTGTTTTCAGAAAAAAAAAAAATTGAGGACATTTTTCTTCTCCTTTTTATTAGCAATAACAGTACTAAACCCATGAAGCCCAACTGAGCAGTAACAGTAAAGCTACATGTTTTAAAGACTTTCCCCCTAAGCAAATAGGCATCTTCAAGAGCAGATCAAGTTTTCTCCTGATACCTTGCCTCCCTCCCTCAAGGAAAGGTGAGATTTTGGTCAGAAGACTTAATAAAAATGCTACAATAGAGCAAACAGTGAAAAACCCTAAAAAACTTGGGAAGATGTTGCCTACTATTCTGGTAATCTTGGCCACTTCTTTTTCTAGATGTCCCACTAATTGCAATGGAAGTACTGAAAGTAAAATATCAGTTCATGCAGGTCTAACAAGCCAGCATTTCTCAAATACAAACAAGTGTACCACAAAATTTTCTGTCAAGTTTCTACCAGCTCAAGAGACCCAGAGCACCATGTGTTAACATCAGGAAGGCCACAGAAATGGTTTATGAGAAGGAACGCGAGAGCATAAGAAAGACAAAAGGCACATGAAAGGTATTGCCTCCTAAAATTAGGAGGAAAAATGTTGGGATAAACATTGTGAACACAGTTACGAGACTATTTTTTTCTTAGGAAGCTTCATATAAAAATACAGCAGACTGACATCTTTTCTCAAATTAGCAATCACTTCACTATGCACAGAATCCTGGAAGGTTTGGTTGGCAAAAATAGTTAAACCTAACATACACAAGCCTCATCATCTAGTGGAGAGGGGAAACAAAAACCCACAAGTGACTGTATCAGGAGCTACTAGTACCTGCTGAGTTATGCTGCAGGAAGAGAGCTATGAAAACACCTGAAGAGCCCCAGACACAGGACTGCTAACCTTGTTAAAATAAATAAATAAATAAATAATAGAAACAGATGTAGAAATAGAACAGACATTGCATTAGACAGTGAAGAGCCTCTGACAAAAGCGTCAGAAAAATAAAGGACCTTTACAGAGAAACTTGCTGGAGCTTCGGATTTATTTCTAAGACACTTCCCTTAAGCGCAATGCAATGAACAGAAGGACAGTTAGTAAGAACATTATTTTACTGACTTAAATAGTAGCCTTTGCTTTGGTCTTAGAAATAACTGGACTTCGAAATATCTTTCTGCACATCTAAAGTTTCTACAGGATCCTCCAGTTCCAGAGCACTCGGCGAGGGCGCGCGTCTGGAGCTGGGTAGAAGGCTTCAGCCAGAGCCATGCCAAATAATAACTGCCTGTAAACTAATTCCAATGAGGATGTGTTCATTATTTGGCAGTTCCCACCTAATGCTGATAAATCTCCACCCAAACAACAAAAACAATTAATTGGCAGATTAGAGAAACAAAAGACTTTCCCTTCACGAGTCAGTAGTTTTAAAAATAACATTAAACCATCCATGCACCCGTTCATCCTTTCCTCACTACTCTCTACCACTCCCTCCTTTAAACCACCACGTCCTAAAAATACACGTTAACCCCAGACCCTTCACACACAGCCCCCTTTCCAATATTAAAAACTCAATAAAAATAAAATTACACAGTACACATACTATCTCTACACCCTGTTCATAGTTCATCAAACTGTAGGCCACCACTTAAGACTGAAGGAAGGAGAAAATTAAAGTTTAAAATGTTGTATAACCTTTATATGGGCGGAGACATTTTTCTGTCCTATATCTTCTCATCGAAAAAAAATAAAGTTACATTTAGCAGGAAGAATAAATACCTTGGCCATTTGAATGTAACTGCAGTTTATTGATAGTCCTGGTTGTAAAGCAGTGAGGAAGACTGCCTCCCAGCAATATTATAACTTTTTTTTTTTTAAGGACTTGACACACAAAATAAAGCAAGCTGATGTGTGCGCGGGCCTATAAAAACACATACATTTGTGCAAATAGTTCAGGTACACATACCTAAACTATGGATGTGAATGTTAAAAGTTGAGCAGGAAGCTTGTATATATTTAATCAGTACATACTTAAAAACAGACATACATACACACCTATATATATATTTTATGTACACGCAGGCCCACATAGATAGATAGCCCACGTACAGGTAAACGATAATCAATGGCCAATGCAGGTAGCCACTAGACTGAAAAAAACATTACTTAAATTCTCTCCATAATTTCTACCAGAAGAAAAAACAAAACAGAAAGGGATAACTCATCCCTACTTATTACAAGGTTTTAATCAGTCACTTAAACAATAACAAAATGTTTTAAAAAAATTTAATAGAACTAGCTGCATCATCTACTAGTAGCCAAGTATGCTACATACTTTTAGATAAAATACTAACTCTATTAAAGTGAATTTTTTTTAATATTTTTGAATAACCACTTTTCCATCTTCAGCACAAAGTCTGGTAAAAGCACTGTACATTCCCAGTATTTTGAGACCAAAACCTATTTAGTATGCCAGTCTAATATATAGATTTTCTCAGATAGACATACAAGCTGACAGTTCAAAAGAACTTCCATCTTGAAAAAAATCCAAAATTTATTACAAATAAATCTGGCCTTTTAACAAGACATGCAGAGATTAATTAGTTTATCTATATTACCACATTTCTTGCATGTTTGCACTACATTATCATCAATAACTTCATAGCCAAATGCTTCAGTTCTTCCAGGTCAGGCTTTTTACTGGCTCCTTGCCACATACACAACATGCATGTACAAAAATCAAAACTTTACATATGTAAATAAGAAATTTTCTGTCCTCTCAACACAATGGGCCTCGACCAGAAGTCACCATTTCAGATCTAACATGCGTGGGTACCGAAACCAGGACCCCAGACAGCAAATGTAGTGCTGCCTTTCTGAAATGGGAACAAGAGGAGTAAGTTATTTTCCCTCTGGTTATCAGTACAATCAATAGAGTTTTACCACTCAGAAAATACTGGTATTCCTTCAGACACTGCAAACATACTTAACTTTACACGAAAATTTTCAGCTTCGTATTCATTTTCACTCTGACTTCCTTCCACTGCATGAATAAATCTATCAGCTGAGAAATCAGGGATAATAGTGAAGTTTCCGAAAGGAATTATCACAGACTATAACAAAATCACCTTAATGGGATTTGCCACACGATATTTTAAATCAACTCATTAGATCTACAGAGGATAACAATTACTTTTAAAACGTAAGGAGGACCCAGGCCTGAGTCAGTCATTAGGAACATACTGAACTCTCAATTCACATGTAAATCCTGGGCAGCACGCCCAAGAGCCTGGGTTTCCATGTTTAAACCAGAAAGCACGTCGCAAAATACTTCGCCTAAGCCTTTTACTTTTGTCATGCAGTTATTTATTTTAAATAATTTAAGTAATATTATAGAAGTCTTTCTTTTCTTACCACATCTACTACATTGTGATCTGCTGTTGGTTCTTTTTTGAGAAACAGCATCTCCTTTATGCCATTAAAATCAATTCTAAAAAGGTCAAAATAATTGGTTAATCTCAAATAAATAAACACATTATCAGTTAGGCTAGCACAATGTTAACACTGTTTAAAAATAATAAGAAATAATATATGCAACACTCTTGCTAATACCCTGGCCCTTCCTTAGTGAGGTTTGGAACTTGATGAAGAACAAGAGGAATATAAACAGCCTCTGGATAACTCTGGAGCCTGCAGTGCATTACCCCTCTACCAGGTTCCTACCACATTTGCCCTAAACATTCAATGGCCCAGATGACCACAGCTGTCACCAAGAGAAGGATTTTGCATTCATGAAAGCAATATGAACCTTCGGGGGTCAAAATAAATCTAGCCTGTAACCCTCTTCTAACCACAGATTGCCTTTCTTTAAAACATCAGAAATACAAAGAAATCCAAAAAGGAAGAACTTAAAACACAGACACGACATCAGGAGATAAGAAGACATGGCTAATTTACTACATGCATATTCACAAAATGCTTTTCAAAACACATATGAGAACACTAGAGACAGGGATGCTGACAGGAGCATCAGTTGGTAACACATTTCTTTAAGCTTTTTTCCCCTTCATACACACCAGCCCAAACAGTCAGCAACTGCTACTTTATCCAAATCAGAAGATGCATACAACTGAGTTTGTCTCAAAGGAAACCACACAAAGGCAATCAAAGAATCAATCGCCGATCTCCCCAAGAATGCCAAATACATAACACTCCTGACATCAGACTGGAGCTCAGACAACCTACGCTTGCTAACTGCTGCCCCAGCGTGGTCTATGCTTTAACAGACCTAAGCGTCTGGATTACAAAGAAAAATGATCCTGCTTGACACTTTTCTCATATTCCTTCATTCTTTTGGGTTTTCCTTTAAATCTCTACATAAGTAGCAGGGAATCGTGTGCTTACTGAAGATTGTTACGTGTCAGATTTCCCCTGTACTGGAAAAGAAAAAGAACAAATGTCTGTCATCCAGGCCACTATTCATCCCTACTGTGCTCCAAAGAAATTGCATTCAAATCGACACGTCAACACTCAAATAAAAAGGCTACATATGTAGCCCAACCAGAATGATTAGGGATTCACTACAGACCACAAAAATCTTCGTATGTGGTGCACTATATCTATGCATTAATTATTTTGTAATAAAAGACAGGAATGTGAAACACAAGCATCTGTTTTAAAGTTCAGTGTCATGGATGAGTGCAACAATGCTCACATAGCGGGTTTCCTGGAATACTTAATTTAAACTTGGTAAGTAGACTTCTAAGCTAATTGCTTTGTAAATTGTCAATAAGGTATTATAAAATATTCACTATTATCCTAACGATTAAACTCTTCCATCCTTAGTAGACCTCCACAAAATCATTGTGATTTTATCTGTATTTCTCTTACTGGGCTGATTCCCAAGGGAATATGAGATGTTAAGAGTGGCAAAAAACATATTTTTTAACAGGAGCAAAGTGATGAACTTCTTGACTAAATTACTGTGCCTGGAAAAACTCTAGATAAAATAATCTATCCTCCTTATAATTACTGAAGGATCTAGGGGAAGGGAAAAAAAGGAAAGTGCTATAATTTTAAACTAATTTATATAAATGCTACATGCCCTAAACTCCACAAGTCGATTTTGAATTAATGAAAAAAGAGAAAATCCCCAGCAGAAGGGAAGATCAGGGCTCACACCCAGACAAGTCTCCCAGCACTCAGAGGGAAAAAGGAAAATTCTGCACTTCTCCAGCCCAATCAGGTGAGAATAAAGGAGCTTATGAGCTCTCAGTGCTTCTCATTACTTTCCTATGTAACACTATGTAATGGACCATCCTGTTGGGTTTTGGGGGTTTTTGGTTGTTTGAGTTTTGGGTTTGTTTGTTTCTTTGTTTTTAATTATTTTTATAATTATACTACCCTTTTATTCTCCTACCTCTAAAAAACACCAAGACCCTTTTTTCCATGGGACTACAGTTGTGAGCACCTGGGCTGGAGATATGTCAAGAGTGTGGGGACAAATTGACAGGAAACAAGAACAATCTCCCTTTCAACTCTAGCAAACAGTGAAATCACAGTTTAGATGCAAAGTACAACAATAATGATTTTATCAAAGTTTTGTAGCTTTTACATCATCATGGAAAATTGCAAATTTCTCCTGCACATTTGGTTTTCACTGGACTGCCTGTTTGTGCACTCTATTCCTCTTTGTAAGACCAAAAAGACACAAGTATTTAGTAGTACTTCACAGAGCAAGAGGAATCTCTTCCTCCTTTGCCACACACTCTCTACCCAAACGCCAGGCATCAGGCTGCAGAGTACGTACCCAGAGCTGCTGATCAGGTACTGGGAATTCCCGTTCGCTCAAATAAAATCCTGGTATTGGAAAAGATACTGGAAATTTTTAAGTGGGGGAGATGCAAAAAAAAAAAAAAAAATTTAAAAAAATCCTTTGCCTTTCATTTACCTCTATGCCCTAATCAAAATCTCTAATAAAAACATTAGAGTCTAGTCAATTGGTAGAAAAAAAAATGCATATGCAGAATTATCTCAAAGTATGGAAAAAGAAAAACAAAAACCTCCTTTCATGCAATCATTCCATCTTTGAAATAAAAGAGAGAACAGGAGAGAAGAGGGCAGCAGGTAAGAATATTTATTATGTTTTTTTCGAAAGTATGATCATAAAAAACAAAGCAACAAACATAGTTTTCCTCTAATTATCTACTCTACCACTTCCTTCTCCCTTTTTCAAACTGAATATCAAACAGATGTATTCATGATACAGATTAAAGTTACTTCATTTCAATTACTGGACTTTTTCTAGCTGAATCGTAAGAAACTGCAATATGAAACTATAAAAACTACCCTACTTTTAATAAACCACTTTTTGACAAAGAAATTTAGATCAGCTCAAGGTTTTTCCAATGTCATGCAACAAAGACGCTGCAGCACCCTTCCACCTTGCCTGGGAGTCATCTGACCCCTGCTCATGCCTGCCAGGACACGGCTAATGGCTACTTCCAGGCTTTGGCTTCCCGCTCCTGTACCCAGCTGTGCTGAACCGCTCTTGTCCTTATGGTCTCTTTGAGTTCGAGCCAACTAATCTTGCTCAGATGTACCTGGCAAAAGCAAGTCCAGTCACGGGTCTTTTTCTACCAAAATATGAAACCAGGAACAGAAAAGGGGGAAAAAACCAAAAGAATACCCACTTTTCAGAACACTTACACCAAATGGGAAAAGATGGGATAAGCAGTCACAGTTCCACCAGAATGTTATGAAATATAGAGCATTACATGTGGCTTTGCACTGAAAACGTGCATTTACACCCCCCACGATATTTACTGAAGCCAAAAGGAATTAAGAATTGTATTGTTTTGTTTTGTTTTTCAACGAATGAGCAAGATCTGCAAATACAGCTCAGATAACATTCTCAAAACTCAGTATTTTCACCACCCCCCCTATCTATATAATTTGTTTGGAAATGACTGTTTCTAGCTACACCACTATTAATCTTTAAGTTCAGCTCAGAATTTGCCTATTATTCTTTTACCTTACACATCTATTTGAAAATTAGCTTGATCATGCTTCTTTACAACTGAGGAAAGTCCATTAATTTTTTCCCCTACATTTAACTATACAGATAATATCATTAAGCCAACGAACAACAGTAAATGTTGGAGGTAAAATAAGGTAGTTGGTAGGGATTTTTAAAAGATCACTACATGTCCATATATTTTACTCAATTTTTATTGAGTAAACCCAACTTCTAGGTGGGCAAAATGCCATCTAAACAGAAGGCCCCAGCGCAGGCAGTCACCCCATTTAGGACTATTATGTCCAGTTGTTAAGTTGTTAAGCTGTCAGCTCAGGTTATACATCAATAACAAAAGGAAAATCCATCACTACCAACCTAGCTATCTTTTAATTTCAAATATATAAAACTGAAAATACAAGTGACCTGCCTGTGTCCTTTTCACAGGAAAATGGTATCATTTAAACTCTGTGCAAAATATTTCTATACCCAAAACATACTCGGCCGCTTAGTGTTTTTTCTTTGAAAAAGTCAGGAGTCTACAGAGACATTAGTCTTCCTTAATTTCAGAAATATAAACCTCTTAATGCATGAAATCATGAATATTCTAAAAATTATTGTAGCCTTTTATACACATCTCAGCATTTTGCTGCAGCAATAGCAAGCACTAATGTCCCGCAAGTTCATGTGGTACACATTTAATCATCTCTTGCAAACATTTGCACGTATTTTACATAACCAGGGAAAAAAGTCTCATGCAAACAGGCAACACTATGAGAACAGAGCTCCAACATTAAACTCAACAAGCATTTTGTCACCAACTTTGATTAGAAACCTTTGCCGTTCACGTTACCAAAGTGAGAAGGAGACTCTCAGAAACAACCGCGTACATGGGAGAGGTAACAGTCACTCCTTTGGCCACGTAAGGAGCTCTGCAGGCAAGAGAAGTCTTGGCCACGTCCTATTGCGGAGGAGTGATATATAGCCAACACAAGGCAGAGCAAGAGCAAACAAAGTTTTCAGATAACCCAAGCTGCGCGCCAGAGTCCCCGTCCCAGGAGACAGAGCAGAATTGTCCTCACTTTTTTTTTTTCCCTTTAAATCTTTAAGTTAAATCGTTTTTTTCCCCGAGCTCTTTCAGATGTCTAGTTCTAAGCAAGTCGACCAGAGAAGTCTGAACAGAAGTGCTTACTTTGACACACTGATACTGGAACAAGTGCTAAAGAAAGGCAACAGGGCAGCTCTGCTGCCTTGGTGCCAAGTTGCTCTTCTGTATGTGAAGCCCAGCACCCGATTTGACTTAATTATTGTACTTCTACAACAAATTCTGTCAGCATACGAACCTAACTTGAAAGAGATTAGGAATTAAATTTATGCATTGTGAGAATCACAAGTTTTGTTTTGTGAACTTAGCTCCACAAAGTGAAACAGAAAGGATAAACAACTTAAAGATGCAATCATTGAGAGAAAAGGAGGAGAATGGAGTGTGTGGGCGGAAAGAGATAGTGAAAGTATAGTTCCTCCTACTGATGCTGTTACACCTAATGAAGCCAGAAAGGCACAACTTTAGGGGGAGGACAGACAGATGGACATGGCACTGATTCTGCATTCAGACACTCAGGAAGAGCTTGCACTTCTCTTGCTTAGACATTTACTTAAAAGATACCTCCCACTCATTTTAATGACAAGCGGGCCAATTAATTTCAAAAGACATGTGAATATTCTCCTGGAGAAAAAGAAAACCCAACAGCAAATACTAGTTAACTTAAAAAAAAGTTACAGGCTTTCATAAACATATTGTGAACCTGTCCCATATTTTAATCTCTCACCTGAAAAAACAAATCTGCTCCTAGTACCATTTGTTTGGCAGAAATACATCTACATGAGCAGATGCACCTGCATTAGTACTTTAGTCCCCAAAGTGTGGGCCTCCGGACACCCCAACTGCTCTCATTTAGTGTGTTTTGATGCACACCATGGAGAAGTCTTGGAGCACACAAGTCAAACGGGAAGATGTACTCCAGGACTTGCCTAACAGACTTCACCTGCTAGTGGCTTTTCAGTCCACTGGAGCGGATCAGAGCCAGCAGGAAGGAAAAGCCCTCAAGCCCATCCATTGCATACATACGGGTTTTGATGCTCTTGCTCTACAGACCTGCTTCCCTCGTGCCTCCCTACTTGCTCAAACAGACATAGCCAGCCACATGGGGAATGAATTTTGTGTGCATCCATGCATGAGGGAACACTTGCATGCAAGCACATAATATAAGAATTTGAAATATTTTATTTTTGCCTTGCTGTATCACCTCATACACTGCAAAGAAAACAGCACAATTGTTATAAGCATAATATTTAATTGCATTTCATGTTAGAGACCAAAAAGCTGATTCTGGAAATAGTAGAAAGAGCACAAAGTCAGAGCACACAGAGCCTGAAGTCACTTAGGGCTATTTCTACATTATAAAGACATTGCACACCAGGATGGATCTGTAGATTGACGCAGTTACTGTAAATAAACGTGTACCACAAACAGGTCAGGGACTTACTTCAAACTAGATTTATTCCAGTTCCCTAGACCCAACACATGTGTTTCGAAGCTCTCTGAAGGCCAGTCACCAGTTTGGACCCCTACTGTTGGCTTAACTCATATTTTGGTAAACTCACGGAGGAAAGTTTCATTTTCTCCAACAGCAATCTAGTTTATCTGTCTCAGTACCGACATGCAAATCACACCGATGTGTGGTAAAGAGTGAAAGGCAATTCACTTCTAAACTGCAGTATCTCTCTGAAATGAATTACAATGCAAGCACAGACAAAATTAATTTGACAGAACTGGAGCTGCCTCATTGCAGCTCCTACAGCTCAAACGGGCAACCCCAACTTCTCAAAAGGTTGCACACGGCAGCTGTCCTCATTCCTGCCCTTAACTGTAAGCGATGTCCAACAATACAAATTAGCTTAGCCTAGGAGGAAAAAAAGCTAAGCCAAATCGATTTACTTTTTCTCAGGCTAAAAGCCTGCTCAGATAACACAGGGTAACATTTCTAAGCAAAGGTAATGCAATGATTCCTACAGCCCCATGACTGACATAAACATTTTCCAATTATTGCTAGAGGAGGCATAAGTAGCTCTCTTGTGATTCCCTCTCGTTGACAGGACCAGGGAAGGCCATGTGGAAACAGATAAAAACCAACAACTATATTCAAGCTATTCAACAGGTCAGATATACGTGAAGTATCCAAAGGCACACATATAGCAAAACCACTAACATCAGAATAAAAATGCAGTTCAGTTAACAGTAAACATCCAGTAAAAGCAGAACATACAAGATATCTCATTTACTGTGTATTTTATCAGTGGAACAGCAAGACGTGACCCTATTTGAAAAGCTGTCACTTACTGACAACTTGTAATATGTTGTTATAAACACTGAAAATGAGCGAGATGGACACTTTCCTTCAGGAAGGATGAGATGTGAACCAGTGGTACATGTCCTGGTCTCAACACATAAGACGAAGGAAGTTTGATGAAAAATTAATGTTTCAGAGACTAAAACCAACAGTTTGACAGTTAGAGGAGCGAGCGTGTGTATGAGTTTACCATGGGATTAATTTCATTTACCTCTGAAATGCAGGCAACATTTGAGGCAACAGAAAATCTATAGCACACATTAGGAAATTAAATATAAAAATGAAAACTAACATTTAAAATAGGGTTTAAGCAAGTAAAACATACACTACATAAGCAGGAATCTCAAAACAAATCCTTTTTGTTCACGTGAAGAGCATCAGGAGTGCTATGTTAAAGTGCTAGAAAGGCTCACAATCCCTGCCTGCCTACAGATCGGAACATATTAAAATATAATTCTAACATGCTTATTTATGGTGCAGTGAAGCTAGGTCTCTTCTGATATCTGACACCTTTAAACAATTAACATATTTCAGTACAGGCTGTATTTCCAGGTAGTAAGTGTATCTGAGTATAAAATAATCGAGAGAAGTTTTTCTTATCAGTTGAGCAATTACAACATTAAAAGCTAGTAACCTCATTGCAGAAGAACCGCTCAGCTTTCCCCTAAAAGATGCTAGTCTTTCAATATTTCAAAAAGTTGGTTTTTTCAGGCTTTGAGTGGCACTAAATATTTTTAAAGGCGTTACCTCCTTGCTGAATGTCTTGTTAGGTGGCTTTTTTTTTTGAGCAAGATAGCTGCTTTCCAGCCATTTAGCTTTTCTACGTACTCGGAACATCAGCTTGAGGAACGGCACGTACAGGTGCCTAACTCCTTACAGCTGACCTTCTTTCATGCACACACGGGCCAGCAAGCACATGCGTGTGCATGCACAGGTAGCACTGAATTACCATGCATAAGTTTATTAGAATATTTCATTATTACTGTCATCTGGAGAGACTGTTCTTGTGGGAGACGAGCTGGTGGAAGGACAAGGGAAACTGGTCAAGAAAGTTTCAATGAGGTTTGACAGCAGGAGTCAAAAATTTCACAATCCTTTTTTAAACATTCCTCTATGCCTCTCAGAATACACAAAGTTTATGCAATATTACATTTTCAGTATAAGCTTTTTTTTTATCTTCTTGACTTTCTGACGTTACGTAGCTCACAAGTACAACAGAAGGAGCAATTCCCAACGTAGCTCATTAGCATACCTGAGCAAAGCTACATGCTGCTACAGGTCTTTGCGATCTGCTCAAGAAATGGCCAGAGAGTCACAGACTTCCCTGGAAAGGCCATCTTTCTGCCAGTACGAACGCTGCCCTCTTCCAGCTACCAGCAGCTGAACCCGCCTGAGCGTTTGTAGCAACGCTATACTGAAGCAACCCATATGCTTTGTTACCAGCTAAGCCCTCCCGCGCTTCCTCACCCACCCTTCATTTCTTAAAAAAAAAAATCACTTTTTCATTACTTTTTTTACATCTTTTTGTCACGAACAACAGCTCAGGTCTTTATCTTACAGATCTGAAGGTGAATTTATATCAGATTAAGTGTTCACCACCACAACAGACAGTTTAAAATAACAGTTTTGCCATTATCTCCTTGTCCAAGAAAAATCCGAGAAAATTTTACAAGAGATCTCTTCATTTTCATGTGATCACACCCTGTTTCATCAAGATTACCTAAATACAGCCTTCACCACACTGTTCATATTATGAAAGGAATGGTGACCCCCAAAATACGTTTTATGCGTGTATACTTATGTGTGAGCACACACAGACATACTGGTGTCCCAGCTGGGTTTTTGCAAAGAAATAATAGTAATAACCATGCATTCATTTAGAAACACAAACTTCTGAGTTCTGTCTAGTTGGGCTTTATGAAGATTTTTCTCACTTGTAACTGTTCACAAGAACAATTGTGGAGTATTACAAGCAGCAAAATAGAGTAGCACAAGCTAGTTTTACCATTCTCTCATTTGCAATATCTGAATACAAAAATTGTGGTATTTTTCCAATCAGCTAAATGCCAGCTGCAACGATACCATTAAATCTGTACCAGATCTACCAAATTAACGAACAAAGCAATTAAGACTGTATTAGAGACCTTATTCTTACAACATAATCAAAAACGCTTCTTTCCTTCTAACGACAAAAAAAAAAAAAAAAAAAAAAAAAAAAAAAGTCAAACGAAACTAGAATTCAACCAGAGCTTGAATTCTCATTTTCTGATTGACTAAAGGCAGTTAATCCAGTTCTAAAATGGCATCTGGTTTTGAGAAATAACCTGTAGACATTTGGGATACGAAATGGAACAAAGCTCAAAAAAATACAAAAAAGAAAGAAAGCAGCATTAGGGAGGTATAGGCAGAAAGGAAAAACATACCAAAAAAAGGCACGTGAGAAAGAAAAGAATAGCAGGAGCTTGGGGCAGACAGACATTAAAAAAGTACAGAGACCGTGACGGAGAATTGCATTTAGCAAATCTTTTCAACTACAAGTAACGTAGTCGCAGGCAGCCCCCATCCCTCCAAATGATGGATATAAAAGAAATGGAACAGGGAAACAGGAAAATGCAGCAAGAAATGTAAAATACCGAAGTTTACTGTATGCTTTTTTAAAAAAAATAAGTGTTGGGCGATGTCAGGGAAAGCAATCTCTTAAATCTGTGTATTTTCTTCAAGTATTTCTCAAATCCACAGCTTTGTCATGAAAACGATTGCTCACTGGACAATCACTGGGATTTTATTTCATTTTTTTAAGTGTTCAAGCATGCATATTAACTTGTCAGCATTGTATTTGGAAGTTTTATGGTGTTTTCTTTTTTTCCTTTCATTGCCAAGCTCAGTACTCTAACCGGAGTGAGACCAAGGCAGCCGTGCCATCCCAGCTGGCAGGTTGGCACCGTGCTCCAGGCACCCCGCTCCCCAGCACAGAAAAGGAGGGGACAGAAGAAAACATCATGGTTGACCTAGAGCAAAATAACCTGAAATCTCAGCAAGTTGGGTCCTATACTTCTCTGCAGTGATGAAGGGTGAAAGAGAACAGAAAGATGTAAGAGCTAATCCTGCTATGAAAATGTTGACAACAACAGGCATTTCTGCAGTCTGGCTGTATACGGCATCACATGAATTTTGCAAAAGCAGTATGCTTCGTCAGATTAAATAAACACACAGGTTGATGGCTCTCATGTTTTATTACAAGTAAAAATTAACTCAAGGGTACTGATGACTAGCATGTGTCTTCTGTGAAGCTCAACTTCATTCAATTTATGTCTGCCACTTTAAAAATTCCATTTATGAAAAAATGATGGAAGAACCTGAAGTCGTGGCAGATGGTAAATGATGAGAATGACAATCTAAACAGCATGGTAAAACCGAGAAAATTAAATTGTACAACTGTATAAGAATGAACAGTAAGATCTAAGTTCAGCATAACACAGGTATTTCCAAATATTTGAAGTAAAGGGAACGAATTTGACAATGCCATTTCAAAAAAAGCCTCAGCAGGTTCAGATTATCCCACTAACTGGAAAAAACATGTAAGGAGAGTCAGGTAAAGTGGACTGGGAAGTCAAACAGCCACCACAGAAAATGGACATACCCACTGAGGTGAGGTTTGCACAGAGCAGGACAACACCAAAATGAATCAGTGCTATCCAAGCTAGGCAGATTTTCCACAGATGGGGCGGGGGAGAAACACATGGGGGGAAAAACAAGGCAAAGATTAAAAGACAAAGAGGTCAGAAATAAAACTGTGTAGAAATACTTCATATTTATTTCTGTTCTTTCACCAGGGAATATCTATGCACACATATACAAGTTTGAGCAATTAATAGTCCAGAAGGAAATAACTGTCAGCTCATGGCAAGGATCACATTATTCTTCCAAAATACAAACAAGTCTATCTTACAAGTGTTATAATTCAGGATTTATCAAAGCACCTTCCTGAGAAGTTGAAAATTATGTCTGATACATGAAGGCAACAGAGAAGTCATAGCACAACTCAAAACTCCAGAAAACTAAAAAACTCTACTGTACCCACAGCCAAACGCTACATTTGTGGCAGGGACTTTGAGGAGTGGAGGAAGGAATTGGGGAAGCGATAAGAATAGGATGAAGTGAGCGGTCCCAATGATGTTAGTGAGACTATGTAAAGAATAAGCACACGCCACTATAAATACAGACTGCTAGATCGACCCCCCAGGTGTCTATACATTAAGGAACCACTAGCAACAGCCATGGAATTCTTCAAATTATGCCTTTTATATGGACTACTGGGACCGTTTTGATAGATTTATGTCAAAATGCTGGAGAGGGTTCAAAAAAAAAAAAAAAAAAAAGCCACAGCATAATTCAAGACTAGAGGAACTGAAACTGATGTACGAAGAAAGAAGAAAACAGCTAAACGTGCCAGGCTTGGAAAAGATGCAAGTAATGAGGATTGTTACAGCTTAGAAATATCTAAAGGATGCAACCATGAAAGAGGGCCAGTAATCAGTCAGACAAAATGGGGCTTAACTTTGAATAACAAAGAGAAAACACAGTTGCAAAACAATAATAGTACTAGGAAATGCTTCCTGACAGAGAAGTGCAACAATAGTTATTTTAAAGCACAGAGCATCCTATACAGATGTGCACATTAGTCATCTTACATGAAGCAAGTCATAATCTATACCTCCATGAGAGCCTAGTCAGGATCCTACTAGATGGCTGTGGACACAGGGGTCAACCTGTCAAGAGCCTTTTACTGTTCCTTCTTTGATGTGAATGATGATGCCTTCTATTCTGAACCAAACTGCACAAAAGATTTGCATGGAAATATAACTATGTTAAGTACTTGCAGCTATTCATTTAAATGAAATTTTGGAGTGATTACAGCTAATAAACATGCTATTTCTAAACCTCTGAAGTGATATGATTCTGATAGACCATATGGTTTCATTGTATTTGTACTGCAGTGAGCTCCTTGGAGCCTTTTTGCATGTCAGCTGTGACTGAGGAGGTGTACTGGGGGCACACGGCAGGTCTGGGGGGCTGCAAGGGGACTTGTGGTGGATCCCATGCGCATTGGGGTTGGTCCTGACACTGCTGTGAGCTGCCTGCTCCCCACCCCACCCCCCCAAGCTTCACCACTGCCAAATTTAAGGAAGTGTTTCCTCAGTTTAAGTCATCTTTCACAACCCCAATACCCAAATCAGTAATCAAAAGTTAGTGGTAATGGGCAATGAATGAAATTAAGCAAAATTCCCTGTGTTGAGCCTATTTTGCCAGCAAGAGGAGCAGATGCTTTTCTAGTGGTCAGTATTTAATTTACTAAGACCCCATTCACTTGCTAACAGCATTGAGCTCGATCAAGACTTCTCCTGTGTCATCAGGAAAGTCATAGCTGCTCTAAGAGCCCCCAACAAGTAAATAAGAAATATTACTAAGTAATACAAAACATCACTAACTTCTTGCAACATCAGTCCTGTTCTTTAGAGGGATGACAGAACCTCTGAAGAAGAGGGGAACTAAGTATTTCTTCTTTATAGGTCACTGAGACATTAAGATTCTTTACTTCTCTTCACTCTGTTCTCATAGAGTTACGTCATGAGAGAGAAGGACAGTCATATTACCCCTACTGTAATCCCGCCATTTGGTTGAAAACATGGCTTATTAGTAATTAAGCTAAGAACTGGACGTAATAACAGTGCTCTCCATCGCTAACACTCCTCATCCTGCATTTATAGTTCGTACAAGGACCCTTAATAAGGGAGAGAGAACTAGGGGAATATGTTAGCTACTGCAAAAATGGGATAGAAGCCACTGAGTTTGTAACCTATAATTCACCAAAAGCTTTTTCTTCATTTTTTCTGCAGTTAAACACTTTAAGAGACAAAAGGTCCATTTTTTTTCCTCTCAGTGCACACATGTGAGACTCATTAATGCTAATTGGATTTATGAATGCCTGTTGAAAAGAGAAGAAGCTGTAAAGATTTCACATTTGCAGGGAAACAATCAAAGGAACAATTTCTTGTGCGTCTCGCTGATGAAGAGATGAGGAAATAATGGATGAGTCACTTTACATTATGATTCAAAATTCTTAAAATAGAAGAGCTGAAAACATTGATTTCTGTATGGGTCATATTCACATAGGGGACACTTTCTAAGAATCCAATTCGAACCTTCAAGCGTAGTCCTGCTTCTAATTACCTAACTCTGAGAATAAATCATGGTCTCTGAATTGTAATTATACAGATTTGTTGCTGTAATTCAATTTGGCAGGTGTAAAATACAAGTGTAATTTCCTCTACCCCCCCATAGTCTTCAAAGAGACACTGAACTTCAGACATTTGATAATTTATTCCATATTGTAGCTTTCACATTTATTATGCATCAAACTTATGACAGATTTTTTTTATAAAGCAATTATATATGGCTCCGGTTACTCTACTAACTGATTGGAAAATAAATACAACATTCATCACTTGACTACAACATGATCAGCATTAGCCACTACCTGGCCTGCAGCAACCAGAGCACTTCAAAGCAAGCTCAAAATTTCTGCTACCTGTGATGGGGATGGAGGAGAACATACACGCACGGATTTGCCCTGTGGGGACTTTTCTCCATGGTTGGTCTTCTGATCAGTCCCGTTCAATTAACTGGAAACTGTCTGTTTATGTCAAATAGTTCCCTCTTGCAGAAAACAGAGATTCAGCCAGTCATAAAGAGCTTTGGCACTGCCTTCCCTCAGAATCGTATTTGCTCCACATAAATCACGAACTAGAAGAAATTAGTATGATGGATGCCATGCCATTATGTTAAACAATAGGTCTAAATATACAGGAATATATATTCTAATGTAATATATAAAAATAATATAATCTAAGTATATAAATATATAAAACCCAAACAAGATCAACCCATAAGCACACCATACTCACTCTATTAAAAACATGCAAAATACCTGACCAGTTTCCTGGAAGTACTCAAACTATGGAAGTATACACTGTCCATACCACTGTGCAAGAGTCCGGTGAGCTGAAGAGGATAAGCCTTATGGCTTGTTCTTTGATTTTCCCCTCTTTGTAACAATCTGCATCTCCAGTAATGCAGGAGCGCGGCATACAATGCTTTTAGAAAATGTGCGGCTTGAGTTTTTCTTGCCTCTGCATAATGCCGTTCTAATGACGGCAAATCAATTCTTCTATCGGTAGAGCTCCGGAGTATCTTTTAAAAGCCTTTCCAAAAATAAGATTATATACTTCAGCAATTTTTAATATGAAAGAGTGCAATCAATAAAATACTGCTGATAACGCACATGATTTGTCGAGAGGGAGAGCTAAGTATGAATTAGTTTTGGACAAGTTCCGAGTCCATCATCTTTCTTAATTACAAATTGGGTCACTGTCTATGAATTGCATGATTCAGCTCGGGAATCCCTAAAAAGAAATCGTAAGTAGACTCAATAGTTGCATTTGATTTATTTATTACTCAGAGCTGAAACAAGCACGGTATTTCAGACTTCTGACAGATTGTGAGATCCCCAGAGAAAATCAGTGGAGACACCACTCCTGACAGCCATCCATCATCTGGGACAAGGTGAGCCATGAGTACCCAGTGGTCCCAAAAGGCCATGAGCAGGACATGACAGTAATGTGCCTCCCTCCCTGAGGAACGTCATTAGGTTTATCAGAAGATAAAATTAAAAGCCACTCTCCTACAGATTGAACAAGGTATCTTAACATTGACTGAGGATGGAAGGGACATTTAATCCTAAACCTTGCCTAAAGCACAGCCAAGTAGATTAAGGCTTCTCGGTCAAGTTTTGAGCATCTCCAAGGATGGAGATCCCACAGTCTCTCTGGCAACCTCTTTCAGTGTTTGAGCACCTTCAGAATTTTTATTTTTCTTCATACCTGATCAAAATTCCCCCTGTCTTAACTTGATCTTGTCTCCCATCATGCACCTCTGAGAGGAGTGTGACTGAGCAAAAATTCTCCAAGTCTATCGAGTTTCTCCATGCAAGAACCTGAATGAACAAAGCAGATACTGACACCTCAAATATGTTGACAGTGATAGGCAAATCTTTGTCATGGTGTCCTGGCCATGGTGAGCCATGCCTAGTCTATAGCCAAGAGCTGGCCAAAGGAGGGGGCAGGAACTTGCCATTTGGAGCGGGCTGGGGCGTCACGGGTCCGGTTGGTGAGCGGTGGTACTGTAATCATGTTTGTTGTTTTCCTGTTCCCTTTGTTGTTCTGTTCAACTGCCTTTGTGTCAACTGACAAGTTTTGCCTTTTTGTTCCGACTGTCCCCCCACGGCCACAGAGGGGAGTCTGAGAGAGCGGCCACATGGTTCTTCAGTACCGTCTGAGGCTAAACCACGACACATGGTCTTTCTCCAGTTCCATCTTATCATTAATCACTGTAATTGCTTGCTATCATTTGGTAACTCTTCCTTTTCTCTGTATGAAATGGCTTGGTTATTATTGTTTCCTTCGCACAACTAGCTGCGCACTGGAAATCTCCACTTTTCTTCTTTACTTCTCAGTTATTTATAAAGCAGGTCCACTCTGGGCACACTCTATCATCACCTGCAGCTGCCAGCATAATGCTACAGCTATCAGGTTTCACCAGACTCTTTTCTAATTACATTGCCTTGACACTTCCATACCCATGAGCACTCAAAGCTGTTTCATAAAGAAACTCTCAAGTATTTTTGACATCCTGTTGGAAGCAAACTCTTCTCTCTGCTCAACGGGCCATTAGTATTACCACTCCAGAAACCTTTGGAAGTGGTCCTTTAAAACTGTTTTAATCTCGTTCTAATCCTTAGTTCTACCTGCTAGTTCATGCACATTTGCTTATTTGTCAAACAAAGAGGTGTCAGATGATTTAGTGGCTCGTTTGCACAGCAGAAGGACAAGCAAATGTTATGTTGTTTTTTCTCCCTTATGGAAAAATATTTTCCTTAAAACTATCAGAAAATCAACATAACTATTAGAAATATCAATGCAAAGAACCAACAAACCCCAAATCTATTCAGCAGTATATTCCACTGCTAACCTCGCAGTCTTCTAAAGCATCGGCTATCTTTTAAGAATGTATAATAAATAAGCACCATAAAAGCTATTTTGCTTTAAAAAAAAATTGTCTATTAACAACACTGTTTTATTTGTCTAAACAATTATTTACCACTCATGTAAGAGAGCATAATGTTCTTTATGTAATTACTTTAAGTTTCCAGAGTGTTACCTTTAAGCAAAGCTAAAGTTCGTATCACTTTTTTTTTGTCAATAAAGAATATTTTGTAAAAATACAATACTTCAAAAAAAAAAAAAATACTGGGGACTATAATCTAGTGTACTATGCTGCAAGCACGTAAGAAGACCAAGATCTCTGGTATAATGTTATTTATACCACTTCTTTACTTTTCCATTTTTTTTAATTCAGAAAACAAACCGAGTGCTTAACCTCTAGGTAAACATCTTCCTTTACTATTAAAAATGAGGAAGAAGTTTTGCATTAACGGAATGGGTAAGTCACTCTTGGTGTCCCCTATGAGCTGCTTTGATTTCCACAGTATTAATATTTAGGGGTATTTAAAAAAAAAAAAAAAGATATCTAAACACATATGAAAAATACTAACACACAATAAATAAATAAATAAAAGCCTCAATGTACAAGTTGCCTTTCCTGATTAATTCAAGCCCGTTGGTCCAGAGAAGCTTATTACTGTTGCCACAAATACATTTTATAAACCCCTGGCTTTTCCAAAGGCTAAAGCCATAACACCCGATGACATGCTAACTCTTTGCCTGCTGGGAGCCAGAGTGCTGTCGCGCAGCTGGTACCCACGTGCTGCTCAGGTCACTTCCCCATCCTCCCTGCCCACACCTCCCAGGCACTCCCTTATAACGCCTCCCCTCCACTCCTTCCCAGCATGGCCAGCAATTAACTGAAAAGTTAAGGAAAAGCAAACTGGACATGATGTTGGGAGACTACACACCATTTTTTCCTACCACAGAAAAACAGCGTTGCTGAAAAGAGCAGAAAGCAAACCTGCAAACTGGGAACAGTCTAAGACTCGAGTGCCAAGCCCAGGACAGGCACGTTTAGAGACCAGCAAGGTGTCGAGTGAACATCTTTGTCCACGCTATTCTCTCCTGTGATAAAGCCAACTGTTTCCAACAAAGCAAGACCAAACATCTTACATCTTTAAGCAAACTTCTCTCAATAATTATATGTTCCAATAATGACTAGTTAAAAAAAAAAATTTTAAAAAAAGGCATTTTGCTTTATAATTTAGGCTCAGGTTGTTTCATGGACTGCTTGGCTAGGTCCATGTGTAACGCTATACATACCCAAAGGTGTCCCCAAGTTTTAGCCCCAGACATTTTATCAAAATCCATTTTATAATGTAGTAGCTGGTATGCCATTCTGTTATGGGTATTGTGGTCTCTTGTTAAAAATACTTTCAGCAGAAATTAAATACTTAGAAACTGGAACTATTTAAACAGATACCCTAAAAGAACAATTACATTTTGCCATGTAAATCAAGTTGGAAAAAAAAATTCCACAGATTTTATGGACACCTACACACAGAAGAGATTTACTTTTTTTTTTTTTAAATTACATTCTTACAGGTCTCAGATACATTGATTTGTATTTGCCGTGGAAGTATGTTATCAGTAAGCTGGAAAGGAAGCAGTTTTCCTAGTCCAGAAACTTAGTTCTATAAGGTGAAGAGGCAAATTCTACCAGACATTTTGCACTGCAAAGTTTTAAATAAAACAACCTAACCAAGACTTGGACGATGTAAGTAATAGGGCTATACGCTAGCTGTGAGAAATCTAGCAACATGAATATTTGAGTTGAGCTTGGTACCAGAGGAGGTAGCCTGATCACTTGCTATTTGGGGGAAGTAGGCCCTCTAAAAATAGCATTTTCACAAAAAAGGAAGTCATTTTAAAGAAATGCAAATCAGCACGGTCAGACAAAAAGCCTGACAAGTCCTAAATCATTTGTACAAACCAAGAATATCAATGAGATACTAAAAAAAAAAATAATCTCTCTCCATTCCTCAAATCAAATCTAAACATTTTCTAACATGGAACATGTTCTAACATTTTGTAAACACGTTCTAACATGTTTGCCCCGGGAGGTTGTGGCTGCCCCATCCCTGGAGGGGTTCAAGGCCAGGCTGGATGGGGCTTTGAGCAGCCTGGTCTAGCGGGAGGTGTCCCTGTCCATGGCAGGGGGGTTGGAACTACATGGTCTCTAAGGTCCCGAACCATTTTATGATTTTCCAAGGTGTTTCAAGAATTTTAAATCAAAAGGCTGTTCGTCATCGTATGCAATGAGGAGAGCAATGCCAGGCAGGAGATCTGGAGTTTACTTTACAGGCCTTATTTGAGGATTTGCTCTTAGACCTGTGGGGGAAGAATTTGCATTTCCTTTCTTACAACCCTACCTGTATGACTACCACCATTTAAAATTCCATATTGAAAATATTTGAAAATCTAATATCTGAACTGATTAAAAGAAAAAGGATTCCACAAAAATGCGTGTTCGCATACAACTCAGATGGTTCAGAACAAACATCCTCTGCCAAGGGAAAAATGAAACCCCAGTCTGTACCCCTGCCATGGCTAGTCCTCAGAGGAAGGGAATCGTAAACATATTTTAACAAAATTAATTAATTACACTATGAGTGTAAAATTCCAGTTTCCTGATGCCTTCAGGCAATTTCTTATCTCTATTGAAAAAACAAGGTTAAACATGACAAATATTGTGCCTCCTTGTGGGTAAATGTTGTTTTGTTTACTTTGGGGTTTTTTAAACAACCGTAATTCACAGCTCATCATATAACAGTCTCTCAAAAATGCTGGAGGAAAAGCATTTGTTCTCACTCTGAAAATGCGTGGAAAAATAAAAGGGTCTGACTAGTATTTGTTTATAAGGGATTGGCCAGATACAGCTAAATTACGAAGGCTCACTCCCTTTCCCATGTTTACATTTGAATCACAAGTGAGCAAACAAAAAAATTAACTCACTTTCCACCACCACCAGGCAGTGTTAAAGAATCTATGCTATAAAATAAGGCCACCCTCATTATTATCTGTATTAAGATATTAAATAGTAGAAAATGCTCGGGACTGATTTTGTTGGATTGTCTTAGTCCATCCCTGCATCTCAAAATGCATCTATTCAATAGCTTTGATTTTTGCAGAGATTAATTTTTCCTGCTAGGATGCCTAAGTGTCATTTAAAAAATGAAATGTTGTAATTGTCACCAGTTAGCAGCATCTAAGATCTTGCAGCTACTTAGTCAAGTCCTACTCAAAAATCCAATGTGCTGAACTAAAAGGATCAGTGTCCTCTAGATCTGCTCCTCAGCTGAACAGTTTTTTCAAAGGTGAATCCCTGCTGATAGGAAGGTCACAAAACCTGTATGTTCACACAGCCTACAGGAAAGGTGAGACTTTCTGAATTGCAACCTGCAGCTTGAGAAGCTTCCGTAAGTTTAATGAATAAAAAAATATGTGTAGTTTTGAAAATGCAGAAGCCAACTCGATGTTTTCCAGTTAGCATATTTGAGCGATGTGTTAAAATTAATGTTATGTATCTCTGAGCTAAGAGATTGCGACAGATATTTTTATCAGAAAATACTCAAGGCAAAGGCTCTCCTCAGATTTACTGTTTTAGGCCTTGATCTGAAAAAAAATAAACAAGTGTACTAATTTAACTGTGGTAATAAGTCTAATTACATTCGACAGAATACCAATGTGTTTGAAGCTTACCATGCACTTAATAAGCTTTTACAGCACAAAAGTCTGCTCAGTAGTCATTCTGAATCAGAAGCTGTCCCAGTTTAAATCTGCTGCACACTGGTCTCTGGCTCCTACTATTTTTTTGGACCAGACAATGCACTCATACAGAGCCTGATGGACATGAAAAGTTCAACACCTCGCCACATAAGACTTGCAACCTCTCAGAGTTGCTTTGGAAATGCACTTAAATTCTGATAGCCTCCTCTTCACTCAACGCACCAAAAGAGTGCAACGCAAAAAAAAAAGAGATGCTTGCATTCATATAAATGAACTCTAGAAGTAGATACAGATACAATTTTATTGTTACTTCCATTTTACCAAATTATTTTGTTGTCTTCTGAATAGTTGGTTTTCACTTATGATTTAAGTGACACTGAGTAACTATTCAAATTAAATTACGCAGAATTTCTTTATTGTTTTAGTATCTTAATGAGTTAGGGCTGTTCAGCTTCTCTCATAGAAAAAAAACGAATGTTTTCAAGGTCCAAACTCTGGTCATGAGCAGGTTCAAACAACAAAGACGTTACCAGATCCGTGAGGGACAAACCATTGATGGAAGTAACAGGTGATTTTTCTCCCTTAACCAATATAACTCTAGCCTAACAACTCTACCCTAAAAACTCTGCAACGCTAAAGATGAAAAACAATATATAGCAATGGTTTTATTAAATTCTGCACGTATAAGGCATAATTTAAAAATTACCCTCAGCTACTGACAATATACAATATGACAAGTAGAATTGCAGGACCTGTTTTTACCAGTATTTAAAATAGACCTACGGTAAGTACTGTTTATTTGACATACATATTAGGCAGCTTGAAATCAGCAGACATTTGCACCTGATCATGCAGAAGTACAACAGCTTCAGTATCCTTCATCAGCAAAGCTGTGCTACAGGTAATTTACCACTTTCTTACTGCAGTAGGGTAGGGACATTTGTAATAGAAATTCTCATAAAATAGATTTTTATGTCCACCACAACGTATTTACTTTGGTTGATCTGGAAATACAAAAATATTCTACAAAATGTAAAAGAACTAGACAACGTAAAACAAAAGACAGCCTGAACAACAGATGGCATTTTCAGAAGACGCTAGCATATCAGTATCTGAACTCCATGGAGTTTTTATAAGAGCAGAACTAAGCCCTAGGATTTTTGAAAGAAGTCATAAGTATTTATATTTTTTTATATATACACACACACACAGACGTATATAAATAAAAATTCAAAGCAGTTTTGTTCAATAAATCTAAGAGGTGAGACAGCTGATGGTACAAACAATTGGATTAATAAAAGATAGTCTAGATAGACATCCAACAGCTTTTTAGATAGACCTGTATCTACATTGTATTTTAAAGGTAAACGTGCATCCTGCACCCATGTCCAAGCTGACTGGGAGGCGTGAAGCTGCACTGCATGGTTGCCACCTGAAGCTCATAGAATCATCGAATGTGTTGGGTTGGAAGGGACCTTTAAAGGCTATCTAGTCCAACCCCCCCCTGCAGTCAGCAGGAACATCTTCAACTAGATCAGGTTGCTCAGAGCCTCATCCAGCCTGGCCTTGAATGTCTCCAGGGATGGGGCCTCCACCACCTCTCTGGGCAACCTGGGCCAGTGTCTCACCACCCTCATGCTGAAGAACTTCTTCCTAACGTCCAATCTAAACCTACCCTGCTCTAGTTTAAAACCATTGCCCCTCATCCTATCTATCGCTACAGGCCCTTGCAAACAGCCCCTGCCCAGCTTTCTTGTAGGCCCCCTTCAGGTAGTGGAAGGCCGCTGTAAGGTCTCCCTGGAGCCTTCTCCTCTCCAGGCTGAACAACCCCAGCTCTCTCAGCCTGTCTTCATAGGAGAGGTGCTACAGCCCTCAGATCATCTTCATGGCCCTTCGTGGTTCATGTGATCTTCCTCCCCACAAGGCTTACCACATTGAGTTCAGAGTTTGGTTCTAGTTTGAGGTGATTTCTCTCTGCCTCCCTTGGAGCTGGGGACCACTATTTCAATTATACCCCAAGTCCTCTGTGTACATATTCATAACCAAAAGCTTAAACCTATATATGTATGTGCATATATAGAGGTTATTGTTATACACAATAATAGATTTCTGTGTTCAGAACATTTGAAACTACAGTAAAGTATCAACAAGACACTTAAAGTAACAATTTATACCATCTGAAGGTCTAAACTTTTCACTGATCTCCTTAGGCAAGTAACAGGACCTTACTCATGTATTTGTCCAGTTAGAAAAAGTGAACGAGCCCTACACAGCGAGTTCTCCATCACTGTAAGTCTTGATGAAACAGATATGGAGCTATTTACATGAGTGGAATACCTAAGGGTGAAATAGCAAATTTCCATCACCACCTGTGCACCAGCTACTCAGAAGACCAAGCAAAGAGCCAGTTCTCTTGCTGACCAACCAGAAATCTTACACGTCACTGGAATAATGACTTTAAATGGTGCAGTTTATATTCTGAAAGACATGTTAGGGATTCAGCAAAATCAGCTGTGGTCATGACTCCTTCTCCCTCCAGATAGCTGTTCTTGCATACAACTTTCAATACTTTTTGAGATTATGAGCTGCAAGACAGCAGCCACGGCAAGGAAGATTAATTACAAAGAAAGACTAGTATAATTTGACATCAATAACTTAAGGCATAAAGAAATAACACATTAAGTACATGAAAACTTCAGGAGATTCATGGACAATAGGAAGAGTTTGTAGCAAACAAAATTCTATAAATTGCTACTGCTAAAAAGAACAGCCTTGGTAAAAACTTCCAAGTCACCAAGTATGAACCCTGACAAGAAACAGCCAAGCAATAATGCTTATATTCATGGATTAAAAGAGTAAGGCATAAGCAATATTACATAAAAATGCAGAAAGAGTATCAGATATTTGCAACATCATTGCATATTACTGCAGTGGTAACACATGGCAAGTTCTGAGTTTCTTCTTCAAAAACCACCTGCCACACAAGGCCCAGACAGCAATCAGTTCACCCGGACAGTACTCCGCCAAAAAACAGCCACTCACCCCTTCCGAAGAGCTGCCACAGAGCACTCCAGTAGTAGCTAACTATCATTGTGAGAATGTACGTATTTGAAGAATATTTCAGACACTAGAAACTGCAGTGGGAGAGGGTAAAGCCTTCTCCAATGGCCCAATACCAGTTTAATTTAACCAAACTGCTGCATTTTCTGAAGGAACGTTAACAGTTTGGATGCTATTCTTCCAGATGTGCTGAACCCCTTTCCCATCAAATTGTAATTCAAATTAATGTTCCTGATAAGGAGCAGCAGATTACAATTGAGTATGGGGGCCCTACCCACACTGAGCAGTTACCCTGGGGGAGCACACGTACGCAAAGCGACAGCCAGAACTGTAGGTAGATATGCGTTCCTTTATTTCCCCCCCCCCACCATCTCACAAGCATTTTTTTTCATATTTTATTAATTTTTTAAAGTTGTTTTTTTTTTTTTACAGTAGCCTCTTTTTCAGTTTGCCTAAATCCACTCTTTCCTTTGTTCCCTCTTGCTTTCTCTCCTTTCACTTGTCTCCAAGCTCAGGTTTTCTCCACATGCCTTGCCTTCCCTTGAGGAACAGAACTGTGGCCTTCCCTTCCTTCTACTTTGTATCTTCATCCCTCACCCACTTCTCTCCACCTCCCAAATAACCCCACCTCAAAGCCCTGCACTTGGTAGGCACTACAGGCAGATAGGACTTCGGGAAAGGCCATGCCTGGGAATTCGGTAACAGAAACACTGCTATTTCATCTTTTTGACAAAAAGTAACTCTCTGATCCTCTCCACTGAGAAAGACATTTTTCAAAGAACAAAGCTTTGTGCTTCATGTGACCTACTAGGCGTGCAGGGGTTTGTAGCTCTTTCTTCCTGTTACCTTCTGGGAGCTTTGAACCAAAACTTTGTAAAGCTTTAAATGACTTTAATTCTGTGTGAAATAGGTTGCGGGCAGAGGACAGACACGTAAGGATCACCTGCAGGACAGTGAGGGAAAAGTGTTTCTCAGTTGAGCTCTCTTGGAGAGCAGGGCAAAAAAAGATGAGTTGCAGGTGAATATCAGGTCACTCCATAGTGGGACAGTAGCCAAAAGCTCTAAGGACCTTCCTCCCTTGAAACCTCATGAGCTCCAGGTTTGAAGACACACTATGTGAAATCATGAAACCACAACTTCATCATTGGACGAGGACCAGCACTTTTCCTACTTTCTGTGAAATTCTCCTGCAGCATGTATAGTCGTCTGTCTTCCTAGATAGAGTGTGGTGGCAGAACTCCTTAAGAGAAGTAAAGCTTAACAAAATCATAGGTTTTGCACAGAAGCAATTCAACACTGTACAAGCAGAGGCTGTTTTCAGGTTCTCCTCAGTTTACAAGGAAGCAGTGATTTTAGAAAGTTTGGAGCATAGATGAAAACAGATTGAATGCTTTGCAGCAAAATGGAAAGATAAGTCTGCATTAGAGCAACTCCAAAATATTTCTGGTTTTTAAATTTACAAATTGCTGTTTCACCCAGTCTTATGCTAGGACGGAAGACACCAAGAGCACATTAAAAGGCTGTATTCTTGTCAGAACTTCTAAAGACATACTCTGTATTAATCAAGATTTTCATCTTTTTAAGTTCGAAAGCCTATTTGGAGCTTAAGCAACTCATCCTCCCAAATGACGTAACATTTGATTTTCCCACAGAAGCTGGCTGAAGTGTACCTCAGTGCCTCAGCACTCTTAGTCTGAACTATCCAATCACCCTACATCACAATCCTACAGTATCTTTACTGTCTTTAAATTAAAAATCACTCAAACAAAAGTCTTGATGTCTGCATGCACACCATTTATTTCATAGTGAAGGACTTAATTTTGCTCGCCGCAGAGCCAAGATCAAGAACTCTCCCGTTTTACCCCAGCGAAAACTTTGACACCTACGCTGCTCACTGCCCACAACAAAAGTTTTTAAACGTAAGATTTCTCTCTCGTGGCAAATCTATAACCGATACTATCTTTTCTCACATCTATTCCATCTCACTGAAGAGCAGGGTTGAATTAAATTTCTTTCCAGAGTGAGAGTGTTTCAAAGCCTACGCAATACGTTTATTTGCTTTTTAAGTTAACACCAGCTTTCCTTAACATATTCTGGTCACTAATGTTTTTACCAGTAAATAAATCAATCGGGAATGTTGAGAATACGGGGCTGTTTTTTTTGCCAAGGGAAAAATGAATTTAAAGGCAAGAATAAAATGCTATTGAAGCAGAATCAATCATGAATTGCAAGATAATACACAGTCCAAAAGTTACATCAGAATATTCTCAGTCCTGCCAAATTCATCTTTACTGCAATTGTTCAGTAGAAAGAAGGCGATCTATCATGCAATTATTTAAAGTGTACCAAATATTTCTACAGTAGGTCTTGGGTTTGCAACTGTTAACAGTGAAATATTACACGCATATTGCCATCTCATGGATACTACGAATACTTGTTTAAAATTACAAGAATGTAATCCCTAGCAGAAAAATACACAGAATCCACAGCAAATAAAATTGTGGTAAGATTTACAACCTGAAAGCAAGAACTTTACATTTGAAACAGTCCAAAAATCTGCCTCAGATTCTCTCATAGTAGTTACTATTTTTATGACTTGGCTCAGACTTACTTTAATCTCTTTATTTAGGGAGAAACTGCAAGCTTGCCAACTCTAGCAAACGTTAAGTACTTTAGTAAATTCCCCATCAATATAGGTCGTGCATTCGAGGGAACAAGAATGCAGTAATTTCTGCTCCATCTCCTCCAAAGGGGATTTCAGAATAAGACAGTGATGGGAGAGAAGGATAAAAAACGTGGATAAGCCCCTCTTTCAGCTCTCCCCTCCTCTCCAGACATCTGTCCGCACTTTGTTGTGCCGTGATTGAGATGCTACGTGATGTAGCTCACCCAGCCTGCTGTTATCCTACCTAGCTTTTATCTGAACAGGCAGGAGAGCACAGGTATTGCCAATACTATCGCGTCATAACTCTTCCATTAAAGTTCATTAATAGTAGTGAAGCGAGTCCAAACAAGTCAGCAAAAGCACAGCAAACCCAACAGATGTAAAGATATCAAAGTATGGCAGACATATATAGAAACAGTTTTAATAGCCTATGCAGACTTTTCAGAGTATCTAGTCAAACTACCTAAACCCATCAATTCCTTTCAAACCGAGTTTTGCCTTAAAAAAAAAAAAAAAAAAAAAAAAAACAAAAACAAACGTAGCAACGAACAAACAAAAATGTATACCGTTTCTGAACCCATTCTCGAACAAATGAGTATCTCTACCCAAACAGCTCAGACCTCAAGTGAACAAGTTTCGAGTCCTTTCTTCACTTTACCAAGCAGGACCTCCAGCTGTCCCCGGCACCTGGGGCGATGGGAGTCACCCGGTAACCTAGGTGGAGCCCTCCTCGCCGAGGGATGTCCCCCAGCCGCACCAGACGAGCCGCTGCCGCCTCTCCCCGACCTCACCCCTGGCTGAGGGCGCTGGAGCCCCCGCCCTGCACCTCCCCGCCGAGAGGGGCCTCGGGGCTTCCCGTTCGCAGCCTCTCCGTAACCAGGCGCCGCATCGGCAGCACGGAAAGGACACGCAAGCACCTACCCCGCTGCTGCACCGGCTGCCCCAGGGAATACGGGGAGCCCCCCGGCAGGGAGGGGAGCCCGGCGGGCGGGAGCTGAGAGCACCGCGTCCCTGCGGCGGTAAAGGCACCATTGACCGCGGCCGGCCAGCACCCCGGCCGCCTGCATCCCTGGCAGCGTACGCGCAGCGGCTCCCCGTTAGCCGAGGACGCTGCCGTGAAACGGAGGGAAGGAAGGGGGAGGCAAGAGGAGAAGCCATTACCAGAGTTTTGTTCCCGTTCTTGCTGAGGGGGCCTCGGAAAACTCCCTTGATGTTGCGAAAGTGCCCGTTGCTGAGGTGCGCGGAGCTGATGACAATGTAGTAGCACTCCATGGGGCCGGGGCCGCCCCCCGGCCAGCGGCGGGGCGCTCAGGCCGGCCTGGGCTCGGCGGGGAGGGCCGGGGCCGGCGGGTCCCCGCGGCATATGCGGTGCCGCCGGCCGGCTGAGGGTCGGCGGGNTAGCGAGCAGCCTTGCCGGTCGGCTGCACTGAGCCAATGGCAGGGAGCCACTGGGCTGATACTGAGAGCTGTCAGAGGAGGACATCTGTCACACGCCTCCTTCACCGCCACCCACAGGCCCCACGCCCCGCTGCCCCCGTTGCGGACGGGCCGACACCCTCCGCCGGGGCGACGCCGGG
>VXBH01003741.1:0-17835 GCA_013400035.1 Rynchops niger | reverse complement strand
CACCACCGCGGGCGCAGAAGTGTAGTTCCTCCGGGATTGGGGGGTGGAGGTGGGGGGGACAGGGAGAGATGCCCGGGGGTGCGCCGCCCCCAGCCCAAAGCTCCTGCCCCTCCTCCGAGCAGCCTCCACGCACTGCCGCTGCACCCTTTTTTTTTTAGTATATATAATTTTTAGTTATTTATTTATTTTTAATGCCTAATTCAGCAGGCACCTTAACCTTCCCGGGGCGGACCCGCTCCCTGGGCCGGGTCCCTGCCGGCCGGGCTCGTTAGCAGGATCGATAGCCGCCGCCGCCCGCTCCCTTCGGCTCTTCTGGCCCGTGACGGCGTAATTGGGTGAAATCGGTCATTTCTCATACCCCCGGGCTCAAGCCAGGCTCCGTCCCACCCTTGGCCGGGCTGCAGCCGGTGCAGCCCCCTTTCACACCGCAGCATCCCGCCCGGCGATCTTGAAAATCGGGAAGGGTGCCCGGCAAAACTTCTGGGTCACGGCGTGATTTCGGCGAGAATGGGAAGGGCGGCGGAGAAAGGCCACGGCCGCCTCCCCTCCCGGGGTGCCCGCCGCCGCTCACCGCCCCTCCCGCGGTTACTCACGGCGCTCCCGGCGCCCGGCAAGAGGCGGCTCTTGCCCCTCCCAGCCTGGCAAGGCCTGGGCGGCTGCAGGGAAAACGGGAATAACCGTGGGTTTGTTGCAGGCTCCGGCGCTGCCTCTGCCATCCTCTCTGCCTTCACGTACGTATAATGTACTCGCTCCGTTTTATAAAGCCGCTAGCAAACTATGGATTAAAAGCCATGAGGTACATCAGCATGAAGTAACTGTAATGTACACCATACTCTTTCCTTCACCATTATAAGCATTTCCTTCTTTTTGTAGTACACAAATCAGAACTGTCCGCCAGAACCAGAATTTGTCACAGTATAAGCCATGTTTAATAAAGATTCTAAAGTCCTCTTTTTTTTTTTTTTACCCTAAGAGATCTATGATTTGCAAGCTTTATCACACAAGAATTCAAACTCTTAGCTTAGATCATCTTCCAGCCTGCTTTACTTTTATTCTGGATTGCAAAAATCAAGATTTATGGGGTGAAATTCCAGTGCCAAAAGAGGGAACACCTTAGAAAATAAGCCCAGAACCATGATTGAGCCATCTGCAAATGTCCCTTAGTCAGCATTTACTGCTGGCAACATAATACCACCACTGTCCTATCATCTTGTCCTACAAAATAAAGGAACTGCTTCCAGGAAATTGGGGGAGAGGGGCAAACACTTTCCTGGCAGAAATTCATCTTTACAGTTTGTGTCCTTGATGAAGGAAGTCCCAGTTTATGACAGGTGTCTTACTCTGATAAGCATTTTCTATCATTACTTCCCTTCGTACACAGGGAACAGTAAATTTTGACAGCTGTCACTCATCCTTCAGCATTTGCAGTACTTAGGAAGGCATCTTGGAAATGGCAAAAGTGGAACGTTTTGACAGCTGAGACACAGGTGAGAGAGATCACAATTTGCTGCTTCTTGTTACAGCCAAAGAAAAGGTGAAAATGTACATAATAACACTATTTTTCTGATTGCGAGTATGTACGCATACATCCAGAAATAACCAACAAGTTTATTAAAGTGTAAAAATGATGTCGATATCATAAATATTTGATAGTTTTAACAACAGAGCACATTTAAGGCCCGGTTCCACTTTCAGAGAGGATCACTGGTATGACTCTCAAAAACGTCCTAAGTTCAGGAAGAATAAAGTAATGAAAAGACGGAGAACGAATAACAAAAATTAAAAAGAAATAAAATTATGCAACTCCTTTCTGTGAATAAATATATTCCAACTTGGAAGAGAAGAACAACTTTTTCCACCTTCTAAATGTCAGCACCCTTCTGCCTGGGAATGCAATTCCTCACAGACCATCTACACCACACATCCACCATTTCAAAGAATGAGAACATTTTTCTCTGAAGTCCTTGCATTGACTTATTTCATTACACATCGCTGACACATTTAATTGCATCTACATACATAGGCTTTTTCAGGGTTCTACGGCTGCTCTCTGGCCTTTCAGAGGTCTGCAGGCACTGCTTGCACACTCTTGTCACAGTATGAGGGCGTGGGAAACGTCTTACTGTAGAAACAGAGGAATAATCTACTCTGGTAGCTCAAGTTTGAAAGGATCGGCATGTTTTGTAACAAATTAGAGTATGTTAAACAACTTTAAAAGCTGCTATAGCTTCGCTAATGAAGATTGTTGTCCTCTATTAAAGAAGAAAAAAACCAACCCACAACTAAAGACCTCCAAATTACTCTATAAATGACAAGTTGTACTAAATAGCACCTAATAAGCAAAATACACATTTTCTACTCCTACTTATTGTGGTTGGCCTTTTTGTTTGTCTGCTTCTCTGATACTTTGCTATCACCAGTTTTCCTCGTGTGTCTTCCTTTAATCCTTCACTGTACTTTTCCTGCCTCATTCTGTTTCTCTATTGTGATCACACAGGCTCAAGATGATTCTTCCTTCCCATTTTTTTTTTTTAATCTTAATAAATTGCAAATTTCATCAGTCCCTAACGCCATGGCTCCTGCCATCAGTCTTAGCTATTTCTGTCTGTCCTATTCCCCTGGGTAAGTATCTGGGTTTTGAGCTGTGTATGCTGCTATTTATTCAAACCTCTGCCATGTAATAATAACCAGTGCTGCTGATTTACTCATTCTTTTATTCTCCTTGATACTGTTTATTTGCAAAAGTCTTCAAGGAGTTATTCCTGTATAAAACTGCAAATATCGACTCAAGAAACAGGCTAAGAATTTGAGAGACTTTCTGAATAACTTGTGAACTACCAGCCAGTGAACAAATTACACTAGTGCACAGACATTGTACTGGTTTTCTGCCTGTGACAATACTCAGTATTCTGCATTTTAGCACTTAATAATATTCATCATTCAATAAATACTTCTGGCATAATCCAGAAAAAATAGCCAACAGTATAAACAATCCCCTTTTGTTTAAGAGCCTTTAAAGCATGGCACAGAGTATGTGTTACCAAGTGAATATATACTGAGAAACCATTCACTCACTGCTGAAACATAGCCATCAAGGACAGAAAGAAATATATGTGCTGTAAGTCACAAGAAACTCAATTCAGCTCCCACAGCAATTCTTATTGAATTCAATAAAATTCAGTTCATCCTAAGAATATCTCCCTGTAAGTAATCTGCTGCCTTAGACAACCTTTTTACCGTCTCCTGCACTTTCAGTCTCCTTTTATTGCCTTTTTTTTTTCTTTTTACTTAGCCTTGTGTGTTTTTCCCCATTCAGATGTCTGTCATTCTTGCAATAAGCAGAAGGAAAAATGGGAGTATCCTGTGTAGCTTTTAAAAGCCATTGTGGTGTAATACACATTATACACTACATTACAACTGCATTCATTCATCAGCTATGGGGGTGGCAAAGCTAGAAGAAAGGAAACTGGGACGCTCTGGTAGCCTAGTTCCTCAGCACATCCTTCGCCGTATGTGCTGAGTATCATAGCGGGTTCCCTATTTCAGTGCATGACGTAAGTGTAGCACTGGTATCACAAAAGCTAAGGAAAGGCAATAGTGACTTCAAGCCCCGAAGCATGCGGTTAAAATCATGGGCTGTAGCCTGCAGCCCTCAAAAGTCACAGGAAGAGGACTGCAAAGGCTTAAATGAATATTTCTGCTTGATCCCAAAAGTAGCAACAAAGATTTATTAAAACGCACCTTTTTTTTTTTTTCTTTTCTTTTCTTTGCTCCCTCAGCCCTCCAAAGCCCATAATTTTATACCACAGCCCTTGCAGAACAGCTCCGGGAAGCAGCAGTCTGGGCAAGACTTGCCCCCTCTCTCTTTTCACATATCCATGTAGCATCTATATCTAACCCCAAACAAATAATTCACGTGGGTAAGAGATGCAAATGCACCCCTTGTCTTCCAAATTACAATACTACCACTGTCTGCTTTAGGATACTATTGGGAAAAAAACCCTTTCTGTTGTTACTGAATCAAATACACTGTTATCTGTATCTTCCCTTCTTAATGTTTATGCTCTAGTTTCCCCAACAACTCATGCACACTCCTTCTTTTTTCCTTCCTTAATCCCTCCCTAACAAAAAAATTGTAAATGACAGTCAGAATATGAACTGACATCAACAAGTAACGGATGTACCACAAAAGCATTAAATAGCAGGAGATTTTTACAAGGGCCAGAAAACACCTGGTGGTCTAAACCAAAGTAAAAAGAATCCGCTGCAAAAGCAACTCTTGCCTGTTTCAAACACTGAAAATTCACTCTGCTATGTTAAACACCTTCTTACAAGCAAATCCTCCATCATGCATGCTTGAAGAGTGGCTCTATGTGAAGAACAAATTGAGCCAGCAACTGGTAAATGCATCCCGAGAACAATCTGTGATAGAGTTTCCCAACGTCCACTGAAACCAAACACCCAAGTCAAAACCAAACAGAACAAATTACATCAGCTTATGAAAAATCATATGACAAAAATTGAGGCATATAGTCTCATCAAAGGCAATAACCTCCACTTTTCACAACTGACTGCTATATAAAATCCTCTTCAGCTTCACTTCCAGAACAATCCAGCACAACAGCGCAAGGACAGTCTTCCAGTGACAGCATGGAAAAAAACTCAGTAAAAAAAGATACCTCTCCATAAATCAAAAAGCAAATGCAGAAAGATCACACTTTTGTGCACCACTGGGTGCACTTTTGCAGAGCCACCAGCCAAAACTCCCTGAAATCCAGCAGACAGGTTACATAGCTAGCACAATATTAAAGCAAATGACACGTTAACTTCATAAGCAATATCCAAAGAGGTTTCAAGCAGCCCTTCAATGTTTTGTACTTTTCTGCAAAGGGAGCTGACTACATAATGAGCACCAAGTTTTCGTTTTTACCAGTTACAATTTTTTACTTAATTTTAACCAGTTAAAACTTGCGTTGTTAAAGAATACAGCACTTCAAAGATATTTGGGAAACTAAAGGCTTTTAACCAAAATAAACGAGGCATCAAGAGAAAACCTGGTAAACAAAAGCAAATTAGTGAAAAAATAGGAAATCAGTACATACTGAGATCTAGGATAGCAGATGGATTGTGGCCATTTGTCGGAAACAGATTCTTTTCTTCACCAGCATCCACACAACTTTTTCCAGAATTAAAAGATCTGGAGTCTAAAGCATTGATCAAAAGTGTTCCACAGTCAATAGGAAACTTCACCTTCAGTGAGCTTGGGCTCAATTACTGAAGTAGTAGGTATTTCTATAGGAAGAAGTTCTGAAGTTCACCTCAGGACTTGGCATTAGCTCCAAGCTTTTCCACTGGGTGGTGGTAATGAGATCAAGAAGTTCATGAGAACTGACAACAGAAGTACTCAGAATACAACCAGTATTCATTCGTTCATGTATTCATTCATTCTGTCTCTCTGTATATACACATATGTATTTTTGTGTTTGTGAACATGTATACCTACCTGTGTGTACATAGGCAACACTGCAAATTTATATATTCATTAGACTTTATGCCACAGTAATGAAAGGATGAATAAAAATGTTTCTAAAATTTTTCAAGGGATGAAAGAAAACATTGAAAACATTTTAATTTTCTTTTTGAAAGGGCTAGGCTCTAAAACTAATCTTAAATGCTGTCTGCTTCTTTAGCATTCAGTTCCACAACACAATTTTCTCATTGTAAAGGCTGAAGAGAGCTGCGGTGATGCTGACAACAGGTCAGAAAGTAGCACTATAATATTCCCAAATGAGCCAATATAAATTGGAAACCCACTAGGGAAAAACACCCCAGTGCTTAATATTTCAATACATTTCATTCAGTTCAATATATGACACACTATTATGGGTTCCTTTTTCATGTGATCTGTAATAGCCACAGAGAAGAATGGAAATGAAATTAAAAATGATGTGTTTACTTCCCTAATATTACACATTTCAGCAAGATCCATTATTTCAAATGGGATCATTTGGCATCATCTGAAAATCAAACCCCTTTGCAATATTTATGGTTACAACCTCCCAATTTAAGACACCATAAATCACATCAGGCATTAATTGATTCACTTTCACAGGGCGCTTGTTCTAACAATAGCAAAACACAGCAGAATATTAAATACATGCAGGGGAAGGATATTTCTAATATTGTATAATATGGCGCATTGCTATGTACAGTTTAGATCGTACCCCTTTACACCACAGCTTATATAAGGAGCAGGCAATAGTTATATACGTATATAATCAAAGAGTTTGCTTTAAACCTTTAGCAGCAGCGAGAAGGGTGAGTAAGGCAGTCGGAGCTTTGCCCCATGGATCCTGGGCAGCAGAGCACACGACACACGCTGTCAATGGCACTGCCAGGCTTGCTTGGGAAAACAGAGCAAGGTGCAAAGGCTGTCAGAGCCTTACATCTACACTGATTTACTGTTCTGCACCAAAGTTTCATTTCCTGATTTTATCAGACTAGAATTCTATGCTGAATTTGCCTTTTTTACTGTACAGCTTAAAATGGCTGTAGAACTCCTTGCAGGAGCGTGTATGAGCTGCATGATACATCATCATAGTTTTAAAACCCCACGATTTTTATGACTTATGATTTAAATACAGGTAGATACGTGCAGTATGGTAATAGTCTTGAAGTACTCATTATGGTCCTCCTGAGTGGTGCTTAACACTATCAACTTACTGTATGAAAGTCCCTGTTTACTCATTAGAAGATTATATTTTTTTTCCACAATAACTAATGATTTACCAATCTGTCTGCTGTAGCAAAAGAATACTAGCAAAAGAATTTAATCCAACTTTCAAAATATTAATACTTATGTGCTTAATTAAAGATGGCCATATCAAAATAGCCTCGAGCACATTATAGATTGCTAGCCTGAAAAAATTTCATTACAAGAAGCAAAGTCAGTATTGTTCTAAAAATAGACAGGATTTCCAAAGCCTGGCATATTGTTTTTGGCATTTTGACAATTAAAAAATGCCTACATAATCCATTTAATTAAGTAAAAACTTACTCATTAGCTCAAGCTATATAAATCACATTAAGTTTTATCCCAATGAACATTTTCTTGGATATCCGTAAAACCTGTGTAATCGGAAGACAAGACAGAATACTATTAATAGCAATATCAAGACAACTGCATGGGTAAACTGAAAATACGTGCCCAAGCACAAACACAAGCAGTTGTTTTTTCATCCAATTTTTGAGTTGCCTTGGATTTATATTGCTTTTGATTGCTGAATCCTCAATTAACAGTCTTTCTTGTTTCCAAGAAGGGGGGATGAAGTATTGTTACTTTTAATGACTACACATTCATTTAATTAAAATAATATGTGTCCTGACCTCATTTATTTATTATTGGAGTGGAAAAAGGTTTAGAGGTTTCAAGATTTTTCCGCTCTACAGTTACGTTCACATGGTCCTTTAGAGCAACAGTTCCTGGTGACAAGTACATGGATAGGGCCACCAAAAATAAACCTTCTCCAGTTTTAAAAGACCATCTTCCACTTCCTTCTTTGTGTAATTCTGACACAGTGTGTGCATATTGTGGAATTTGGATAATGAGGTGAAGTTGCTGTGCTCTCTCGTGCAGCCCAGGGGAGTGAAGGCTTGCCTGGCTATCACAGGATACATAAATAACGGGGAGTCTTGGGGAGACAGGACAGCCCTGCTTTTCACCAGCAGAGACAGTAAAATCAAGGTAACAGAGACTTTGTGTAGTTCTTTGTTTCCTTTAGAGGCTACCGTGCCTGATAATTGTCCTTTGCCTCATTACCTGTGAAATGCATATTAAAGTTGACACCCTGCATATGCTAATGAAGATTTTAGAGATCATGCTAAACATGTATGACTATAGCACTCGTTTCTCCACCCAAATTGTACTACACGTCATGTAGGGGAGGGAAATCTCGGAATTTTGGGGATAAAAGCATGGAGAAAATGACTGTTAAATGGGGAGAGAAGAAACTTGATACCTGACGGAGCAGTGGACGGGCTGCGTTCTCTTCCCCCACCCCAGGCAGGGACGCCTTTCTGGGTAAGCGCTGCGCCTTCCACCCTCTGGTGAATGTTACCCCAGGTTGTTGTACTGTCATTATTTTTGCTAGCAATGTTAACCTTAAGTAATTAGTGCTATTGTAGTTAGTGAATTTATAAATGGCAATCTCGAACCTGCGACTGTCGCTCTCAATAAAATAACTAATTTTGATTATTTGTGAATCTGATTCAGTGAAAGTCCTTTGGTGGGACTCTGACAGACAAATATCGGATCTGTTATTGTTTTGCTGGACTAATTTCGATTATTTGTGAATCTGACTCAGTGCAATTCCTTTGCTGGGACTCTGATGGTAAATCAGTGAAAGTCCTGGGACTCTGACAGACAAATATCAAAACTACAGTCCTTTTAACGCGACACGTATATATTTTAAAATAGTTAGGAGCTTAATTTTCCATTTTCATTACTGCTACATACACTCCAATGTCCATAACTGTATATTAACGCTTTCTGCACACAAACCTGAATTTAGCACAGGATATTCACTATCTATATCTACAAACACTCAAAATAATGCATATTTGCTTTTACACAATTTCAACACTGACATCTCCTAAATATATTAAATTACCCTTGAACAGACCTTAACATTGGCATTTCCATTAGAACCAATGACCCTAGTGTATGTGAAATGCAAATAGTATAAAACGAAAAGAAAGTACAAAATGTTTCAAAAGTCAAAACAAAAATAAAACTAAATTATTCTCTGGGAACCAGTGTGCTGTATACTTTTTACAGGAAAATGCATTTCCAGTAAAACAAAAACAAACCAAAACATGTAGAAAACATGCAGAAGAAAACAAAACAAAAACCACCACAAAAAAAAAAAAACTAGAAGAAATAAGACATGTTTAAACCTGCTGATCTGGAGTCAATTTGAAAAAAAGAACAAACCAACAAAGAAACCTCAGTCCTACTTCTTTTGAAGCAGATATTGAGATCTGTAATTTGTGTTTATTAAAACTAAGCCTGGTAGACTCAGCCACCAGCAGGATGTTCCCTCACCTGCTACGTTGTCTGAATTTGCCACTTTTAAACGTTTTCACTGTTACACTTCTGTCAGCTTGAAATCCCCATCGTGTGACCTAACACTGAAATCAGATAATCTTCAAGCTTTTCTCTTCGTCTTTACAAATACTCATGCGTTACCGCAAGACACTGTATCCCCGTAGCTTCTGCTGGCAAAGCTTTGTTGTCATTACTTTAATTCTCAAACATAAATTGATTCCATGAGCTTCCTAGTCATCTTTGTACCTCTTCTCTAAATTCCCTCTGCTTACTTTCCAGAGCATAAAATTCTCTTATAAAAGTATATTTATAACCAAATGACCAAAAGTGTAATCTACTTGCAGGCAGATTATATTTAAAGGTCATGGCTTAAAGACAGCAATTTAAGTTCTTTGACTGTATATTCATCTCCATTATGTCCTCCACATTACTTTCAGAAAGCAAAACATGGATTAGTTCCATAACAACACCATAAAGGTTGAAAAGTAGGAGCTGTAACAAAGTTGTCTCATTGAGAGACTGAGAATAAAAATAATGTTCAGGGAACGCCACTCCTGAGACTGAATACGAAAACACAGGACACAGGTCTACCTTACTAACTCTTCAAGTAGATACGTCTAAGATGGGCATTCCCATCAAGACTGCAGCCAAGTAAAAATTATTAGGTGCCTAGTGCCTACCTTTGGGGATGGGATGAAACACACCATTGATAACACTTCCTTTCCCTCCACCAGTTACAGAAAGCCTCCACAATACCATCGTCATCTGAATATTAAGGATCTAGTCTAAGGCTAGGTGGGGTAAATTGTATCTTCAGCCTACAGTAGGAGGAACTTTACTGCTCTTTGATGGTCTCCTTCGTCTTTCTTTCTTTACGTTTGTCGAGACTCTCCCTTCAGGGCTGCGAAGCCCGTACTATCTTTCATATCAGCATCGCAGGCTCCTTGCATCCACAATTTGTTTTCCTCATTGCTTAATTTCCAGTACAGTCAATTCTTTGACTGTAATTGATGCTTCATGTTGCAAAATGTGTTTTCTTGTCATTTCTCATCTGCGGTTTACTCACCCTTGATATGAGAAACTAATGAGAAAGCTGAGAGAAAACCAAATACTATTTGTATTAATTTATTAGCAGAAAGCCAATTTTAGCTCAATATTGCAACCATGTATTTGGGATTTAACAGAATGTTCCTCAAACTGAAGGCTAGCATTGCAATAAGTGGATTTTGGACAAAGCATTTACTGACCTCATGAAAACAGCAGCAGGAGACCAACTCCAGTGGTAAACATTGGATCATAAAGATGAAAGACTGTATGTGTTTCTGGTCTTTGAACTGCTATTCTACAGAGCGATAAGAGACATCATCTAGGATTTAATTTCCTAACAGAAATGAGAAAGGAATGTGCAAACCCTCTCTTATGTGATCTAACATTAGATTGCAGTACACGATAAAAATATCTTAACAGGCGTATACCTAAGGAAGATAAAATTCCATCCCTTCTTCCTGAAGATGCTTGCTATACACAAATCCATTTAAAAATAGCAGATTTCTGGTTTGCTGTGCATGAGTGCCTTCAGGAAATGATTTTTGGCAAAATCTGCTCACAGTTACTGTATCATTTTAGTGCTTCTGTAATGGTATCTCATAAAATGCTCTTCGTATACGAGATTTATGAATGAAATCTGTCAAGTATATGCAGTACAAGAACACCATTGACAAATTGCTTTGTAATTTAATTCTTAACTGTAGTCTAACTGTATCATAAAGGGTCTATATGACAAACCACCACCTCTATATGAAATGTCTCTGTTTTGTATGTATTTGTATTTTGTATGTGCATCTTCTCTGTGTCATTATGCATCTCCTCACTGACTCTTGTATCTTAAATTATATTTTAAAAATATTACATTTCCAGGCTCTACACCTACAAGATTATTTCCAGATCAACTTAGATTTTTAAAGGGTTCACTGTGACCAAGGTTGTCCGTTTAATCAATAAAATGAATGAATTTTACCACAAATGCTATACATTTCATATTGTGATATATTTACTGCAGGGACAACATAAAAAGCGTTTACAAATGATGCAGGCATGTTCAGCATCCATGTACAGCCTCTGGGAATAGTGGAGATGGGCAGCGCTCTGAATTTGCGAGTATTTCCTCCGCTGTGCAATGGGCAGCATTTTAAGATGAGTGGCTATATGAAATGAGGGCTCCCTACCTCAGCTTCAACTTTTTTTCTGCTTTGCGGATTTTGCAGTTTCACCTCCTAGTGTTTCTAACCTAATCTAATTCTGAGATTAAAATAGTTGTTAAAAATAATCAGAATGGGATTATTTACTACTGCAACTGTACTTTACCGTAACACGTGGTGTTCTCATTTTACAGCACTACTGCTACCATTAACAGGAATAGTTTTCTATGGTCACCTTGTATTTTTCTTAGATAAGTTAAAAAAGGCTAATTATTAATAAAATGCAATAACATATGTATGCCTGAACACACTAAAACGGTGTCTATCCTGTCTTGTTTTAACAATTTCTGAGTCCCACCTGCCATGCTTAAAAAAATCACAAAAAGCATTTATAGTATACATTCATCACATCACTTCCTAAAAATGTCTCAGAGAAGGTTTTTTTTTTTCCTGTCCACATCTATTGGATGATAAAGCAGATAGGATTTCCCACATTTATCTCCAGTACATCTTCTGCGTCAGCCTGTGACTCTGCAAAGCATAGTATATATCTTGGTTGTGTGCAAAGTCTGCTTGGGAAGCCAGACTTTCAACCAGCTCTTTATGCCACAACCAAAATCATCTGACCTTAACAAAATACTCAAACTATACTGTTAAATACATTTGTGTGTAAAAAAGCTTCAGTTAAGAAAGTTTCAGCAAAGCCTGACCTTTCCTTGGACATACTTCAAGACTTCCTGTAACACTGTATTCCAATAATAGAAAATTCTCAAATGAATAAGTAAGTATTTAAATTTTACAGATATTACCCAAAGGAAAACTTTCAGTTAAACGTAAATGGTATGATTCCTAAAATTTTGCTTATGCCCATTAGGTAAAGTAGAGTGTTTGGATAAAACAACTAAGATTAATTTTTCATTTCATTTTTTTCTCAAATATAACATGCTTCTGGAAATCATAATTAGTGAACATACTTGTGGTTCCAAGCCCACACAGTATTTTAATTCCATAAGGTGCGTGGGAGGTTTTTTTAAATCCACATAATTTTTCTGTGGGTTTTTTTTTTTTTTAACATGTTAAATTATTATCATCGGATGGAGGGGAAATTAAACATTCTGAATGTGTTAAAAGCCTCGGTCTTCTTGACTCCTATTACCAACTGCTAACTGCTGCTAAAACTCATCCATTTTTGGAACATGAACAACCTTGATAACATCGGATAAAGGCAAAATAAAAATAGAGATTTGGCAAAGCCGTGAATTGAATTCCGGTGTTTCAGAACACCGTGTAAAGCTCTTGATTGCCTTCGCAAATGTAACTCACTACATTAATATTGAAGCTAACTCATTTCCTAACTTTCCTAAGAGCAGCCAGAACTATAGTAATGCTGGAAAAGATGGGAACTAAATAAAATCCAGGCTATGTAAATAGCTGTGATTTGTTTTTTCCTGATGGATAATGAGGAAGACTTTAAGATAAGAGAAAAGGTTTTGTGAAAAATATTCCTAAACAACCTTGTATCTAGTTTTCCTTTCTTTTTGGCCAGTTTTCTTCATCAATGATCTGGATGAGGGGATTGAGCGCACCCTCAGTCAGTTTGCAGATGACACCAAACTAGGTGGGAGGGTTGATCTGCTGGAGGGTAGGAAGGCGCTACAGAGGGACCTGGACAGGCTGGATCGATGGGCTGAGGCCAACTGTATGAGGTTCAACAAGGCCAAGTGCTGGGTCCTGCACTTGGGTCACAACAACCCCATGCAGCGCTACAGGATTGGGGGGGAGTGGCTGGAAAGCTGCCCGGCAGAAAAGGACCTGGGGGTGCTGGTTGACTGCGGCCTGAATATGAGCCAGCAGTGTGCCCAGGTGGCCAAGAAGGCCAGCAGCATCCTGGCCCATATCAGGAACAGCGTGGTAAGTGGAACTAGGGAAGTGATCATCCCCCTGTACTCGGCACTGGTGAGGCCTCACCTCGAGTACTGTGTCCAGTTTTGGGCCTCTCACTACAAAAAAGACATTGAGGTGCTGGAGTGGGTCCAGAGAAGGGCAACAAAGCTGGTGAGGGGTCTGGAGACTAAGCCTTATGAGGAGCAGCTGATGGAGCTGGGGTTGTTCAGCCTGGAGAAAAGGAGGCTGAGGGGAGACCTTATCGCTCTCTACAACCACCTGAAAGGAGGTTGTAGGGAGGTGGGGGTTGGACTCTTCTCCCAAGTAACAACAGGACAAGAGAAAACAGCCTCAAGTTACATCAGGGGAGGTTTAGACTGGATATTGGGAAAAATTTTTACACTGAAAGGGTTATTAATCATTGGAATGGGCTGCCCAGGGAAGTGGTTGAGTCACCATCCCTGGTGATATTTAAAAGACGGGTAGACACCGTGCTTAGAGATATGGTTTAGTGATGGTTTTTGTCAGACTCAGGTCCCTTCCAACCTAGGCAATTCTATGATTATATATGCTAAGGTTCCCCTTATTTCCTTTTTCTAAGGATGATAAAAGCAATCTTCTTCATCGCCTCAATTATTTGGCTTTTAAGATGACTGGAATTAAAACAAACCCTGTACATTTTCTTTATTCATATAGTCCTTATTTTGACATATAGTCCTGTTGGATTTTATCACTATTCAGACATGCGATAATACAGATGCTTAATGAGAAGCAAGCTCATTTTTTGCTATCTGGGTCCTGTTTACCTGACATGACCATGCATCTGATGCGTTGAGAAGAGGTCCCTGGAGCACAGACCTACGCAGCACGGAAAAATCTGGGTTGTTGAACAGGACAGTGCTGTGATCCTGCATGTCTCTGCAGGATGTGTTGATGCATACAAGGTGGCAAGCATGTTTTTTGCAATCCCTCCAGCGATACTCAGAGCAAAGGTGTTCTGCACAGACCTTCAGTAGGGCAATGTGACTCCCATCACCTTCATGTCACAAAGTGCAAGGCTGAAAAACTCTGCTTCACAAACACGCCTGGCTGAGCTCGAAAACCTTCCGCTCCAGGTATTCCAGCTCCTATCCTCATGCCTGCATCTGTCTGTCTACTTGCTCGTCTGCAATGCGCTGATAAAACTTCTGCCAGATCGCAAGCTCATAAGGATGCTCCGATGAGGCAAGTATGTAGGCGTTCTATGACATTCCACCAAGGTGCAATGTCATGGGGGTGATGTCATGAGAGGGCAGATTACATGTGCCACATATATATGACCACTTTTCCCCCATTTCACAGACAAAGTGTTGCCTGAGGTCAGGCAAACAAAATGGGAAGGTTGTCAGAGGTGCTTGTATTTCCAGACATGGGGAGCGACTCTTTATCAGGGAGTGTAGAGATAGAAGAAGGGGTAATGGTTTCAAACTCAAGGAGGGTAGATTTAGATTGGATATCAGGAAGAAATTCCTTACTGTGAGGGCAGTGAAGCACTGGCCCAGGTTGCCCAGAGAAGCTGTGGCTGCCCCATCCCTGGAGGGGTTCAAGGCCAGGCTGGATGGGGCTTTGAGCAACCTGGTCTAGTGGGAGGTGTCCCTGCCCAGGGCAGGGGGGGTTGGAACTAGGTGATCTTTAAGGTCCCTTCCAACCCAAACCATTCTATGATATAGCAGATTTAAAAACTAAAATAAAATAAGCATTATGTAGCATTTACTGGTATACATCTGTATCCTACATTAACACACAAAGCATAAGGTACAACTCGGTAAGAGAAGAGATCTTCCCATTGGAACTGAGTAAACATACAGTGCTCTGGCTACAGCCTTTACCTTCCCTTTGCCAATTTAATTTCACCGTCATTTTGATATAGTTCGCAGATGTGGGTGGTTTTTTTGTTTGAGGTTTTTTATCCTTTAAGGTCTAATAGGAACCAAATTTATCACATTTCTTCCAAAGCTCTATAACATTTTGACTATTATGCTAGGAATAGTCAACTTGCTGTTGTGGGTTTTGCCTTCAATTACATTGCAATTTAATGACCCATGAAGATGTTAAAGCCATTTTTCTGAAAAGGGCTCTCATATCCCTAAATGCACACCACTGAGTGGCCCTAATGAAGTCAATGAGACCAACAATCTACACTGATTGACGTAAGTCGGTCTTAAAACTTAGAAAAGGAGTTTGCTGAAACAGAGGTACATAAATGCAAATCTATTGGTAATAAATAGAATCAGAAACTGGAGAGCTGAATGTCTTTGCTGACTGCTTTAAAATCAAGATTAAATCAGAGGTTGTCTAAGAACAAGGATACCTGCTTCATTGACAGAGTATGGTACATCAGAGAGCAATTAAATCAATGGTCTTAGAGTTTATTTTTGTTTAAACTGCAGTCAGTACCAGCCATTGACCAATAACAGTATTTAAATAGAAAGCAAGTAGTGTCTCTACTGCACAAGAAAAATAAGCCAGCAAAGAATAGGAAATACACTGTAGTTGGAAGAAAGCTAAGTGCAGGAATCAGTTATTTAAGGATTCTGTCGTGCCTGCTGCCCACAACAACAAAAACAAACCCGTCCACTGTATTTTCAGAAATGAGCTATCTACCAACAATACCACAGCCGTTGCAAACTTCACTAAAGATTTCAGCTTAATTACTATAAAATTCCACCAAGCATTGCTAAGCACTAACCTTACAACAAAGCACTGGTCTGTGGCTCTGTAACAGTGTGTCCAGCATCTTCGCTTCTCTCTAATAAGAGAGTTTAGATGTGAAAAGCTCCAGTCAAGCAGTTGAAATTTTTGAAAGCACCACCACTGTTATTCAATCTCCTTCCAGTAAAGATACTCTTGTAGGCCACAGGCAACAACATATTATTTCTTATGGCCTGTGCTGGGATCCTACAAGTACATAAAAAGCCTCTTGCTCAAGCACACTGCCACACATTTGTTGCACCCTCCTGCTCTTGGAGTTAATCAGGACTACAGCATATGCTTCTACAAGAAGGGAGCCTCCATTATTCAGCCAAGATAAACATATATACACATATATTTTATAGATACACATGACAAATATATAGATACGGACATCCATTACAGAACTTTCACCCCCAGGGAATGCATAAAATATTAAATCTTTTAAGAGCTCACATTTTATACCACAAAACAGATCCATGATAATACATGGACCCCTGCAAACATGGTCAGGAAAAGAGCAAAGCACTTCTGATCAGCACAAGGATAAACCGCTGCTCAAGGGACTCCCTGCGGTAAATTCCCCTGCCATGTTCCCCATGACTGATTTTCACAAGCAGGAGTAAAACAGAATCATGCAAGCTGTGACCATGCCTAAAAAGTAAATCTTTGAATTCAACTGGCAAAATGACTCACACAGCAATATCATCAGGACCACGATAGAGCTTAGGTTTTCTTCACAAAGAGCAGGAGAGTGTACTCAGGAATGACACTCTTAAAGAAAAGCAGTCACTGTTGGCAAAAGGTGTTTTTAATGGCAAATAGTGCCAGGTTGAGTGTGCTGGTACAGCCTCAGTGAAATAAATTAATGCTGTATCAACTTAAATCCCACAAGGTTCTGGAACAATAGCTCTGGGTGATGGAAAAAGTCTTCATTATACACTATTGAAATCAAATTAAAGGAAAAAAGGAAACAGGGAAAGGGAAATAGCTTACAAACATATCAGAAAAAGAAATTTAATAGGTGAAATTCACTATTCCTTTTCCTTTCACCACTTCTTGCCAGTTTGTTGTTCACATCTCGCACAGGGCTACCTTTTGCCTACTGTAAATGGCCTTGGTCTTTTATACCCTCTGAGTAAGCCATTTCTAGCTGCCACTTCACTGTTCTTTGTTGGGTTATTTTAATGAAGAACCTTCTTAGTTATCACAAGGCTATTTTCCATACAAAATTAAACTGACTGCCTAGTCAATACTTAGAAGTAGCAGAACAACCCTATGTGTGAAGAGCAAGGTATCCTTCTGACTTCTGTGGTCCACTGTTTTTACTAAACAATGGTAGCTTTCATTACTCTCCCACAGGGTACTCACAAACAAGCAAAACCCCTCAAAAATGATCTCCTGAAGTTTAAGAATAGGAAGTCTGCTGATAGTAAATAGTTAAACTTAATGGAGAATGGATGAACAATATCCCAGCGGACATCTAAACGTGACGCTACATCCCCAGTTCCCAAGGTTACTGCAATAATTGTCATTGCAATTATAGAGTTACAAATTAATGTATAAGCAAACATGTTCCAACAGGTCACATTTGTGATACACAGTGCTGTTGGAGTAACACAAAATAAAAGAAAGCTAAAAGTTAAAAACAGCCTGCCACATATCTAAAAAGTCATACAATCTAATGCATAGACATGCAACTCCCCCTCGCCCCCTGCCCTTTTCCATTATGTCCTGTTAACGTAATCTTTTCTCTACTCCTTCTAACATACAAACCTATTTCCCAATCTCAGAGCATCTGTATTTTCATCCCTTGCTGGTCCATACATTGCAAAAGAGATTAAAACTTGTATGCACTAAACGTCATGATGCTTATATGCAAGAGGTATCTTGGGGGATGTCCTGGTTCCGGCGGGG
>VXBH01003740.1:136600-154624 GCA_013400035.1 Rynchops niger | reverse complement strand
GGCGAGGGGACGGACACCTCTCCTGGCCGAGCACCCGTTGTCGCCGCCGGTCCGCCCAATCCGGCGTGAGCGCGGCGACGGCGGTGAAATGAGCTTGACACCTCTGCTGCCGGCAGGACCCCGGGCGGGGGGAGGGAAGACACGGGTGGCCCCCAGCCCATCCCGTCCCACCACCCTTGGGGACGCTCACGGGGCTTTCTCCACCGCCCCATGACTTTCTCCGTGGTCACCTCGGTTGGGTTCATCTCCTCNAATGGTTTGGGTTGGAAGGGACACCTCTAAAGGTGTCCTCCCGGGCCAGGAGAAGTCATGGGACCTTTCGCTTATGGCCAGCCCCCGGTGGAGGTGACGCCGAGCCTGCAGCAAAGGTGTCAAAGCTCATGTCGCGTCGGGTCTCACGCTGGATTTCTGTGTGCCGGGGAGGAAAGAAAGGACGGCGGAAAAGGCACTGCCGCGCTTGCTGCACCTGCGGGAGGGCTCTTGGATGAGTTCCTCACCCACCTTCCAACAAGGAGACTCATGAATACGCAGGGAAAAGGAATAAAATAATCATAAATTAAACGGCTGTCAACGTCAGCAGGGGCCAAAGCCACCGGGCAACGGTTTCTCTCTTACCTTTAGTGTCATTCACTGGATCCATGTGCCTGTAAATATATCCTTCTAGGTAGGAATGAAATTTGGGAGTGGGTGGGAAAAAGGCCAAACAAATGGCCATGAGCTCCCAGCCCCGGGCCAGGCTCTCGTAACGGAAGTTCTCGGTGGTCTGCCGGCACAGCTGGATGTAGAGCTCGTCTCTCAGACCCTGCATGCTCCAGCCTTTGGTGGCGATCTCCAAGGCCACGTTGAGCTGGTCCGTCTTGGCCCGCCGGTCCCCCATGTACATCTGAATCAGTTTAAATATCTCGCACGCCTCTTTCTTGACGTTGCGGTCGTTGGTCATGATCATGGGTTTCTTGATGGACTCGCTGCTCCAGGCCAGCATGTTGGCGATGGACACCTTCCTGCGGAAGAGCCCTTGGGTGTGCTTGTTGAAGTGCTTGGAGGCCCAGTTCTCAATGTCCGTCTCCGAGGAGGGCTTCCGCAGGTTGAAGGTGGGGAAGACACAGCTGGCGCTAGGCATCATGTTCCTGGTCTGTCTGCTGCTCTCGAACTGGGCGCAGGCACCGAGATCCTCCGACTAGGAGACAACAGCCAGACAAGGCAATGTTACTGACAGCATGGCTGCACCGTCCGCCCAACCAACCAATCAACCAACCAACCAACCAAGTATCAAACCAACCAACCAACCAACCAGTCAACCAACCAACCATCCAACCAATCAACCAACAAACTAACCAACCAACCAACAAACCAGCAACCAACCAGCCAACCAACCAACCAATCAACCAACAAACCAACCAACCAATAAGCCAACAAACCAACCAGCCAAACAATCAAGAAACCAGCAACCAACCACCCACCCAACCAACCAACCATCCAACCAATCAACCAACAAACTAACCAACCAACCAACAAACCAGCAACCAACCAACCAACCAACCAGTCAACCAACCAACCATCCAACCAATCAACCAACAAACTAACCAACCAACCAACAAACCAGCAACCAACCAACCAACCAACCAGTCAACCAACCAACCATCCAACCAATCAACCAACAAACTAACCAACCAACCAACAAACCAGCAACCAACCAACCAACCAACCAGTCAACCAACCAACCATCCAACCAATCAACCAACAAACTAACCAACCAACCAACAAACCAGCAACCAACCAACCAACCAACCATCAAACCAACCAATNAACCAGCAACCAACCACCCACCCAACCAACCAACCATCCAACCAATCAACCAACAAACCAACCAACCAATAAACCAACCAATCAACCAACAAACCAACCAACCAATAAGCCAACAAACCAACCAGCCAAACAATCAAGAAACCAGCAACCAACCACCCACCCAACCAACCAACCATCCAACCAATCAACCAACAAACCAACCAACCAATAAACCAACCAATCAACCAACAAACCAACCAACCAATAAGCCAACAAACCAACCAGCCAAACAATCAAGAAACCAGCAACCAACCACCCACCCAACCAACCAACCATCCAACCAATCAACCAACAAACCAACCAACCAATAAACCAACCAATCAACCAACAAACCAACCAACCAATAAACCAACCAATCAACCAACCAACCAACCAACCAACCAACCAACCAACCATCAAACCAACCAATCAACCAATAAACCAACAAACCAACCAGCCCAGCCAACAAACCAACCAACAAACCCACCCACTCACCAACCAAACAACCAATCAAGCATCAAACCAACCAACCAACGAACCAAGAAACCAAGCAAGAAACCAATCAAGAAACCAACCAACCAACTGTTGCAGCATTAAGAGGTCGCCCCACGCTTGCACCCAAAGCTACGTCCTCTCCAAGGAGCTGCCAGAGGCCAGAGGCCAGGACAGGTCGTGGCATCAATCAGGATTAGGAGGGAGGGGACCAGTGGGGATAAGTGAAGCCGCCTAAAAGCGAACGTGCTGGGCCCGCTTCGCGCCTGGCACCCTGGTGACTCAGGCTTTGAAGTCATGGTCAGAAGAAGCTGGTGGCTATTAATATTGTGAGGGAAGCAAAGGGCGAGTGGCTTCAGGCCCCACCAGTCCTTCGCTGGGTGTCCACACCATGGAGGGGACACACTCACCTGTAACCAGCCCTCCATATAACCTCCTCTTCCCAAAGTCACGTTCAAGCGTGGTTCTCCAGCGGCCACGTACCCAGGAAGAGGCTGGTGGCTCCTCCAAGCCATGTGCCACATGGATGTTGTTTCTTTACATCCCACGTGGAGAGGGACACAAGCTGCCCAGGATCTAACCTCGCCTGCAGAGCACCCAGCTGGGAAGGACCTCTGCAGAGCAAAGGGGAACCTTGCAGACCAGTGTCCTTCCACTACTGGAACTGGAACCAGCACAGCCTATGGTCATAACCCCAGGAGATGGAGGGACATCCAAAAAGCTGATGCCCACCATGGAGAAAGGCAAACGAGGACACTTGGGATGGAGAAGGTTGATGGTCCCTGGTGCTGCAGCCAGCCAATGTGGCTTCTTCATGTGTCAGCTCCCTCTTCTGGGCCAGCATCACCTGGGTTTGGTGGCCCTGGGGACGTGACCTGTGGGCAGGCAGGAGGCGAGCCCTTCCTGTGGCAGGGAAGGACATGCCACACCATCCAGAGGTGACGTTGCTGTCCCCACCATGCACGGGGGAACCACCTTGGTGGCCCCAAGCAGGGACCATACACAAGGTGACTGCAGCAGTCCCATGGCCTTGGGGCTGGGCTTTAGATGAGGAACAGAAGAAGAAAAGCTGGAGGCAGAACCAAAGTGGAAAGAGTGAGGGCCACATGGAGGTGGCAAGTCCAGGAAGGGACAGGGAAGCCACCCAAAGAGCCACCAGAGTTGCTGGTAGACAACCGAGCTTCTGCGTCTTCAAACAAGTCATGTTTCTTGTCTTCTTGCTCAACAACTCATCCCTTCCCAGTGTTGAGGTCTCTGTCCATTGACGCCGCTCAGCTGCCATCTTGCACCGCCGTGACGATGGCAGGGACCTGGCCATGGGGACACAGGAGCTTCACCCCTCAAGGGACCCAGCCCCGCCGTTTCTATGGAGGCCACGTCACCCAAAAGGTCCTCCTGTGTCTTCCAACCTGCTGCTCAGCTGAAGGCACGTGGGGCTTTCCGGGTGGAAGGAGACGCGGCGGTTGCTCTAAGGCTTCTCGCTCAGAAGCCACCGCTGCCGTGGCTCTTCCAAAAACCAGTCCACGAGCTGGGCCACAGCCACGTTGTTCGTCCAGGCCACCCCGGGAGAAGCAAAGGACCATGGTGACTGGGGCCATCAGCCTTCTCCAGCCAAGTCCACCCCAGTGGACAGCGTGGTCAGGCTGGGGAGTGACCCAGGCAGCAAAACGTGACGGATCCTCTGCTGCTAGTACCAATATAAAATTAGCTTCAGCCCTAATTAGCACAGCCCTAAACGAACTTGGGGGAAGCCTAGGGCTACAACAAGGGGATAAATAATTGGGCGTCAACAGCAGGCGGCCATGACCTCCCGACAGGGGGCTGCCACTGCCCGTCCCATGGGGTGACCATCTTTCCAGTACAAAGTCAAGCATTCTGTGGAGGAAGAAGGTCCTGGTGGCACGTGGACGGGGCTCGGATGCATCCCAGTGCGTGGCCAATGTGGGGGAACAACGTTGGTGACACCGGGCAGGTCCCCATCACTTGTGCCGCCCCGTCACATCTCCTGTGTCCTTCTCTCCTCTGACAGGTCTCCATGTCTCCCTGCATGTCAACCCCAGCGTCATTTTGCTCCCGTTTTCTTCTTCGTTTCTGGCACGTCTTGCCGTGTGACAACCCTCTGCACAAAGGTCCCCGCCAGGGCCAGATGCAGGTCTGGGCCCACCAACAAGGGGCTTCTGCTTCAACCAATGTTGAAGGTTCCCCAACTGATGGGGGCATAAGAAACCAAATTAAAACCACGTGACAATCTTAGACATGATCATCGAATGGTTTGGGTTGGGAGGGACCTTCAAAGATGATCGAGGCCAACCCTTCTCCCATGGGAAGGAACATCTCCCACTAGACCACGTTGCTCAAAACCTTGTCCAACCTGGCCTTGAGCACTTCCAATGATGGGGCATCCCCATCTTCTCTGGTCAATCTGGGCCAGTGTCCCACCACCTCTTCCTGGAACAGGTGTCTCTAAGCTTGAGGAGAACATCAGACAGGGTCAACCAGACAGAAACACCTGGGCAGCGGAGAAGAGTCCAACTGCAACCTGGAAGAGTCCCACCACATCCCGAGCTCCACGCAGAGCCACAGGATCACTAATGGTGGCAGCTATTCCTCCTGGCCACCGTGAGCACCCCAAGCGGATTTGGAGCTCTCCAGTTTTGGGTTTGAACCTCCTCGTGCACCACCGAGTTCTTGGGGAAACTTGGAAGTTTCTTCTGCTGCTTTTGGATGCAACGCCCCACCGCTTTCCTTGCACATTCCCATGGGCAAGAAAGCATTTTCCAGATTATTTTTTGTTTCCCAGGTCCATGTCTAGGGTCTTTCTCCTCCTTGCTGATACCAAGCTCATCTTCTAGGCAGTTTTCCAGGTTGGATTGCTCTCACCAGGGAAACTATCCTCGCACACGGCATCATCATCCATTTTTACAAACCTATTATAGCCTTTTCTAGTGTCTTTACATCAAGCCTTGGTGCATCCAAAAGCAAATCAAGTGGTCTTCCTCCAGAAACCCTTGTCTTCACCTCCCCACAGCCCATCTACGGGCTCTTCTGGCCACAGGAACATGGGCAGCATCACCGTCCTTGGCCAGAGTGGGACACTGCAGGTCAGAAGGGCAGATTTTGGATGTCGGATGCTGGAGAGGAAAGACCATGAGAACTGAAAGCCAGAAGCCCGGAGCTGCTGATGGAAAACATTTGATGAGATGGAAGATGGAGACAGGGGATGGAACAGCTCCAGCAGGTTCAGGTCAGAGCCCATGAGGGGCTACCACCAGCAGTAGGGCCACACCATCTCAAGGATGGTTTACAGCAGCCCCAGGAGCTCCTCTGGGATGGGAGCTTGGGGCAGGAGGGGTCTTCAGGACCCAGTGATAGGACGAGGGGGATCAGTTTTGAACTGAAAGTGGGGAGATTTAGGTGAGATCCAAGGAAGAAATTCTTGGCTGTGAGGGTGGTGAGCCCCTGGCCCAGGTTGCCCAGAGAAGCTGTGGCTGCCCCATCCCAGGGGTTCAAGGCCAGGTTGGTCGGGACTTGGAGCAACCTGCGCTAGTTAAAGATGTTGCAACCACCTAGGGTTGGAATTAGATGATCTTTAAGGTCCCTTCCCACCCAAACCATTCCATGATTGTATGACCAGGGCAGCTGAGTCCCAGGGAGGGGACGGGCAACTCAGAGCCCTGGGAAGCAGGTCCTGGAAAGATGGTGTGCTTCTGGCTGTTTCATTCCAAGGTTTTGAGGGATCAGCTTGCCAAGGACCAGCTTCTTTGAGGGACCAGCTTGCTATGGACCAGCTTCTATGAGAAAGCAAATCTGGCAGCCAGGTGGGCAGCGCCACCAATCCCGATGTGCCATGGAGGAGACTGAGACACGACCTGCGTGGGGGTGCTGCCTGCGATCAGATGGGACAGTCTGCACCGGAGGGACAAAACTCTTCGACTTACTTTCAGTCTTCACTGGGAAAAAGTCTTGCTGTAACCGGAAATTGCCTTGGAGTTACTGGTGGGCCTGGTGATGGGTTCAACCACCACTTGAGTGGCTGGAGCTGGGGTGGTGGGTCAAGACCTCAACTCAAATGTGGGGCTGCCCGTTCCTGCTCACCGCGAAAGCCAAGGGCCAGCGGTGCGGCTCCGTCACCTCGAACCGATACGGCTGTGAACAATCCGGCGAGAAACCCCTCATTTCTGGCCAAAAACCGCGTTGAAAACCGAAGCAGGTGGAGAGCGTTGAACGGGGATGGTTTTCTCGATGCTCTTAACCCCCTCTAGGCTATCTCCCCTCGCTCTGCGGAGGGGACATCCCTGCTCACCCATCTCCTCCAGCTGGATGGGGACCAGACGTGGCATTTTGGGTGTCCCCGGAATCCAACGCTCTTGGAGGATGCTGTGAAGCCCAGGACTGAGCTGTCACGGGATTGGTAAAGAGAAATCCTGCATTACCACCATCTGAGGCTGCTGGGACGTGAAACGCAAGGAGAGGAGTTACATGAACCCCGCCTGTGTGCCAGGAGCACCCAGCACAGCTGGGGACGGGTGCTCGAGGCTCCCCTGGGAGCTGGGTGGGTGCTCGGGGTCCAAGAGCTGGTTCCCACCAAGCAGCAACCAGACCAAGGGAGGAGAAGCAGCGCCTGAAGCCACGCCCCAGGGCTGAGGTGCCCGTGCTGGCAACTCGGTGGCTAGGAATCGCCCCGGGGACCATCCCGCTGGATCTGCAGCGGAGGCAGGGATTTAAACCGGCTTTACAAGAAGAAGGAGGGTGGTTGAGGACATCGCACTGCCACGTTGGGGTGGTCTGCCCAACCCGGCGTGGCACCCGAAGAGATGCTGCGTGACGGGGTGAGGGTTGGTGGCGTGGGGCAACGCGGTGAAGCCCCCCAACGCCGAGGACATCCCTGAGGACGTTACCTGAGACGGATGCAGGTAGGGCTCGGGGGAGGCCAGGTTGGTCTGCACGGAGACGCTCTTCTCCAGCAGGATCTGGGGGAAGCCCAGCTTCTCGAAGGTGTTCCTCTTCCAGTGCTTGTTCTCCTGCTGCGCCAACGCCTCATCCTCGCTGAAGGCTCGCACCACCGGACCCGGCATGGGCAAAGGGAGGGCACCGTCGCTCTCGTAGCCCGAACCGTCCTTTTGGGAATCCCAGCTGCTCCGTTGCTTCATGTGGTAGTGGGCTTGCTGGGCTTCCCAAGCCAGGCGGGCTTGTGCCAGGAAAGGCTCGGGGAAGCCCCGCGCTGCCTCCGCCTCCGCCGCCTTGCTCTCCGTACGGTTCATTGGTGACCTGTTGGGTCCCGGGGTGGCTCGTTCCTCCCCCAGCATCTGCTCGCCCAACACCTCCCGGTCCCCTGAGCCATCCGTGGAGGAAGCGTTGGGGTCGTGGGATAGGGAAGGCTTTCGGCTTTTCCTCTTTCTGGTGGAGGGCGAGTAGCCGGTGGAGGACAAGGTGTCCTGTTGGCTGGACCACGACATGGAGTCCTCGCCTTGGGCCACCTGGCCACCCGTTGGGCCAGGGCAGAAGTCGGGTCCCTCCATGCTGCTGTAGTCACCCGATTTGATCTCCAAGCGTTGGTCCCGGACCAGGCAAGGGCTGTGCTGCAGCGAGTAGGAGCCGCCGATGGGGTTGGGGGAATATTTGTGCCTCAACCCCGTCTTCATCTTGGGGCTGGAGCCCGACTGCTCGACGTAGACCAGTTGCCTGACGTACTCCTTGCCGGCGGGGCTGTACTCCAGGCTCATGAACCGGTCGGGACACTTTTGTTTGGTGAGCACCAACTGCTGGTAGGGCGAGTTGGAGCCTTGCTTGGGCGATTGGAGGAAAGGGTGAGGTTTACGGATGGGCGATTTCTGGGGCGAGCCGGCTTTGTAGCTCCCGCTGGCTTCGTACTGCATGTCCACGGGGGGTTCGTCATAGATGGGAGCCTGGTACTCCATGGGGGGTTCCTCGTAGAGGGGGGGCTCGTAGGCATAGCGGGGCGAGGAGGGTTGCGACTCGCTGGAGTGCTTGCGGTGCTGGGCTTGGAGCGGGGAGCAGAAGGAGTCCCCCCGGCCGAGGAGCGGCGAGCAGCTGCCCACGTGCTCAGCCCTCTTCAAGAAGGGCGACTGCTTCCTCTCAGGGAAGAAAACCGAGTTGTCGGCATCGGGGGTGAAGGTTTGCAGGTTGGGCGACTGTTGGCCCCCCGAAGGTCGCCGGGAACGGGTGCCCGGTTGGTTTTCGGGCGCGTAGCCGTTGCCTTGGTGCATGAGGAAGCTGGGCTCGCGGTCGGTCACCTTGATCAGCATCCGCTCCTTGGTGCCGGCGTTCCATCGCAGGGATGATGTCCTGCGGGGAGAAACACAGCGCCGCCATCAGCGTTCCAAGATCCCCATGCCCACAGATGGACAGACACCCCCATATCGCTTCCCTGGGACCCCCCAGACCCTCCACCACAGCATAACCCAACGGATGGACATGCCCAACCACCCCAAGCCTCTCCCATCAGGTGAAGAGCACGTCGGCAATGGTGAAACCAGGGCACTGCCACCGTCCCACACGCAGTGGAACAAACCCACAGCCCTCCCCGGCTCCCACCAACCTCAGCAACCCCCGGGGTGCACGAAGGACGCGCAGGCTGGAAAGCCCAGCCCCAAAAAGCCATGACACCCCTTGGAGCACTTGTCTAGGAGACATCCCTGAATCAGCCCTCCCCGCTCCTATCTTGGTGCTTCTTGGAGCTGAACGGTGATGGAGGAGCGAGCACGGCCAAGCGCTGGTGACAACCCTTGGGGTAGTTGTACGTTGGGTGACAGTTTCATGGGTGTTTTGGGAACGCAGTCTCTGCAGGAAGCAGGGACTGACCCCACCATGGTCCCCACCTGGGAACCAGCCCCCTGCCGGGGTTGTCCCATCCCAGGGCAAGAGGGAGAAACCGCCTCCGCACAGCCCCATCTCTCCCACCCCTTCTTGCTTTCCATTCCTCGCAGCACCCGGGATTAACCCATCTAACCGGCTCCATCCAGCCCCCGGCCGGGGATTCACACCCTCCTCCGGTCCCCAGCTGGAGCTGGGTTATGTTAAAAACCAAGACATTACAACAACTCCGAGCATTGTTTAAAAAGAAGCCGAAGGCAAAAACCGTCAGACTTTGCCCCCTCTGATGCAAAGGGAGCCCATGGTGCGGGGACGGGGCAGGGGAATGAGCCCCTGCCTGTGGTTTGGCTCCTGCGGGGATGGTCAATAGTTCAGAAAGGGCTTGAAAACACAACCCCGACCTGTGCAGAGATGTCCCAGCCCCACGAAATGCGAACTCCCATTGCCTTGTACCCCAAGGCCATGGGGCAACTACTTCTGGTAGCACTGAAGTGGAACACCGACCTGTGGGGCAGGGAGGGGAGGGACAGTTCAGCCATGTGCCTAAACCCACATGACGCATGGACACCTCGGTCTCCAAAGGGATGGAGCAGAAGCACCACAGAGGCGAGAGGAGCTGCCCTCTGTCCCCTCCATCCCCGAAAAAAGTCCTAGGGACGGCCCCGGATGGGATGAGCATCTCGGCACGGACGCGAGGATGCGCGTGATGCCCACAAAGAGGCAAGTGGGAGCCGGAGCGGCGGTGGTGGCGGATGCCCACGGCTTCTTCTTCTTGACGCTCAAGCTCACTGCGTCCCTCAGCCACTTCTCAGCCTGTGGGACGATGCCCTGCCAACTTCCCCGGATGTTCTTTCGATGTGGAGCGTCCTACACCCTCTTGGGGACTTGCAGAAGCCACCAGCGCACCCCCAAAACCCACACGGCGGCGGGATGGAAATTACGCCACGTGTTTTCATACGGACGACGCGCGTGTGTGCGCAAGCGCCAATGGGGACCTTCTTAATTCTGAGATGGGAACAATCATCCCCCAAATTGTCCCCCAACAGGCAGCCCAGAAAGCCAACCGTATCCTGGGGCGCAACAAAAGAAGTGCGGGCAGCGGGTCAAGGGAGGGGATTCTGCCCCTCTGTTCCGCTCTCGTGGGACTCCACCTGGAATACTGCGACCGGCTTTGGAGTCCTCGGCACAAGAAGGACACGGAGGTGTGGGAGCGGGGCCAGAGGAGGCCCCGGAGATGGCGGGAGGGCTGGAGCCCCTCTGCTGGGAGGACAGGCTGAGAGAGCTGGGGGTGTCCAGCCTGGAGAAGGAAAGGCTCCGGGGAGACCTTCCAGCCCCTTCGAGTCCCTCCAGGGGCTCCGGGAAAGCCGGGGAGGGACTCTGGAGCAGGGAGGGGAGCCCCAGGACGAGGGGGAACTGGTTTAAACTGGAAAAGGGGAGATTGAGATGAGATATCGGGTAGAAATTCTTTGTTGTGAGGGTGGTGAGCCCCTGGCCCAGGGTGCCCAGAGAAGCTGTGGCTGCCCCATCCCTGGAGGGGTTCAAGGCCAGGTTGGATGGGGCTGGGAGCAATCAAAGCAGTTGATAGTCCTGGTGGGTAACATCTCCTCCGAATGACAATGTGTCCCCACAAAGTTGGGTTTCCCATCACCGATGCTCCAGCAGCTCATCCGTAGGTTCTCCGTTTCAACCCTAATTGCAATTGGCAATGAATCAGAGGGGTTTTCCCCCTCTTTCTTAATAATTCACGGGCAGAAATAATTATAATTTCAGGATAATCTCGGCGCTGCAGGATTAACTCCTTGGGAGTGGGTTGCAGGGAGCTGTGCACCGCCTGGGCAAGGCTGGCTGGGTTCCACCCGGGCTGCTGAGTGTCCTGGGATGAACAAGAAAGTCCAAGGGTTGGGGAGCAACTCAACCCTCCTCAACTGAGTCCACCTCTCCTGGAGTAGCTCCAAGCCGGCAGATCATCCACTGTGGAAAAATACGCCCCTCTACAGGAGGGCGGACATCAAGGCTTGGACCAACTCCCGGCTACCACCTCCTCGCAAAATATAGTGTCAAATAGAATCATAGGATCATAGAATCTTTATGGTTGGAAAGGACCTTTGAGATCATCGAGTCCAACCAAAAATACTGGGAGGAGCAAAACTTCAGCCCAGCTTGGACTTCCGCCTTGGACATATCGATGCTGCTCCAGCCTCGAAGGCAATCGTCACTTCAGTTGGGATGTTGCCCACCACCTTGCCAGCGTGCTGCTGTCAGATGGGGAAGCAGGAGAAAATAATTTCAGAACACCATCATAAGCTTGGGCAAGAGCCAGGAAACAAATCTGCCAGCAGTGGGATGTGACGTCGGAGCTGGACAGAGATGCCCCCGTCACTCCCCAAACTGCAGGCAACACCAAGGATGTCGTTTGCACCTTGATCTCCCCCAAACTTTGTGTAACCTTTGGTGACCAACCCTTCTCCTGGGCTCCATGGAGCTCGTTAGTGGGAAATGTGCCTGTTGGTTGGGAAGGGCAGGAGCCGGATACCACCGGCTGCTGTCTTGTCACCTGGCTCACGTTCGTTCTCCAGGGCCATCTCAACGCTCGGCGTCTCCAATGAGGGATACAATGACCTCACACCGTGAAAAGTTAGCCCAAGAGTTGGCTCATGTTTGTACTCCCATCCACATGAAGCTGTCAAGAGTACGAGACTCTTGAGTTACTGCCAACTCCGTACTCGATCTCTTGATCCTCGTGACCTGAAGGTAGGAGGGTCCCACAGGCTTTTCGGCGATCAGAGGTCACTGGAGCCTCTTCTCACGATGAAATCCCAGAGATGAGGGAGGCTGGTGCCCAGCAGAAGAGGGCCTTCCCACTCCTTTTTGGCAGCAGGCACCATCTCCAGATGCCCCACTGCCAGCACAGCTCTCAGAGGTCACACTGAGCAGCCCACCAGCCTTGGCTCCAATTCTGGTGCCAAAACGTCCCATCTGACGTATTGTCCGATGCACACTTCTCCCCACCCAACACTCTCTGGATCTCATGGATTCCGAGAACTGGAGGCAGCTCTCCTTATGCCGTGTTACCACACTACACAAGAATTAAACCTTCTCCCCTGCTTTCGTGGAAGCACGTCTACAGGGAGATCTTCTGCATCGTGTCCTGAAGGTTGAAGATGGCTCCTTGTTTCTTCGAGAGGGCAGCAGAGCCACCAGGTCCGGCCACCTCACGCTGCCTTTCCCAGGTCTATCTGTTTAAGACCATGCTTTGATTTTCCTCTTTGCTACCCCAGTTCTCCCTGGTCTTTTCCACCTTATCCAAAAGGTTTAATAGCCACTGGTTGAGGGGTTCTGCAAGAAGAGGCTCTTCTGCCCCTGCATGACCTGGCACACGGATCATCCCAACTCACAGAGGTTTTTCATCTGCTCAATCCATGTTTCAAGTCCTTGGGAGGTGCCATTGAGGCAGGGGACACTCAGGAGGAAGAGCAGAGGTGGTTTTTACAGAGGTAAAAGCATCTCCCGTCTGGCAGTAGGGATCTGAGCTGGGGTTTGCTGCTGTCTCCAAAGCACAGGGAAGCACATCATGTTACCAGTTCCTCGCCGAATCCCACGCTGGCACAGAAGATACCGGAGGCACCGTCTGCAACGCGTCTGGGAGCACAGGCTGCTCTCCCAGTTTATTTCGCTTTCATTCTCAGTTATTTTTTCACAGCCACTTGTCCTTTCTGTCCTTCAGGAAAAGGTGGAGTGAATCCAATTACCGAGTTTTGCAGAAAAAAAGCCCACAAAGAGGCATATATAAATATCTCCCTGCATGAGGCTCCACCATCTCTCGGCACCCTGCTTGTTCCTTGCCCACGACTTTGTCCTCGCTCCACGGGATGTGGGGAACAATTTCTTCCTTCCTTTTCTTTAGCAGCCTTCCAAGCTCCCGTGGGCTTGAGCCTCCTGCCAGCTTCTTGCTGTTGAAGATCCACATGAGTTTGGGTCCCTCCAGACTGGTTGTTAGATCTCAACCACTCATCAAGCCCTTCCAGACCCCCAGAACTCACTCCACAACCCTAGGAGCATGCCCTGGAGAGCACAAACAATCAGGGGAGGATGATGAAGGAAAGCCTTGATAGGTCAGAAACGCCAAGAAACATTTGGCCACATCGCCCCACGTCAACCACCTCAAACGATGAGTGAGGTGAGCAGATAGATCCACTATGGAGAGCACCAAGGACCTATTTCATCCCCTGCCTGCTCCATCATTAACGGGCAGATGTTCCACCAGCACTGAAAAGACCGGGGTGGTGAGTCTGGAAGCAGCGTGATGGGGCAAGAAGGGATTACAATCCCACCAGAAACAAACCTTCCTGCTGCTGCATGGATCCTAAACGAGGTCTTCTCTTCCTTCGTCACTTATCCGACCACAGAGGACACTCATTTATTTTCACCACGGTTATGAACTACACTAATTACAGGCTGGGTCACTTAACCCACCCTGTGCTACCCAGCACATCCTCGTCACCTCCCATCTGGCTCATGCCACCGGTTAGGACCGCGGCTGAGCAGCCACCAGGACAGAGGGGGACTTGCATCTTGAGGATGACGAACCAGAAGAAGGAGGGATGGATAATCGGACCAAAGCTGGGCAGGAGCCAGGGCAATCAGACCTGGAGCAACGCGGCAGAGCTGCTGGATCAGGACATTCCTGCTCATCCCATGGGGCCGGGGGGGACCAGTCCTGGGCTCCTCACAGGCTTTTTGATTCTTCCAGTGCTGGCTTTCCCATTAAATGTAAGCATATATGCGACTGGTGGGCAGACTCTGTGTTTTGGAGCAATTTGAGCATCTTCTTTTGGTTCCTGCACTCTGCTTTTATCAGATTTATCTAATCTATTCTCCAATTTCTTTAGCCTTCAGCCTACCAAAGCTAAAACCCCTGCAAGCTTCTTTTCCAGCTATTGGAAATGGAAAGCAACCTCTGGATCTGCTCCTGCACGTGCTGCTTTTCCTGCCCAGATCACGTGCAAGGGTCTTGGCCAAGGGTCTTGGCCAACGTGGCATCAGCCGGGGACTTTTGAGGAGGAACCGAGGCAGCGTGGCCAAGGCAGAGGTGGGAAACGCCGTGTGGCTGCTCTGATGGTTAATGCACAGGGATGCCATTGCTCACTGCCGAGGATCTAGTGGACCCTCTAAATACGAAGGCAGAAACCCAAGGAGATGGTGGCACGCCACAGTCTGGAGCGGCTGCAGAAGGGTGGTTGTTGCCTGCAGAAGCTCTTAGCTCTTCTTACAATCACCCCAAACCCCACAAAACCCAACGAGGCAGAACTTGGCTTCATTCTTCACGTGAACAAACGAGGAAAAAAACCTCTACTCCCGTAGGCAGGGAGTACAGGAACATACGGGCTTCTGATGGTTAAAATGACTGAAATGCCTTTTTTGAGACTGAAACAGAATCGCAAAAATCTATCGAGAGACAATTTGTTAATTCCGGTTTATACACGCAACTCCTTTCCTGCAGGATGAGGCTTCTGCGGGGGTCTCCTCCCTTAAAAGGTCGCCGTGAGCCCTTGGTCGCTCCCTGTTTCTTCTGCTCTTCCTCCTCTGCCCATCTGAAGGTCATTAATCTTCATCAATAAGCTACTTTTTATATACAGACCCCCAAAGCTTTCGAGGGAAGAAAGCAGAAGAGCCAGCGAGCATCGCCAGCAGAGCCAGGCAGTGTGTCCCACCTGGAGCTGCTCGTGCTGGGGGTCCTGCTGTGAGCACCATCTGCCTTTGGGTTCTTCATCATTTGCAAGCAACATTCATGACCCACGGGAGAAGCTCTTTGAGTCACCAAGCGATGGACGTTACCTTCTGCTCGTTAACGTGGGGCGGGTATCCACCACCGCTTGCACAGTCCAGCTTTGGCACGTCAAAGCAGAACTTTGTGGAAATTATCATCAGGTTTTCTGCATCTCATGGTCTGGATCTCGCACCGTCACCCACTGGGTGGCACGCACCTAACCCACGTCTGTGCCGGACTCGTTCCCCAAGAGCAGAGGGCACTGCCCACAGACACCTCCAAGGTCTTTGCAACCCTACACCAAATCTCACAGCTCCTCTCGGCACCTCCTTGCGTCCTCCATTTGCTTTCAATGGCAAGAGTCGTCGCACGAGGGAAGGATAAGCAACATTATGGACCTTGTGGTGGGACGGGACCAAGCAAATTGTTCTGCTGGTAGCCAGTTCCTTCTCTACGAGGTGGGTAAAGAAATAGTTTCTGGTTTCGGGTGTGACCGCAAGCCACGAGCATCAGAACCCACCTCCCACTACTGTCCAGAAACAGGTTTCTCCAATTAATTCTCTAACCTGGGATGAGACCGTGTTGGCTCGTTAGTGATTTGCAGCCCATCACAGAGGAAAGGGAGACTCCAGCTGCCTCCTTGGGGTCCCCCAAACCTCATGGGTGGACCACTGGGAGCCAAGGTCTTTGCTTTCTGCTCCAGGGCCACCTGAGAGCCCAAGTCCTTGTTACCTCTCTCTTTTCGGATACTCCTTTCCCCGCATTTTTCTATTACACACAGACGAGTAATTTAAACTCCAGCCCTGTCCGTGGATGCTTTGTTTTTGGAGATGAGGTTGAGGGCCTTGCTTACTTTTAAATAGAATGGCAGAAGGTGTCATTAAAGGCTGTAACGCCAAACGTCCGCCAAGGCGTGATTAACAGTCACCACCCTAAAAATATCAGCAACCTTGGAAAGCGCCAACAATACTCGGCAAAGCGACCCTGCCGGAGCGGCACAAGCTGCCATCAGTGTGTCACCTTGGTGTCATCAAGGCCCATCTCCTCCTGCTTCGGCTGGGGACCTCTGGCAGAGCAGGACACACAGAAGGTGTCCCCAAAGCCCCTCAGGTGCACCAAGGTGGCGCCGGGGGGACCGCAAAGGCCAGAGGACGATGGGGGTGCGCGGCCGCTCTCCTGCATCGGCGGTTAGTTGTGAAAGAGCAAAACATCTCCAAAGCTATGGGAGATCAACCTCCTGGCGTTCCTCTACCTCTTCAGCTAAAAGGAGGGGACACCAGCACGAAGAGATGAGCACCAAGTGATGCTCCGCAGAGCTTCCGCTCTTCCCCCGTCCCCGTAGGGACACGAATCCGTCCTAAATCCAGGTGTTTTAACTCAAACCAGGTGAAAGCACCTCATTAATTCCCGGATTTGCCACTTGCATTAACGTTTCAGACAGCAGCCTGCATCTGGCAACAAGCGGCTACGGATAAAAATCCCCGCGGAGCAGCCCTGCCCGTCCAATCATCTAGCCAAGGTAGAGCTTTCAATCAAAATATTAAGTAACAGCCACCGATAAACCTGAAAGCCTCCATCGTGCCGCCCTGGATTATTGCTAAACGCTAGAAGGCGTCGCTACAGACTAAAATGCATTTTCTGCCTGCGCAAAGGAGCGTTTGCGGCCAAATCGCCGCAGCCACGGATTGCTCGGTCACTCCAATAAATGAAAAGCCATGCTGCAAGGGAGGGCGAGCCCCGCCGAGGCTTGGCACCCTCCTGGCACGGGAGATCCTCCAGAAACTCAACGTATTTCTGCTATCTCCGGCTTGGCACCGGGTTCCCCTGGCTATTTTCTCCTCGCCGGGAAGGCAAGGTTTGACTTACGACCCCGAGTACATTTCCACGACAAGCTGCTTCCCAAATCCCTCTAATCTTCTATCGGCGAAATCAATTTCTTGGCAAATTTGTGTAATTTCCGCGGACTGAACCGCAGCATTTATTTAAGGGGAGGATTTTTTTTTTTTTTCGCCCCCCAAGCACTCGAGCGCCTTACGTTCTTAAATCCACCCTCCCCGCTCAAATACCCCGTCCCTGATCTTCTTCCACCCTTTGGAAAGTCAACGGCGGAGGTGAGAGGAGAAATCTCCGCTCCTTGCACGCTCCCCACCTCCCTCGCCCAAGAATTGCTTGAATTCCTGTTGCTTTTGCTGGAGAAACGCAAGAAATCCTCCCCCTGCGCCGCGTCTCTGCGGCGGGCGGGCAGCGACACCATCCCTGACATTTAAATAAGAATTATTTCGACGCCTTTGCCCTAATCAAAACCATCCCCGGCTCTATTTGCTTTAAAAACCACCCACGGCAAGCAGAATTGTTCTCTACGCTCATGATTTCTGCCGCGGTGCCTTTAACATAGTCGATTGGCAGCGACATTAAATCAAGGCAGGAGCAGTGAATAAAAGCACAGGTCACAGCTGGGCTTAACTGCAATTATTTTAACAGCGTCGTTCTGGCTTTTAAAGGAATGATACCGCAAAGGGGGATTTAAAAGCAAGAATATTCACAAAACCTACCCAAATACTCACATTTTTTTCAAGATACGTTTGCTTGCCCCGGGGCCATTTGGGCTTCGCAGATGAAGGCTAGAATTTAGCGCTAGGATTAAATGGGTCTCCCCCTTCCGGGGTGGGGGGGAAGACAAAAAGCCCTTCATTTGAATCATTCATTCAAATATATTGGTTTCCAACGTCCTCTGAAGGCTCGCAGACACTGGAAAAGCACGGGGTCCCTGGGCACCCCGCCACCGCCCTGCCAGGTCCCCAAGAACCATCCCCGGGTTGTCCCCAGCCATCTCCGCGCCCTCGCTCTTCCTCACCTTCCTCCCCCGGCCGCGGGAGCTGGGCGCATCTCCTCCCCCGTGCCTCTCCACCACCCTCCCGAGCTTTAAGTTCCACTCCCCCCTCCCAGGGTCTGGTGCTCAACTGGACCCACGTCAATTCCCCGGGGATGGGGGATGCGGCTCAGCCCCGCTCTCCTCCTCCCAGTTGGGTACCACCGGCTGCCGCGCCGAGCGCATCCCGCTGCGATGCTCCGGGGTCAGCGATGAGCCCACGGCAAAAAAACGCTCC
>VXBH01003740.1:99393-136483 GCA_013400035.1 Rynchops niger | reverse complement strand
AAGAGCCTGCCTGCTCGCCGCAGCAAGCCTAGAAGATGTCCGGGATCCCGATGGAAGCCTCCAATGATCCCTTCTAAATTTTCCAGCTAGGAAACCATCCTCAGGACAGCCATCCAGCCTCTACGATCACGCAAAAGGCACCAGAAAACTCAATTTTTTTACTAATTGATAACTAAATCAGGGGATAGGCCGAGAGGCTAAAATCCGCCCCTCCAACCCCGTCCCAAAGAGCTCATTGCTCTTCATCTGCAAGTATTCCCGTCCTCCCCTAAAATTTGTACGTCCAGAATTACACGCAGAATTATCGCGGAGCTTAGGTTCTACCTGAAATTTTAAATTCCCGCTCAAGCGCTCCTTGCTTACAGCTTTTACGAGATTCGTGGCGCCCGCAACCCCGCCGCCGTCTCTCCAGCCCTTCTTCTACGCTTCTAGTCTCTTTTCCCATCTTTATCTACACGCCTGGAAAGCTCACGTCCTCCTTGGTCTTCATTTTTGCCAGAACCCCGCAGACATGGTCAAACCCAATTCCTGCAGAACCCAGCGTGAGCGAGGTGAAATCCGCCTCGTTCGGGCAATCAAGTGGTTATTTGGAGAGAAGGGGGAGCGCCGGGCCCAAGTTTCCCAACCTCTGCATGGACCTTGGTGAGGCTAAACTGGTTGAACCCTGGTGAAAGGAAGGTTTCTGCGGTCAAATCCAGGCTGGGCCATGTCCTAGCAATGGTCTGGATGGGGCAGGACAGAGATGAGCCATGGCTTGGGCTGAGCTCTCCTTCTTCGGCTGCACCAGGTCCTCAAAGATGGTGTAAAACCATCCGGGCACAGCAGGGAGCACCCTCGGGCTTTCGTTTTGTCAGCCGTTTCTCATCATAGAATGGTTTGCGTTGGAAGCGACCTTAAAGATCATCTTGTTCCAGCCTCCTCCTTGGAGGTTCTCCATGCTCTCCTCTTTGCCTTCAAGTACTGCGCCCGCCAGTCTCCCTCTCTTGTCCTCCTTAGATTTGGTTGGGATGGGCTGGCGCATCTCCCCGATGGGGAAAACCAAGAGGAACTGCAATTTGAACAGGTTTGATGCTTGTCAGGATCAGGAGGAGATGGACTGATCTCGCTGCCTGTAATCGTGGGCATCAGAAGTCACCCACCGCTCCCAGGGGGTGACGATGGGGGACTTGACAGCTCTGGATGGAGCGGCATGGCAGGAGACCAGCTCCACGACCTGCTAACCTCTTCCCAGGATGATCTGGCACTTGGATCACCCCATCCATGGAGGAACCATGGAGAAGGTGCAGCATTACCACCAACCGGACGGTATCACTGCTGCCCTCCGTTTTCTGTCTCCTGCTAAATACCAGCGGTGGGACCACGAGGGACCTTTTGACAGATACAAGATGAGCCATGGGGCGTCCTGGAATTCAGGATCGGTCTTGCCGAGGGGAATTCAGAGTGATGGGAAGGCTGAAACCCAACCTTCAGCCCACCGCTGTTGATTGCAAAGCCTGGTTTGAAGGGTGTCCAAGGTCTCACAAGGCCCCTCGCACACGATAATTTCATTCTCCTACTAAAATATAACCGAAGGATCGACACTTGTGACCAAGGCGAGCAAAAGCCGCCCTGTAAAAATACCATTTTTTTTTTTTCCCCAATTGTATTTTTTTTTTAATGAAAGGAGAAGGCTACAACGTTCGGGGATTGTCCCATCCCTTTCCCCTGGACGGCGCTATCAGATCGCTTTGAGCTTCAGGCCTGCCACCCCGCATCTCTACGTGAAATATCTCCCACGTTGGCCGCCCGAGCACTGCTGCTAACTCCTCCTCTCTCAGAAAAGCTGCTCCCATGGCATCCGCTCTAATTAGCGGCAGCGGAAGCTGAATCAAGNCCCATTCAATAGCACGGAATTTTTCAGCCACCCTTTCTGCAGCAGCGAGGGGAAAAGCAAGGCTCTGAGCCACCGTCGAGATGACGAAAACCACTGTTTTCTGGTGAAATAGCAGCAGTTTCTGAACATCACGTTGAGCGGAGCATGGTGTGGTGGACAGGTCTGCAGCCCACCCTGTAGACCTTATGCTGGGGGGGCCAAGAATCCATATCAAAGGGATTTTGTGGGCTCTAGCTAATAAGCAAATGCTGAAATGAGCTCGGATGGCTGTTCCCGGTGAACCGTGGGCTGGTCGCTCGTTGCTGAAGGCCAGGTTGACCGTGCTGAAGGTCTGCGTTAGCTTTGGTTACCTGCTGCATCTCCCCACAGCACCCACTTTGTGATCACCAAGCTCTCAAGCCATGCAGGGACAGGCCCTGGTGGCCAGGGGAGCCCCCCGGGATCGGTCTCATTAGGAACCGACCAGGAAGACGCACAAGACCAGGGTCTGCCAAGGTGGCAGGTCCGCAACGCAACCTGTCCTGGCAGGCACGGCATGGATGGACGCCCGCAGGACGCAGAACGCCCGATCCCCAGGAGGCAACCAGGGCTGTTCTCCCCATCTCAGATGCATGATTAAACCGATCACCCAAAATAGCCTGTTTTCCGAAACCCAAATGTCACTGAAACAAGACGAGATTTTTCTTTTCTGTTGCGAGGGAGGAGGGAACGTGGAGAAGGGAGCACAGAGAAGCCTTTATCATTAAGCGGAATTAGCTGCAAAATACAAAGAGACCAGAAGTGACATTTCCTTAAATAGCCCATCAATAGGGGATCTGCTTTCTTTGTCTCCGTAAGCATGACAACAAGTTCCTACAATGCCGATTTTTAGCTCTTGCCGAACCCCAGCAGATTTCACACGCCCCGGCGCACAGCCCTCCCCGTTGTTCGCTAAGCCGAAGCCCTTCGTCCTCTTGGTATTTCCAACCTGAATCATTCATCCCTGTTACGAACAGCCCTGGGGCTCAGTTTGCAGCCTGGTGCGACCTCCCCCACCTCTTCCACCCCGTAAGCCCTCTCCTGTGTCTTTGAACCAGCTACCGGGACGCAATGGGCCACCTATCAAGGACTATGACGAGACCAATCTCCAAGCCCAGACGCTGGGCGATGGGGCAACGTGCCCGACCATTCCACCCCTAGGCTCACCTCCACCCATGGAGAGCAAGCCCAGGAGATGGGTGACTTTGAAGCTGCTGATTGCTACCACGGTTGCGGCAAGGCTGATCGAGCAGCTTCTTCTCTTAGAGAAGAGCTTTTGGCCACGGAGCCAAGCTAGACCTGCTGCCCCGGTTCGTGTGCGAGCCACCAGATACTGCCATCAGCAGAACGTTGGCTTTGAAGAACAGGTCCTGGCAGCTGGCGCTCGGCTGTTTGCTGGGAGCCCTCCAGCAGGAAGGGTTACTCTTGGCTTAGAGGGACACTACAGGTCCATCACGTGGGCACTACACACGTGCATTTGAGATAAGTGACCCGGCTCATGCTGAGGAAGAGGACGGTGGTTCACTTTTCAAAGCAAGACCACCGTTGAGTGTCTGCCTGAGCATGGAAAAAATGCAAGATCTTGGCAAAGAGCGTGGAGGAAACTGCTCCCAACTCCATGGTCCTGGCTCCAAGGTACATTCCAGAAGGACGCTCCAGCTCCTCAAAAATGAAACCATCAGACAGATGGACTTTAAGCTTTAGCTGCGTGGGGAGAAGAGACTGGATTTGCCTCCCTTCTGCCCCATGGAGACTTGGACTCCGGGCACAGGTGCCAGCCCAGGAGGTCACACCACAGCGGTACATCCGAGAGCAGTGATGAACCCTCCAAACCACTCATCAGTTTTGCTCCAAAACACGGGATTAATCTTATGGTTCTCCAGGGTATGAGGTCCACGCCTCCTCATTACTTCTAAAGAAACCAGGCAGCAGATTTACCTTTAAATATCAGGAACGGGCACATTTATTTGAGGAGAAGCCTTAAGCTGTGGTCTTAACTCACAACTGTGAAAGATGAAGCCTGAGCAGAACGAGGCGGCAGATAAACCGAGCAGCTGGCAGCAGCACGTGTCCCCGCACGGGACAGCTGGGACGGCCACCACGCCACTTCTGCTGGGCAGGTGTCTCCTCGGCCAGCAAATGTCTGTCGGCACACTTGAGATACAACTTTGTCATGGTTGGAAGAGGAATGTGGCCTCGCAGCCGCCTTGGCTAAGATTGACACCAGCAGTGAAGGAAGCTTCAGCCCGGACATGCTGAGCTCCTGCCCTCAGAATGGCTCCCGGGTATGGGCTTCATCAGGAAGCTTGGATGAATTCAGAGGTTGCAACCAGAAGGGGTTGGAGACCTTCATCCACCCAGTGTCATGGATGTATTTGTTCCCACGTACCCAGTGCGTGGCCAGTTGGAAGGAACTGCATTCAAAGTCTGGTGTGGTGGCTCCTCACCTCCGTCCCAGGCTTCTTCCAAGCTCCTACAAACATCCCAAATTTGGTACCTGGCTTCACATAAACCTCGTTGCCAACAGGGCAAATTAAACCCATTCTCTACATCCATGTGAAGGCCCTACGGCACCAACAAGCAGCTAGTCTGCGCCCAGCTGGAGAAGGGCTGAACGTGGTGGGCGCAAGAGTTGGACACGGAACACTCTGGAGAACGAATCTAGCAACATCTGAAGCACACAACCCGTGTGAGAGCCAAGAGATGAAGAGAACCGTAGAAAGTTGGCAAACTGCAGCCATGTCTACAAACAGAGGTCGCCCAGGACAGACACACAACCAGCTCCAAAACTTCAGGTGCCTGATGGGCACCACACGAGGCTCTGTGGAGCTATCAGAGAGATGGTGACAGGTCTTTTGGAAGCTGATCCCAGTTCTCTCCTCACTTCCATACTTGCTTTGTTAGACAGTCAGCTCTGAAGTGACTCCTGTTGACCACGAGATGCTGAAAACCATGAGAAGATCAAAGACCTCTTCAAACTCTCCTGGCTGGGGAGGCCCAGGATGAATTAAGGAAGACCACGTCAAGAGCATTACAGAGAAGATGAAGCAGTTGCTGTCCCGCTCTCCTGACGTGCTCCCAGCAGAAACAGGATTCACTCCTCCCTGCTCATGGGTTGGACATCTGTCTGCTGCTGGAGAACAGTCCGCTGACCACCTCTGCTTCCACATCCGACCTGAGAGTTACATATGAAACAGAGCAGCCAGGCCAAACTCTAAGTGTCCCAAAGAGTGTTCATACTCAAGCGAACAGATTTCTCAACTTCCCCCAGAGCAGAGGAGCCTACAGCAGGGACCGGGGCACATTTTTGGGTCTTCTGTTCTTGGCAAGTCCCCAAGTAATGAACCTCCTGTTTCCCAATGAGCAGAAGGGGAGAAGGAGGTCATTAACGCTTTGCTGCTGGGCTCCATGTCCGGCACGCTCCGTTTCCCTCCACCATGAAGCTCCAGTGTCTTCCTGGTGGCCACAAAGCCCTGACCACCTGCACACGGTACAAGACATCTACCAGTATGGAACGAGGAGGGCCACAAGAGCAGACCACCCGTGTGCTGGGAGAGGAGACAGATTCAGAGGAGCAAGTTGAAGGTCTCGGATCTGAAGACCAGCTCTAGCAGCCTTGGACCCTCCATCCATTGACTGGGCAACACAAGCATGGGATGATGACAGAGACCTGGGATTTGTCCCACAGACAAACAGACTTTTTGACAAAAACCACCGCACGGATTAGCAATGAGCTCAAGAACCATGGGAGGAAAAATGAGGACATTTAGCAACTGGGCTCCGGGGACCACAAACGAGAAGGAATAAAGAGGAAAGGGTTAAGACCTGTAATCATAATTGCCTGTCTCAATGGGATTTGGATGCAAGGGCTTTCCTACAAATGCCTTCCAGACAGACGGAGCGAGACGTCATCCTCTTAATGACACCCACTAATCTTCATTCTATTAGAAAATCTCTCAGACCGATTGTTGGCTGGGAGCACCGAGCCAGCGCTGTCAAGGAAGCGGAAAAATCCTTGCCTGCTCCTGAGGATGCTGCTGGAGCTCCTGGGGCGACCCAGGCGGCTGAACCCCAACGCTGCATCCACGGTGCCGTGGATGGGGGTGGTCTCCCAGATGAACCCCACAGGACCTCATCAGCCAACCTCTTGCCTCTCCGCCTGCTTGTACCCAGCCTTCACGCGAGGACATCTCACAAGCCACCCTGCTCCCACACTTTGTCCGAACACCTGTAAGTCCTCCAGCTTCTCCCTTCCCAGTGGGAGGGGAGGAAGTGATGGAAACGAGTGGACAAATGCCCAGAAGGAAGCAAGTCACAGCCTAGGTCTCACCAAGCTTCCTCAGCCACCAGAGACCTACAGACGCATTGCGTAACTCCATCCTCTGCCAAGCACACTGTCTGCCCAACTCTTATCTTGGCCTTCAAAGGAGGCAACATGTGGCTTTGAGAAAAACCCGTGAGACTAAGGCAAGACTTGGGGGGGAGGAGAGGGTTGGAAGGACCTGAGAAGGCTGTTGGGCTGGAGATCTGACTGCCCGCCCAACTGTGAAGCCTCCAGGATCACTTCACGCATGGTGTTCGTTAAGTGGCTGGATCTGGAGGATCTGGGGCAGCGCTGCTCCAGTGGAAGCGCCCGAGGGCTCAACCCGCACCATGCTCCGCGCCGGAGACTTTAAAGCTCTGGTTGGGTGCCAGCCCGTTTTGCAATCACCACCTCAGCGCTGGCATGAACCCGTGGGAAGCACGGGGGAAGACGAGAGATCCTCCCATCCCTTTGCAACCTGGCCAAGGGTGCTGGAGCGCCAGCCTTTCCCGAAAACCTGCCCTTGAGCATCAGAAAGAGGTGTTTGGACTGTGGTCCCACCACCCAGGTCTTGGCAGAGGTACCTCAAGGGTCCTCCCATTCGCACGAAGGACCGCGCGTGCATCCCTCTGAGCCACCGAGAGGCAGACACCCACGTTGGGCTTCCAGGTGGCCTCCCCTGCGCCATGGGTGCTGCCCACCAGCCATCCGGAGGTAGACACCCACGTTGGGCTTCCAGGTGGCCTCCCCTGCGCCGTGGGTGCTGCCCACCATCGCCCGCCGAAGAAACACACTTTCCGCCCTCTGGGATCTGCCCAGCCTTGGTCCATCCAAGGCAAAGCTGCCAGCGAAGCTTTGGAGAAGCTGAAAGCAAGACGCCTTTACGCGGGGTGATTTTCGCAACGTGCCACGCACCCTTCTCCGTAAAATTAACCCCATTCATATCAAATCATCCCTGCCGTGAGGAGACGAGCTTTGATTTCAGCTGTAACGAGTGCCAGGGCAGCGTGAAGGTGGCACTCACACGGTTCAAAAAAAAAACAACCCACCCCAGGCTTGTGCTGGCTCCATCTCGCTTGGCAGCCCCGGGACAGAGGGCACTTGAGACCGGTTCTTCCAGAAGGAAGTCCACTCTCAGTCAATTAAGCAAAGCTGCTCATTAGCTTCCTGGCTGGATGTGACTGGGGGGAGGGCGGCAAGGGCCGTCCGTGGGTTTTTACAGGCGGTAGAGTTGGGGTCGGGAAGACGGAGGCATCTCCTGCAGCAAAGCACATGCTGATGCAAACAGGTCATGTGCGCTAACCGCAGTGAAATTTAAATCTTTTAATGGCTTGGGCGGCCACGGGCATCAGCCAGCTGGCGGGTGGGGGACCATTGTCCCCAGAACCTCGTCCCATCGTCTCTGATTGCGGCTCGTATCCGGCACCGCCACCCAGCTGGTGGCGGGTCAGAACCCATCGGTGCCAAATCACTAACCCCGTTTGCAGAAAAAAATGCAGGAAATCCTGAAAAGGACAGAGAGCGGCGTGTCCCTGTCACCGCTCCGTGTCCCCGTCATCATTCTGTGTCCCCATCACCGGTAAATCTCTCTCGGCTGCGGCCCTGGATGCAGGCTCGGCTCCCGCTGCCGACCCAAGCGCGCTTGAGCGGAGGAGACACCTGCAAAGCCCACTTCCCAACCAAACAGTGGAGCCCGACCTGCCAAATCACACTCCCTTCCCCTCTTCCTCCCTTCTCCTGCCTAAGCCAGGGAATTGCATCCATGCCGCAAGCAGAAGGGATGCTTCGGAGGAAAGCTGTCCACAGGTAGGTCCCTCGGAGCTCCCCCGACGCTCAAGGAGAGCGTTCTGCTGGTGGGGATATAAACACCAGATAATGCTCCTATTTTTTTCCCCTCCTAGAGAGCTTGGGGTTTTTTGCCTCCTCTTGCCTAAGCGGCAATTAATCCTGACGCTCCTGGGAGGCTACTGCAGCAGCAGGGAATTACGGGGCAGGCAGCGTGGCACGCGGCCAACGCCGTTGGGTGATTTTCCGCTCGCGCCTGTCTCGAACCGGGATGGAGACTGCTGCAAACCATGCCAACCGTGGACCAGTTGGCCAGCCCGTGCCACCGTCAGTGCAGTAGGGAAGGGAAGACAGAGCATCGCGGCCTCCCGGTCCCCGCTGCCAGCATGGGAAGCAAAGCAACAGCTTGAGGTGCTTCAACTCACCTGCACCTCCAGAAAAAACTCAGAAACTGGGGGTATTTGTCAAAGCCCAGAGCAAGCAGGCAGGCATCAGCTCCAAAACCCCCCAAAATCTGACCGCGGTCTATAGACCTGTTGTCTTAAAGGTAGGACTTGGGATGAACGTGGTGTTATGGAGAAAGGCTTCAGGCCACCAATTCTTTGCAGGTCTGGATTGGTAAAAGCATCCAGTGCAGGTGTTTATCCTCCCTCTTCCCACCTGATTTGATCTGGATGACGCCAGCAGGTACCAAAAACCCTACCTGCACAGGCTGGGATGGGTTCAGGGCAAGATAAGTCTGTCTGAGTCCGTAGGGAGGTCCCAGAGACCCACCACCACCTCCATCCTGGCAGGTGGTGACCAAGGGGGACGTCTCCCAAACGCTCCGGGGAAGGACAAGGTGGGTCAGCTAAGATGCTTCCTTTGGCCGCCGAGAAAGAGTGGCCAAGAGCAACTTCTCAGCCCCACCCTAAATCCATCCCTGCTCACAGTACTTTGGGTTTTGAAGGCAAAAAGCTTGTTTTGAAAGCGGCGATGGAGGCACGGGGCCAGGCACCAGGAGCCCAGCACACAATCGACCCCCACCTCTGATCACCTACTCAGACGTACTCAGTTTTTGCACAAGTCCAAGGCATCGGACCATCTCAGTACTCGTGATAAGTGACGGCGTTTGTACACCTGAAGCACTTGTGCAAACTCAAAGAGGGACCATTTGAGCTGTAATGAAGACAAACATGACACCGTACTATTTTCTAGCAACATAAACCCATGAAAGCTGGAGGCGGCGGTTGGGTTTAGCACCTGAAATCCTGATCCGAGCAAAAGAAAGCTCACATCCGTCTTACAAACAGACTCTGAAAGCAGTTGGACCCACAGGCTGGAAGAGGTGGTTCATGTCTCAGGAGGCTTTCCCACCTCCAGGGCCCTATGGAGACAGTGAACCAAATCATTGGAGCTCGCTGTGGCGATGGACTAAATCCAGACCCACACAAATCTGCTTATATTTGATGCAAAAATCCTAGGGAACAGGTGAGAAACTGGTTCCGGTGTGGAAAGATGTTGAAGCCACCACCCCACCGTGATGGCAAGCGTTGGGGTCCGTCAGCAGCACCGGGTGAGTTCTGTCCCGATGATGGAGCCTAATGAAACCCCGTAGACAAGGAGCTCACCCGGAGGTGTCACCCCATCCCCAGTGCTCCTCCTGTCCTGCTCTCCAGTTTCTGGTCATGCGTAGGAGCCACTCAAACGAGGACCACCGCATAGAGGGGAGCGGTGGAGGTCCTTGCTCCAAAGAACCATCAAAATATATCTTAAGATTTATTTAAGGGTAGTAGTAAAGCTAAAAACCGCAGCACGTGAAGGGAAGGGGATGGGGAGAAGGATCAGAAGAGCACAAAGAAAACACCCCTCTCATTCGCTGCCCCGTTCCCGCAGGTCATCTGGCAGCACGCGGGTTGTCCCACCCCCCCACCGAGGGCACCTTGCAGACCCCGACCCCGAGACCGGAGGGAAATTTTTGGCTACCTGTAGTGGAGGAGTTGACCTTCCGCACTGTAATCCCGATAAATGTCATATTCTTTCTCAAACACTCCAGAAGGCGAGGAACTGCAATACAGTAACAGTGAACAAGGAGTTACCAACGGTGACTGCGACACGCACACGCCCTCATTAAACTCTCCTTCACTTTAGGGTTAACGAAGACGCGTCCACAGAGAAAGGCTCCTGGTCCCCACCAGTCTGGGCTCTGCTCTTGGGACCTACTCGCACCTCCTTGCATCAAGCTTTGAGTCATGAATCGGCTCTTTAGCAGACGATGACCAAGCCCTCCACGGCTGTGGTCTCCAGCTTCATTTCAAACCTTGCGAATACCACCTTCTCCCTTAAATTCTGCTTATTTGTGAAGAACGGCTGTAGACCTGCCTGGACAGACCTTAAACATCTCATGGCTTTGTCCCACCCATGGTCCTTTCCAAGTGCAGCTGTTCCTCATGCCCGCAGCATCGCTCTTGCTCGTCTCAGATGGTCAGAGCCAACCCCAGAAAAGCCCTTTTTGCCCCATTTTCATCTACCACATTGTAGAGGTCACATCTGAGCAAGCACAGCCCTCGCTCCCAGAAGACGGAGAAGGTCCCAGCACCAACAGCTACCAACCTATTCCAAGAGACACCTTACCTGAGCGCACTCATTGGAGAAACATGGAAAAAGGCACCTGAAGGTGCAGGACGGCATTTACACGCTGCTTTTTGGACTATCACCAGCTTAAAGCCTCTCCTAGAAGAACAAACCCACCCTTGCTCCACGTTCCCTTTGGCTCCACGCTTGCCCAGCAGCCTGAAATCCACACCGAGACCCTCCGACACCTCCCAACGAGGCACACGACCACTTACGAGTCTTTGTCTAAGGGCAACGCTTTCCAATATTGTTCGTACTCGTTGCCAAAATTTGCTCAANTTTTTTTTTTTTTGCCTTAACAGTCCTTCACTGTGGGAATGTGCAAATAACGAGGCTCGTTCGGAAAACAGACGAGCACCGAGCAAATTATTAGACATTTGCTCCCCATCGGAACGTAACAGCAAACATCCGGAGAAACAACTTCGTTTCGAGCAGTTCTCGAAGAAAACAGCATGAATCCTCCCCCGACGTGCACATTAAGAGGCTGCTGTTAATACAATTAAGATCAGGTGTTGGTTTCAGAAGAAGAAGAAAACGAAAAGAAACAAATCTTCTTAATAGGATAGACCTCAAAATTTTTATTCAAGCAAGAGGCAGTAAAATTAAGCTTCTGTCAAAGCTCATTTTAATGAGACTTCCGAGCCCTGAAATGATGGCTGTGTTGAATTGCTTAATCCCCTTTTTCCTCTCGAGCGCGGGCGAATGAGTGCACCTCCTCCTCCAGGACGCCCACTGTCTTGTCAAGAGAAAGGCGTCAACTCTGATGCCCGGTGCCATACCCAGGTCCAAGGCTCTAGCATCTCCTCCCCAACAGGCAAAGCCCTGGCTAGAAGGGAGTTAATGCTCAGGAAGCTTCCTAACGAAGAACCCCGCTGCTGAAAGGGGTCATATCGAAAGGCAATGGATGTTGGGAGAAGACCCCAAGGAAGGTCTCCTTCAGGCATGTTGTTGTGATCAAAGATCCTCATGGCAAAGAGGTTTCTCTTCCAGTGGTAGCATCCCTGCCCAACCATAGCCTGGAGAACCTTCAAGGACTATGTCATCTCTGCAAATCCCTGGTGCTCTTGGAGCTGAAAGGAGACTCTCCTTTTCTCCAGGTTTCCCCAAGAACCAAAGACTTCAGGACCACCTTAGCTTCTCTACGCAAGATCTGTCCATTTGCCCTACGTCGTGGACATTTTGGAAAGATCTGCAAGGTAAGAAATGTCCTCCTGGCCCAAAGCAACGGTGTCTCCAGCCCAGTACTCTGCTTCAAACCATGGCAGCAAGAGATGCTATCTATGGAGAGCTCACAACTCTGGTTGCTGCCTGTGGTCCATGCTCTCGTGCCCACCAGTACCCAGTCCCTATCTTAGGGGTGACAGCAGGGAGGTGTCCTCCAAGGCACCCACTTCAGAGATTGTTTACGGACCAGTTGCCTTGAATTTCACAGAATCACAGGGGGCTGGAAGGGACCTCTGGAGAACACCTTGTCCAACCCCCCTGCCCAAGCAGGGTCACCCAGAGCAGGTTGCACAGGAACACATCAAGGTGGGTTTTGAAGATCTCCAGAGAAGGAGACTGAAGAACCTCTCCGGGCAGCCTGTGCCGGGGCTCTGCCACCCTCAAAAATTTGTTTAATCCCTTCCTGAACCCGCAGCAACACCACAGCCTCCACAGCGGCCCACTGCAACGGATTCCAGAAGTTTGGTACCTGCTGTACTCCCCCTTCCCCTCCAAAAAAAAAAAAAAAAAATTTCACCCGATGATCAGCTCTTCCTTCTGGCCCCATATTTTTCAAAACACTTGCAATTAAGGGCACCCAGCACGTCTCCTTGCATCCCAGGGCAACCCTTCCTTGCTAAAGGCGACGGGAATCTGGGAGCAAGAGGAGGATGAAGTTTTCTCCGAGCGCTGGCTCCCAAAATCTCCGTCTCTTCTCATTCTCACCTGACTGGAAGATCCGAGCAGCCCATGGCAGCACCGCCAGCATCTGGCCAGCCAGTTACCAGAAAACGAGCCAACCGTAAATTCCCAGTAACGACGTCGGCTGGTCCTCGGACCAGGCGCAGCTGCTGGAATTTCAGACGCTCTCCAATCAGTTGGTGCGAAGGTTCTTCCAAACACGGCCAAGGCTGTTGAAGCGGCCGCGGCATTCCGCGGCTTTTAATTTTCTGGCCCTGCCAGCTGGATGCAGGCGGTGAGGGATGTGCGAGCTCACAGGTGAATGGAGGTTATTCACAGCTGGCTTCAAAACTCGGAGGAAATATCCAAGGAGGGAGATTCTGCTCCCCATTTGGTATTTCGTGCAGCAGACGGTACAGTACGACCCTTGTCTTAACGCAACGCCTTCTGCGCTTTCTATCCCAGTCTGACTTTGAAACTGGAGCTCCAAAACATGCCCAGGAGCAGGGACAGCCCATGAGGCCGGTGGGATGAAACAGCTCGACGCGGTTTGCTCTCAAATACACATGCTGACTTGACATATATTAACACCTCGTAATCACTAGAGCAAGTTTCCTTTGGCTGCCACCTCCTCCTCTCGAGATAAATGGATTAAAACCTCGGGTCTCGCTGACACACAATCCACACGTGGACCAAAAACGCCAGGCGAAGCGGTAGCATCCAGACCGACTGGAAAGCTTCGAATCCACCCCACCAGCTGAACCACATCAGGAGTAAGATCGCTGCCGGCACGCCGTGGGTGGCATTGCTCCTCGCTCGGGCACTGATGAGTCAGGCTTGGCTTCGTTATCGTCGCAATCAGCTCTTAGCAGTGAAGCTGCAAACGAGATTGATGGCAAGGATCGCACCCAGCTGCACCTCCACGAGCTGCAAGCCTCAAGGTCAGCAGCGTAACACCTGGGACACCCCTTCTGCTCTTCTGCATCCTACAGGAGATGAAAACTCACCCTTCCACTGCCACCGCTAAGGTCCTCCTCGTTACGTTTTGGGTGACTTGAGCAAGTTCTGATCAAAAAGATGCCACCAGGTCACAGCAGGTAGACTGCCAAGACTCAAAAAAGACCAGGCTAGCTGACCCGCATCCCTAAAACTGGAGGTTTTGCTCGTGTTGGAAAGAAATACCGTGCCACAAGCAGGAGACAATCAGGGAAGTGGTGACAGGCTTCCACCAGACAACCTGTTCTGGAGGACAAAGGTGTTGAGGGATGTAGAAATTCACCGACATCAAATTGTGATGTTTTGTTCCACTTTTGATAATTGGAAGGCGTTTTGCAGACCCACATTTGGTTCTGGGTGTCAAGGTTACCGATGTCTGAGATGCAGAGATCTGCTCCAGCTCTACTGGGAACCATGGTCAGGATGGACCAGGCATCTCCACACCTCCTGTGTTGAACAGAGCAGGAACGTAGGGTCCCTTCACCTTCAAGAGGAGATTTTGGGGGTGAGAGGGCATTTAAAAGAAGCTTTCCAGAACAAAAAGTCATCTCCAAGCATCTCCAGCATGCACCGTCCTAGTTTGTCCTAAGACCAGGAGGTGAAGTAGCTGGTGCACGTGGTGCCTAGACTAGACCCTGCCTGGAAGCTCGTGGAAGCTCAGTGTGATGATGGTCAGGGAGCTGCCAAAACTACGCTGCGATAATTGTGGAAATGATGAAGCATCAAGGTGAGTACGACATGCGTGTTGTCATCAAAAGTATGGAGATGACAGGTTGTGACATTAGCATGTCATTTTACCTTTGCTGAAGGTGCCTCTCCCTGAAGGTGTGATGTCTCGAGGGCGACAAGAGTCAAAGATGCCACCACCCAACCTGGGACCAGCTGAAGGAGGGGATTGCTTCTGCAGCGAGAGTCCGTGTCCCAGGAGGTGGAAGAGGGACAGATCAAGGAGCGACTCCCCATCCTGGTTGGACTCAACATGCTGAACCTCAGCTTGTAGAGCCAAGATTTCATCCTCGCTCTCGCCAATAAATAAAACTGGTCTCCTTTGTCTGTTTTCCTGCTGAAACCGGGAGCCTGGCGTGGAGAAGGACCCCTGTAAGAAGCTGAAGGTGCTGCCTGGAGCAGGTTGGAGTGTTGCGACATCCACCCAGCCTACAAAACCAACAGTAGCTCAAGAGTCACCCTCCTTCCCCACCAGCCAACTGGGAACAGTTGGCTCAGATTTGGGGAACAGCTTAACTACGGGCAGCAAATCCTTCTGGGGCAGCAAGTGCTTCTGTCCAAACTGAGCAAGAATACCGCGTTCCTTCTGCTGCGGGGACGTGGAAACTTGTCAAACCACGCAAACTCTCGGCAATCAGACTCAGACCCACAAAAGAAAAGATCCACGTCGTTCCAGAAAGGAGGAGTCATGACAGCTTAAAGCTTGAAGACCTGAAATCTTGTAGACCTGAAATCTTGTAGACCTGAAAGCCTGAAGACCTTAAAGCTTGCAGACCTTCTAGCTTGCAAACCTTAAAGCCTGTAGACTTTCAAGCAGCACCACCAGGACGATGTCTCTGCAGACAATGGTCCTCCTGGTGACCCAGACTCGGATATACCATCAACTATGGCATGAAGGCCCCATGAGGGTGATATGAAACGTGAAGAATGGCACGGATCGCGACCCAGACTTTGCTTAGGTCTTGCTTTAGCCCCATCAAATCACCGTTTCAGCCTAATCCGGGGAAATCCTAACTGGTCAGATTTGCGCCGGGCTGCAAAGTCCCACCAGTAAAACCCTTTTACTGCTTCGTTTCCACAACAGCGGGGGTCACCGCATGGAGAAGCACAAGTCAGCTCTGCTCCACCATCTCCGTTTAGCTATCAGGTATGAAAAGCAGCAGCCCTGAGTCACTGGTCAGAGGCAAGTATTGCAGAAAGCACCTTAACCATGGAATCAGGGAGTGGTTTGGGTGGGAAGGGACCTTTAAAGCCCATCGAGTCCAACCCCCTTCCCTGGGCAGGGACATCTTCAACTAGCCCAGGTGGCTCAGAGCTCCGTCCAACCTGGCCTGGGATGTTGCCAGGGATGGGGCAGCCACCACCTCTCTGGGCAACCTGGGCCAGGGGCTCACCACCCTCATCGTAAAAAAAAATAAAAAAAAATTCTTCCTTTTAATCCAGTGGCTCTGTTAGTCTGACCTTTGTCAAGCACAATTCATACGGCGCTGGCTTAAAAACCTTGAAAAAATATCTTACTGGGGGGGGGGGAAGGCAAATGGTAGGGGACAAACGCTCCATTGCGTCGCTGCCCATGGGAAGCCGGGGCCAGCAGGAATCTAACACCGCTGCTGCTTAAATATTAAATAGCTGGCAAGCCTGTCCCCGGCTCCCAGCAAGCTTCACGCCTGCTGCTTCCAGCAGCTATTCGTTTATGCCGAAATCGCAGCGAGTGACTTTTAATGACCACCCCCCCCTCAAAAAAAAAAAAAAAATTCAGCTTGTCTTGGAGAAGCAAGCGCAGCCGGCTCCGCCGCCCCGTCCTCGGAGATGCCCCGCTCGGCTCCCATTGCGCTACCTCCGGGCATCGGCTCCAGCTTAAATTTTTGCTTTCCCTGCATCTTGATGGGTGTTGGGTGGGATGGACTCCCTCAGCCGTCAACACCACCTGCACAGAAACCTCATCGGAGACGGTCCAGATGCGCCAGAGGATGCTGAGTTAGTGTGGACGGGGATAATTACGGCTGATGGGAAATGAAACCCGTTCGATTCAAGAGGAAAGCGGGTTAGGAGATGGAAGTTGGGTGGGAGGGGGAAAAAGTTGGCTCTCTCTCTGCTCCACCCCTCTCTCGAGCTGGCGCGATGCTGGGCACGCTGGACGTGTCACACCGAGGAGATGAGGATGCCTTAGCCCGTGCTGTTCCCATGGGAAACAAACTGATCCCTCGCCCATCTGCCCCCTCCATGGAAAAAAAAAAAACTGGGGAGAAAAAGTGAAGGAAAGAGCCTCGCGTCTTCCTGGGGGGCCTGGCAGCAGAAAAGCATCTCCCCAACATCAGAAGGCCATGGAGATGTTGGAGCAGGGCCGGAGGAGGTGCCGGAGATGGCGGGAGGGCTGGAGCCCCTCTGCTGGGAGGACAGGCTGAGAGAGCTGGGGGGGGTCAGCCTGGAGAAGAGAAGGCTCCGGGGAGACCTTCCAGCCCCTTCCAGTCCCTCCAGGGGCTCCGGGAAAGCCGGGGAGGGACTCTGGAGCAGGGAGGGGAGCCCCGGGACGAGGGGGACGGGTTTGAAACCAAAAGAGGGGAGACTGAGATTCAAAATAAGGCAGAAATTCTCCATGATGGAGCTGGTGAGCCCCTGGCCCAGGTTGCCCAGAGAAGCTGTGGCTGCCCCATCCCTGGAGGGGTTCAAGGCCAGGTTGGACAGGGCTGGGAGCCACCTGGTTTCATGGAAGATGTCCCTGCCCAGGGCGGGGGGTTCGACTAGATGGGCTTTAAAGGTCCCTTCCCACCCAAACCGTTCAATGATGTGCTGAAAATGCACACTTTTCTGAGGTGAAAATAGCTTTCCTCGATTGAGGGGTCCTCCTGATGCCTGGACAGGCTGTCTCCATCTCTGCTGGACGCCAGCACCTCCAGCACTCCCTGTTGGTGGTGGGGACAGACAGACAACACTGATTAATTTTTTTGCGGGGGGAGAAAAAGCACCTTCCAAATCTTGATGTTAAGCCCAAACTAGGAAACAAGGCTCTGTAAGGCCAGGCGTGAACCTATGGCACAGGTTGGCGCTGGTCTCTAAGCCATAGCTGGTCCTTCAAAGCCTTCTGCTGGCAGCAGCGTCCGAGGAGGAGGAAGGACGGTAGGAAACCAAGCGACAGCTCTGCCTGGAACGCACCTCCAGGTACGCGGTGGGAAGGCAGGGAATAGCACGAGGGAGGATAAATGCCACACTTGCACAGGTGGCACAAAAGGCACGTGCTTGGACAAAGTCTCGGGGAAATAATAAACCCCGCAAGGGCTGTGAATCGCTGTCCCCAGCAGGACTGAACGCGGGGTTTTTACGGGCAAAGTCGACACCTATTTACTGTTCCACCAGGTTCCGAGTGGGGCTCGGCATCAGAACGGCGTTGGGAACTGATGAAAGGCTGGTTTGGGCAAGCTCCCCGTAGCAACAGCTCCATCAGCTGCGTCGGGTGCTTTTCCCCTGGCACGGGCGCGTTGTCACATCGCCAAAATGATGCTACGGTATAGAAGCAGCACCTTCAACAACTCCCGAACGCCGCTGGCGTGGGGGTAATCTAGGGCACTCAACCCAAATTAGTTTCGGAGGTGGAGGAGGGGAGATGGCATTAAGGGCTTGCAGATGACACGGGTCCGTGGGGACCGAATCGCGGGCCAGAAGTCACGATGGGTAAAACCATACCCAGGAATTGGCAAGAAGATGATGACAGAGAGCAAAACCTGCTCTAACCAAAAGGCCGACTGGTCTTGCTACAGCAGTGCTGCTTCGGTATTGAAGGCTTCCCTGAGGTCTCCCCAGAAACCTTCTCTTCTCTGGGCTAAGTCAGCTCAGCTCCTTCATCTTCTCCTCACACGTCGTGTGCTCCAGCCCCTGACCGTCCTGGTGGCTCTCCACTGGACTCACTCAACTCGGTCGAGATTTTCTTATCCCAGAAAGCCCAAAAGTACACGTTGGGCTCAGATGTGCCCAGATGTGCTCTAACGAAGGATAATTGCTTCCCTAGATCTGCTGGCCTGGTCCTACAGCCCAGGATGCTACCACTGCAGGCTGCTCATCTGGGTTTAGCATAGAGCTGCCTAGAACTTGTGGGTCCTCAACAGAGCTGTCGTCCAGCCAGTCCATGCCCAGAGAAGGTTAAAACATCCTGGCTGCTACATCTGGCCTTGCTGAGCTTCAAGGAGGTTCTTGCCAGCTTGTCCTTGCTCCTCCAGCCTGTCCAGGTCCTTCTGAAGGTCAGCCCTGCCCTCAGGCACAACAGCTTGTCTGCAGACTTAATGAGGGTGACTTCTGTCTCCTCCACAGGTTATTGATAAGGATATGGAACAGGACAGGTCCCAGGATGGGCGTGGGAGGAGCTCCCCTTGCAGCCAACCGTCAAGTTGGGTATGAACCATTAAGCATCAGCCTCTGAACCTGATGATCCAGTTTTTTACCCACCTCGTCTTGTCCCTGTCTAGACTCCAATGTCCCAACATGGACACACGGACGCCACGTGAGATACATCAAAAACCTTGCTAGAGTCAAGGCAGACGGTCCCATCATCCAGATACGTATTCACACCATCACAGACGGCAATCGGGATGGTGAAGCATGGTTCACCCGTGGTAAATCCATGCTGGCCCTTCCCAACCACCTTTGCGTCATCCACATCCACAGAAATGGGTTCCAAGAGGACTTGCTCCACGATCGAGGTAATGCTGACCAACCTTTTAATTCCCTAGGACTGTGGGTAGGTTGCTTTCCCCTTGGCTGCCACCCTTGCAGATGCCACCATACTCCTGCCAATGCCACCCTCAGCATGGCATGCCCTTGAGTAGCCTCTTCCTTCCCAACCCAATAATTTCTTGCCTACTCCCTCACCCGCCTTCTATCAAAAAAACCCTAGCAAACATGGCCAAAGCCTGCAACTCTGCAAGAACCGAGCTGAAGACCAAAAGAGGCATCAGGAGAGACGTTTAAATCAAGACGAGAACGGGTTGTCCCGACTTGAGACAACCGGTGAGACCGTACGGAGCCCATCTCTCCACAGCAGCGAGGTTGCGCATCGCACACCACATCTTCCTCCATGCGTTCTTCCTTCCACGGAAAGGAGACAAAAGCATGGTGGGGCTGGTGCAACCGCGACTTTAGCAATATCCCTTTCTCTTTTGTAGGTGGACGAAGAGCTGAAGAGCCAAATCCTGACTCAAGACAGTGTGTTTTAAGTGCTTTCGATATATTTCCCTTCTCTCCAGCTTCTGTCGGGAGGCTAAGTAGGACTCAAATCCCAGTCCTGTTTAATTTGTACTAAACCACGTACTTAAGTCAATGTGCTTAGATTTCTGGGCCCATTTTACCAGAAGCAACATGACCTTCCTCTAAAATTAAAACCGGCTGTAACTCAGATTCTGAATTTGCCCTTAAAAGTCAGTTCAACTAAACCAAACTAAGAGCCCTTCAATTCCGGATGGCAGAAGTCCAGTAAGTGTTTAAGGCAATCCAACCAATGCCCCCCCAAATTAATTTAAAACAGTGCCGAGCACCTCCACATCCATGCAGATGACGAAATGATTGCAAATAATGTCAACACATCCTCACCCACGCCACCTGCCCGGCAGGAGCTGCCCGTGCACGCTTAACCCCACCGTGTGCCCTTGATATTGTGCCTTGTAGGGCCTTGCCACATTTAGAGACAGCAGTACTGCTGTACGAGAGTACTGTGTTCAGCTCTGGGGTCCTCGGCACAAGAAGAAAAAGAGAGAGAACGTGGGGCTGGAGGACACGATGGATTAGCGGTGTCCACACGAGCTTCTGTGGTCCAGCCTTATGGGGAATGGACCTTCCTCCAGGAACCTGCACGTGGAAAAGCCCAGGGAGATGAAAACCCATCCCCTCCATCCCCATTAACCCTTCAAGGTGCTTCGGGAACAAGCTCCTACTCCACCCCCCGCAGCCTGGGCTGCATCCCCAGCAGCGGGGGCAGCAGGGCGAGGGGGGGGGATTCTGCCCCTCTGCTCCGCTCCCTGCGGCGCTGCCTCCAGCGCTGGGGACATGGGGAGGACACGGAGGCGTGGGAGCGGGGCCGGAGGAGGCCCCGGAGATGGCGGGAGGGCTGGAGCCCCTCTGCTGGGAGGACAGGCTGAGAGAGCTGGGGGGGTTCAGCCTGGAGAAGAGAAGGCTCCGGGGAGACCTTCCAGCCCCTTCCAGTCCCTCCAGGGGCTCCGGGAAAGCCGGGGAGGGACTCTGGAGCAGGGAGGGGAGCCCCGGGACGAGGGGGACGGGTTTTGAGCTAAAAGAGGGGAGATTGAGATTCAAAACAAGGAAGAAATTCTCCATGATGGAGCTGGTGAGCCCCTGGCCCAGGTTGCCCAGAGAAGCTGTGGCTGCCCCATCCCTGGAGGGGTTCAAGGCCAGGTTGGACGGGGCTGGGAGCCACCTGGGCTGGTGGGAGGTGTCCCTGCTCACGGCAATGGGTTGGAACTAGATGGCCTTTAAATGTCCCTTCCCACCCAAACCATTTGGTGATTCTATGATTTGCATTAGATTAAGAGGCAACAAAAATGCTACACGCGTGACGCTACGTGCAAACAAAACGGTTACGCCTCGATAAATGACAATCTGAATGCTTATTGCAGAAAAAGGAGGCCTTGTAACGTGTTGGCCTACTTTGAGAGACAATAAACATCAACACAATCTTCCTGCTGCAATGGGACGAGTTGTCCCCACTAACTCCACGATCTCCACGGCTCTACGGGGGAGCCGGAGGTTGCAGCTCAGAAATCTGACTTTCAGAAGCTGGAGCTATTCCAGCCCTCCCCCACCACGCACCCATGAGCCTGGCGCTCGTAACACAACGGTCTCCGGAAGAACACCTCGAGCTCTTGCAGCTCCAGCCCACGTTGCCTTCACCAAGCGCGTGATGCGGGTGCACCCTCACCGGGGACATCAAGAGGTGGAGGGTGCTCACAGCCTGAGGGTTCCTCCTGAACCCTACGCCGCCCTGACCGAGGGAACTGAGACAGCTTAATAAGGGGGGAAAAAGATATCAAATTCGAATGCCGCGAGATGAGTGGCTCCCATCCTCCTGCCCCAACCCCCACGTCACCTGCCCAAACGCAGTCGAGACCCAGGACTCGGGGCTAATCCCTCATTTGACTAATGGGATCTCATACGAGCCTCATTATGCCGGAGCCAGATTTCAAAGCCGACTGCCGAACGTCTTTGACGACAATCGCTAAGACCGATGCCTGGGCAAGGTTTTTAACGTGCTACTGAGACGCGGCAGATGTTAAAAACTCTCAACATTTTGCCGTCTGGTGGGGCCGCGCTGCTTCATCGCAGGGTCCATCGGCTCCGGTATTTGCAGGGCTCGCGTTTCCCCTGCTCAAGTTGCACCAGGGGAGGTTTGAATTAGAAATTAGGGAATATTTTTCCATGGAAAGGGTTGTCGAGCATGGGAAGAGGCTGCCTAGGGAAGTAGTGGAGTCACCATCCCTGGAGGTATTTAAAAGACGGGTAGACGTGGTGCTGAGGGACATGGGTTAGTGGTGGTTTTGGTCAGTGTTGGGTTGACGGTTGGACTCGGTGATCTGAAAAGGTCCCTTCCAACCTTGACCATTCTATGATTCTACGATGCCGATGCGACCCTGGCCGGGGGCATACAAACGGAGCAGTGAACCTCGGAACTTCAGCAAGCGTCAGGAGCAGGAGCACCGACACCAACCCCGGAGCTGCTCCCGTACCGCAGTGACGTCCGAGTGACGTCTGGAGCTGCCCCTCACCTCGCCGGGAGCCGGTGGCCTTTGCAAAATGCAGCTTTGTGTTGTGTTTTTTTTGGTTTTTTTTTTTTTTTTTTCCCCCCTGGTGGGAACCTTCTTCGAGCCGGGGCGGAGGACGCTTCAAAGGTGATTTATTTTCCATTTAATACCCTAAACTGGGGATTGCAGAAGCTCCAGCATAGACACAAGTTTGCTTCTGGCACCTTTTGCATGGGGAACCTCTGGCAGAACAGCAAACGTCTAAGAAATTAAAAAAAAATAAATTAAAAATTAACCATCTTTCCCCCCCCCCTCCCTAGAATAGGAAGTGGCACCATTTCATGGCGGCTCAGAGAGCAGTATAGCTTTTATTTTTCAAATAAGGGAAAGTGGCGACTGAAATAGCACAGCTCGATGGCAAAGCCAGGAATAGAAATGAAATCCCAGCGCCTAATCCTCTGTTCTAATCACCGGCCTGCAAGGCTTCGTACTCTTAATTACAGCCACTGCTTCTAATAAAAGGTAAAAGATCGTTTTCTTTGCAGTTATGTAAACTGCATTTTGCGTCTGACGATCTACGTAAGCACTTGGCTGCGTTAGACAAATATCCGTCTAATCCCGAGTCCTGTTTTGCAGCGGGCGGCGGAGAATTCGAGGAGAGGATATTAAAAAGAAACAGGACCCAGCGCTTCGTCCCCGATTTCATCTTCCACCCTGGCTTAGAGCAAGAAATGCAAGATAGGAACATTTTCCCGCGAAAATATTTGAGAACGGCACGAGGAAAGGGAGTTAAACCTCGAGGTGCTGGTGGCTTTAGACTGGAAATGCATTTTCTGCTCTACGTCGTCTCAAAATATCTGCGTATTCGTCACCCAAGAGCTTGGCTCGCATCGTTAGCGCTTTGATGGCGATAAAGGAGCAGGACCAGAGGACAGGGAATGAATGGGAATTAAAGAAGGAGCCCGTGACACCCGTCGAGCCCAGAAGATGGGTTTCTGAACAGCATCATGTTAAATTTCACCTCTGGTGCCAAACCCACCCAGCCAGGTGGGGCGAGACCGGGCATGGCCGGCACCCGACCCGCTGCGGCACGGGGAAGGGAGAAGGAAAACTCAAGCCAAAAGAAGGCCAGTGAGACAATCGCCCATTCGGGGGAAATCAAATCTCCAGACAAAAAGGGGACGCTGAGAGATCACATTCTGAAAAGAATGTCCGTCACATTCTGGTTGACCAAGGGCATTGCTGCTCTCTGTCCTGCAATGCCCCATCCCTGGAGGGGTTCAAGGCCAGGTTGGACGCGGCTCTGAGCAACCTGGTCTAGTTGAAGATGTCCATGCCCATGGCAGGGGGTTGGACTCGATGGTCTTCAAAGGTCCTGTCCAACCCAAACCATTCTACGGTTCCACAAGAAATGTTTTAGGCTGAGGGTGGTGAGCCCCTGGCCCAGGTTGCCCAGAGAGGTGGGAGATGCCCCATCCCTGGAAACGTTTCAGGTCAGGTTGGACGGGGCTCTGAGCAACCTGGTCTCATTGAAGATGTCCCTGCCCATGGCATGGGGTTGGACTAAATGACCTTCACAGGTCCCTTCCAGCCCACACCATTCAATAATTCCATGATTCTCTGAACTTCTCTAGATGCCTGGCCAGAGGAGCCGATGCCAACCATGAAGCCCGCCCAGAAGTGGTTCAATACTTGAGTTTCTCTTAACAAGGTGAGCAGAAGCATCTGTGAAACCATTAAATCTTCTCTTGATACTTAAAAAAAGGCGGCAATCGTTGGCAGCCTACAGTAGGCGATCACAAGAGGTCACTCACCCAGCATCGACATGGACACCCAGCCGCGCAAACACACGTTAACCCAACTCACTTCCATGATCCTCGTGACCTGCTTAGAGGTGCTATAAGAAAGGTAAACAAAGGCATGACTAGAATCATTGAATCGTAGTATTGCCTAGGTTGGAAGGGACCATTAACGCCATAGAACAGAATATTTCTGTTGGAAGGGACCTACAACGATCACCTTGTCCAACTGAGCTGCTCTTGGACCAACCACGCTCGTTAGGAGAAATCCACGGTGATGCCAAGCATCCGCAGGTGCGAATCTCACTTGGAGAGCAAGAGTGCTGGGCTTTTGTCATGATATGGGTGGTAATGACCCCGGCTGCGTGGATAACGGGGATAAAACAAGACAAAAAGCTGTTGGAAGACAGGGAATTTGGGAGCTTGGCGTAGTGCGCAGCCGCCGTGCAACGCGCAATCTGCTTGCAGCATGTGAAAGCGCCGGAGAAAGACGCATGACCTGGAAAGTGATTTCCTGCAGAGAGCTCTCGGCTTTAATTACAGTCTGAAAGCCCGTTCCCACCCTGCCTCCCATGCCGCAGATGAAGCCGCCTGCCTGCCCCCCAACCCCGATGGTTCCAATTAGCATCCTTCCCAGCATCCTGCCTGACAAGGTTTGTGAGATTTCGGATTTCACGGAACCAGCAGAAGAGTACGAAGCCGAGGGGGCTGACCCTGCTAATCATTAAATCAAAAAACCCTTCAGAGCGACTCAGCTGTGATGGATTCAGCTGTTTGACATGAGCTGCCTGAGGGCTGCTGGGAGGAAAAAGGAGTCTGAGCCACAGCCCTGCGCACCTGGCCGTTGGACTATCCCCTGTCCTGAGGACACGAATTCTTTTATCGTGCAAGGTTGTGTCCAACGGAAGGTGAAAATGGGAAGCGAGATGATGCAGGGGAGCAAGGCAAACATGTGCTGCACCTATTAGCAAAACCATATCGACCTTCTTCTACTCCTCTGCTCCGCTCTCCTGAGAACCAACCTGGAGTACGGTGTCCAGCTCTGGAGTCCTCAGCACAGGAGAGACACGGAGGTGTGGGAGCGGGGCCGGAGGAGGCCCCGGAGATGGCGGGAGGGCTGGAGCCCCTCTGCTGGGAGGACAGGCTGAGAGAGCTGGGGGGGGTCAGCCTGGAGAAGAGAAGGCTCCGGGGAGACCTTCCAGCCCCTTCCAGTCCCTCCAGGGGCTCCGGGAAAGCTGGGGAGGGACTCTGGAGCAGGGAGGGGAGCCCTGGGACGAGGGGGACGGGTTTGAAACCAAAAGAGGGGAGATTGAGATTAAAAATAAGGAAGAAATTCTCCGTGATGGAGCTGGTGAGCCCCTGGCCCAGGTTGCCCAGAGAAGCTGTGGCTGCCCCATCCCTGGAGGGGTTCAAGGCCAGGTTGGACGGGGCTTGGAGCGACCTGGTTTCATGGAAGATGTCCCTGCCCAGGGCTGGGGGTTGGAACGAAGTGATCATCAAGGTCCCTTCCAACCCAAACCATTGTATGATTTTATGATTCTTCCACACTTTGTCGTGGGGGCCAAAGCAACAGCAGTTTGGAGCAGGTCTATGTGAAAGCCCTTGAGGTGGCCCTGGTGTGGTGGCACACCCCTAGCAGAGGGTCAAGGCTGTGGTCAAAGCATAACGCGTTGAAGGTCGCCACCTCAGAGCTCACTGGGTTCCTTTGATAAGGCGGGATCTCACATCTGCTGAAAAAGTGACCTCCTCTGCAAGGCGGGGGAGGGAGGAAAGAAATGACCATGGTGAGGGAAACAGCAGGGAAGTGGCTGTTCTGCTACAGGCAGCAAAAAAAAGAAGAGGTAAAAAAATACCTCAATTTCAATAATACCTACAATTTCCTCCAACATTCTCTTCCCCAGGCTGGAAGCATCCCTGTAGCAGTGACTGAGGCTCCTCTGAGCCTGCTCCGGAGCTCCCGGCCACCGGAACCAGGGGGGACCTCGGTGCCCCGACCTCCCGCTCTGCCCGCTGGCCGTACGCACCAGCTCTGGGTATTGCAAAACACCCCGCGCGGAGAAAACAGCGGGAAGAAAAGGATTTGCAGTGGTATGCCATGGATTGGGTACGGGATGACAGCTCCACAGGACTGGGAACTGGCGGGGTTAGAGGGATTCTGGATCATCCTCTATCTAAAATTCCTCCTATCTTTTTCTTCCTGTGATGGAGCAAAAACTTCGTCTAATCATAATCATCAAATCAGTGAATGGTTTGGGTGGGAAGGGACATTTAAAGGCCATTGAGTCCAACCCCCCCGCCATGGGCAGGGACACCTCCCACCAGCCCAGGTTGCTCTCAGCCCCATCCAACCTGGCCTTGAACCCCTCCAGGGATGGGGCAGCCACAGCTTCTCTGGGCAACCTGGGCCAGGGGCTCACCGCCCTCAAAGTAGAAGAATTTCTTCCCAATATCTCATCTAAATCTACCATCTTCCAGTTTGAAGCTATTAACCCTCATTCTAACACCACATGCCCTTGTAAAAAGTACCCCCCAGCTTTCCCGGAGCCCCTGGAGGGACTGGAAGGGGCTGGAAGGTCTCCGCGGAGCCTTCTCTTCTCCAGGCTGAACCCCCCTCAACGCTCTCAGCTTGTCCTCCCAGCAGAGGGGCTCCAGCCCTCAGATCTTCACCCAGAAGAACCTCTTGTCTCCAGGTCTTCACCCCCTGAGTCAGCCAGGAACACAATTCAGAAAGGAGCAGGTCCACACGGCCATGGAGAACCCAGACATCCTTTGGAAAAATCTTTCCATGGTTAGTTATCTCAGCATTAAATATTGACGAGGCTTTACGGGCTTAACCCGTAAAATCCTTATTTAAGCCATGGGTGGCCCCATTCCAAGCTCGGGATACTTGCAGTACCCAGACGCCTGTTTCTCGAGGAACGTACCACGGGGGTGTAAAGGACACCAAATGCTGTTTCAGAACACGTCCTTCCACAGCAGGCGTGCAGAAAAGAAGGCTGGGCTTGCAGAGGTCACCTCGGCTGCTTGTGGAGGGTTTTCTAGACCTCAGGAAGCAGAAACGTTCAGTCCTCTGGTACCAGCAGATGGAGAAGGCAGCAAGGAGTGAAGCTTATTTATTGCCGCTTTCAGAAATGCCCAAGTGGTGTTCCTGGAGCTACATGGGTTTTGTATGTATCCTCCACGCTCTTCCTTGGGTTCATCAGCTGGAAGGGGAAAAGTGGCACCTGAGCTGCCTGTTCACGCAGTGATGGTCACATCCCTCCTCTGTCCAAGTTGCCCATGGCAATGCATCGAAATATCCCTCCTCCGACCTCTAAGTTTGGCAGCTTGTGGGTTCTAGAGAGATGGCAACCCAGAAGAAAGCCCATCCTCCAAACCCTTCCTGAACTGGCGCCAAGGCCAAGGTCCATGCGAGGGCTCACAGCCTGTGGAACCCTTGGCAGGTCTCTGTCCTGGGTGGAGCGCTCCTAAATCGAGGAGAACCAGTTGCTCGTGGCACGGGGATGGTCCCCTTCCCACTGTGTAGCTGGTCTGCCGGTGTGATGTTCACCCAGCTGCAGAAGAGCTCCTCAACGCCCAATCCACAGAATCACACGGGTTGGAAGAGGCCTTTGGAGATCGTCCAGTCCAACCCCCTGCCAAAGCAGGGTCACCTAGAGCAGGTTGGACAGGAACCCACCCAGATGGGTTTGGAAGATCTCCAGAGAAGGAGACTCCAACCTCAACGTAAAGAAGTTTCTCCTCATGTTGAGATGGAATTTCCCGTGTTCCAGTTTGTGCCCGTTGCCCCTTGTCCTGTCGCTGGGCACCACTGAGAAGAGTCCGGCTCCATGCTCTTGCCACCTGGCCTTTAGATATTGATCGGCATTGATGAGGTCCCCTCTCAGTCTGCTCTTCTCCAGGCTAAACGGAGATGGAAAGGACCGTGCCCCAGCCAGCATCCACAGCATCCTCACCACCTGACCTGCCACCAGGCATGGAGATGTCATCCAGCTGGGAAAATCCAACCTTTGGGTGAAGAAATGCTCTGAATTTCATGCATTACGCTACGGCTGGAATCAAGACGTTGGGTCTTTGGCATCTAGCCCCTCTTATACGGCTTCTTTGTGAAGCAACGCCTCCCCATCCTCCCTCCGTTTTTGGAGGAGAGCTGAGAATCCCTGCAGGGATCCCTGGAAAATCCCCGAGCAGCAGATGCCGCGGAGACTGATGTCACTGCTCCACCTGCGCTCCGAACCCGAGCACGGCAGGTCTTCCCAATGCCTTCAGAAACAGGATAGAAATTGCACGAACTGCAAGCAAAATTGTGGTTTCGTTCACACAAGGGGCAGCGAAACGGCTCCCCAGGCACTCAAAACACCACGTTTTTTCTAGGTTTTCCAAGTTTTAAACTCCAGAGCTGCTTTTTTGGGAGGCTCTTGCGGTCGGAAAACGGGTGCTGCCTGCAGCGGGGGGAAGAGTTTGTGTTTTAAAGCCGAGCGTTCACCTGCAGCCACCTCGCTCTGCCCCAGACACCCGACAGGACCGATTACCATCGCGCCTCAAGCCCAGAGAGCTCCGTGGCATCTCGGGCATCGGGTTTGGAAGGGAATACCCCTCAGCTATTTCAGCTCAGCTACACTTAATCCAGGAAGATTTAGTGCCGCATTTTTTCTCCAATCTCTTCTCCAATATCACGCCGGCCTTCAGAATCGGGGCGGGGGTGTGTGTGCGGGGAGACCTGCAAGAAAAGCCTTAAGTCTTTGAGAAATAACTCGGGCACAATTTCACAGAAGACGGGACTTGGGTAAAGACCCCCTGTTCTCAAAGAGTCCTGGGTGGTGGTCCAAGGAAAGGTCTCCTGATGGTCAGAGAAGATCCACCTGCTTGTCCTTCAAGCTTCCACTTGTCTCTCCTCCCTGGTGAATCGGGGGCAGAGATGCTGCCCGTTGGTGGCACGGCCAAGTCCTCCACGGGTGACTGCACGAGCTTCTCCGAGCAGGTCCTCTCTGCATCCCCCCGCCTGAAGCCTCCTCCCAGGATTTCGAGCAACGGGAAGACTCTGCATGGACCAGTAACTACAGACACTTTCCGACAGCGTAGAAAAACCCAGTGACCTGACACAAAACCCAGCCGACGTGCCGGCTGCAGCCTGCTCGGAGACTTTACAGCTGTCTTGTTACGCTTTGTAGAAAAGTTCCCGTTTTCAGACAAGCAAGGCAAAAGTCTAGGGCGAGACAGGAGAAACAAGAAATTCCTGCTGGGAAGCGCTCTACCTTTGCTGACCACCAAGACAAACCTGCTATTGAGATCCCGAAGATGAGAAGATGCCAGCTCACCGAGTGGAGACAACACGGCAGCGCTTCCTACCGCGGTCTCCGGAGATGGATCCAGCTGCTAATTATAGCTACGTGCAAATCCCACCTCACGACAGCAGCATGAGGCAAGTCCAGCGAGACCCAAGCGCTCGGCAACAGCACGTTCCTTGTGGATGCATCCCCGACCCACACGCATGTGATGGGACCAGCCCCAATTTGATCCACTCCTGCACTGTGGACATGAGGAACAGACTGGGAGCAGCTTCCACCATCTCCTACCAAACCAGATGCTCTGGTTCCTAAGTTGTCCCATCACTGCAGGGTGTGGGGCACCTCGGAGGGCGAACTCCGATGAGATCGGTTGCTCAAGACTTGCCCACTTCCCCCGATCTCCCTTTTAAGACCAGACAAGTTCAGGAGGGAAACACTTAGCCAAAAACTTCGTTGAAATAAGGTTTTGTTTCCAAGAACCACANTGGTTCTTCTTGGAAACGAAACCAAGCGCTGGGAAGACATCTTTCTAAATTGTCTTACCAAGGACACTTCAAGCCTGTCTCTGGTTGAAGGTGGTTACTCAAACTGCCCCACAGCACCCCGTTTTCTAGATCCACACCACCCCACCACCCCCCCAGCCTCACAAATAATCCCCTTCCATTTCCTTATTTTGATGCAAATGAAATATTTCCAGTTGTCATCTCCAGCACACCACATGGTGCCCAGTTCCATCCTCATCTCAGGGTCATTAGACTCAGAAACACCAACCGCCCCACGCAGAGGTGACCCTGAATAATTGCCCCCCCTCGATATTGCACATAGTAGCCTCATCTCAAGGGACCTCCATGGCCGCTCATGGACATCAAGGCTTGGATGCAGCCCTGGGTGCTGAGAGATCAGCGGTCTCAGGAGGGAACTCCAACACCCTGGAGCCCCACAAGCGCTTGAGCACCGTCCAGCAGGACTGGCCTTGCCAAAATCAGCCCTCGAAGGTCATCCCATCCCTGGATTGCTCCATCGCTGGAAACATTCAAGGTCAGGTTGGAAGGGCTTTGAGCAACCTGGTCTAGTTGAAGATGTCCCTGCCCATGGCAGAGGGGTTGGACTAGACAATCCTTGAAGGTTTCTTCCAACCCAAACCGTTCTATGATTCCATAATCCTTACAGCAAGGAGTTCCAGCAGCGCTCTTCATCGAGGAAGACTGCAATAAAGCAGTTTGACCCTCCCCATGGCTAGTGTTTGTCCACCCACCAGGTCAAAGCCATCACTTCGGTGGGCAGACAGCCCCGCAGTATCAGAGACGTCACCGAAAGCGGGGCTGGAGGTGCCTCGAAAGATCACGTTAACTTCAAGATCTGGCTCGCTATCCGTCAAAATATCCCCTCCGCCCACCCAGGGCGTCCACGGTGGTATATACTTTAATTTTTGCAAGCAAAAGATGAGGGTAAAATGAAAAAAAAGCTTGGTCCACAGGGTGGTTAAGAGCCACCAGCTGACCTCCACTGAGTGGCTTCCTAGTCATGCCTCAGGGATAAAGAGGCATCATACTCACTGCCTCCTTCTATAGAAAATTTCAGGTATTCAGATATTTTGAGCCCTACAAGAAACGCCTGGTTCATCTGTAATATACTGCTCCTTGCCCACAGCAGCTTCCCTAAGTTTTAAGACTCGGACAGGTACAGAAACAAGTACGTCATATAGAAATACGAATTTTTTCCGGCTTGTGCCTGGAACTTGCTCGTGGTCAGAAACCAAGAGGAAAAGGCAAGCGATATGCTGAATGCTGGGGAGCCGGAGGCCCAAACGCCTGAACCGGCTCTGCCCTTCGCAGGCGCTATGGCCGCCATCAAAAATCGATTTTTAATTCATGCAGCTCGTGTTCGGCTTATCTGTCCCGGGCCTGAGAGCATCAGCCACTTCTGGAGGTGAAATCTCTGCAGCCCTGGAAGCTTTCCTGCAGATCGGCGTAAGCAAGCCCACCTCCTTCACCTGTGCTTCGCTATAGAAATCAGAGCCGGATAAAAAACCCCCCCTGGTCACCCACCTACGGGCCATCGCCGGGGCCGTGGAGCAAACGCTTCGTCACAGCACCCCCAGCAGCATGCAGAGCCCGTGCTTTACTCCACTTCCACACCCATTCCACGTGGATTTAACCAGTTGCCGGCGCTACGCCGATATTTCGGCCGTTTCCCATCTGCTCCATCCCTGCCGGAAGCGTCACGTCTACCAGGTTCAACCGCAGCTCCCCGCCCGCAGCGTCTCCCCTTCCCTTGACTCAACTGCAGCAAAGACCCTTTTCTGGTGGAAATAAGGTGGTTTTCGCCGCTCAGACCTCCCTCCCAGCAGCCACAGACCACCCAGCAGCACCCTCACCCCCTCCAAGGGTTACCTCGGCGGTGGGAAATCTCTCCCGTAACGGGTCGCCTTGACCTTGAGGTCTCAGCAAAGCTCTCCAGACTTTCCGGCATGCCCAGTCTAGTTGCTCAACGGGGGAAAAGTCAACGAGGACATGTGATTCTTTTCTTTTTCCAGCCAGGACGTGAGGGTGAAGTGATTTTAGTACGCGTCCACCGGAGCGGGATGTTTGGCTGAGCTGAAGGGACAGGACCGTTTGTGTCACCTCCAGGGATGCAGGTGGAAACTGTCCACTGAGCAGGAATATCCGCTCCCTCTAGTGGCATCTAGTTTTGGTTTGGTTTTTTTTTTTTTTTGTTTTTTTTTTTTTAAATTTTTCTTTTATTTTTAAAGCTAGGAAACCTGCGATCTGCTCTCTGCCAGCCCCCGGCAAGGCCAAGGCTATGAAATACCAGGCCTGAAAGGACACGCGAGCCTCCGGCAACCAGAAGCAAAGCCACCCCAGGGCTGGCTTGCTCTTCTCCTCCAGCCGAAGGTTTCCACGGGTTAAGCCTTTCTAGTTGAGAGCCTAGGCGCAGTCCTCCGCCCTCCTCCCACCCTACCCGGCAGCTTCGCATCCCATAATACACCCGTATTTCTCCAGTGCTGCAAAAAGAGAGAGAACGTGGGGCTGGAGGACACGACGGATTAGCGGTGTCCACACGAGCTTCCGCGGTCCAGCCTTATGGGGAATGGACCTTCCCCCAGGAACCTGCACGTGGAAAAGCCCAGGGAGATGAAAACCCATCCCCTCCATCCCCATTAACCCTTCAAGGTGCTTCGGGAACAAGCTCCTACTCCACCCCCCGCAGCCTGGGCTGCATCCCCAGCAGCGGGGGCAGCAGGGCGAGGGGGGGGGATTCTGCCCCTCTGCTCCGCTCCCTGCGGCGCTGCCTCCAGCGCTGGGGACATGGGGAGGACACGGAGGTGTGGGAGCGGGGCCGGAGGAGGCCCCGGAGATGGCGGGAGGGCTGGAGCCCCTCTGCTGGGAGGACAGGCTGAGAGAGCTGGGGGGGGTCAGCCTGGAGAAGAGAAGGCTCCGGGGAGACCTTCCAGCCCCTTCCAGTCCCTCCAGGGGCTCCGGGAAAGCCGGGGAGGGACTCTGGAGCAGGGAGGGGAGCCCCGGGACGAGGGGGAAGGGTTTGAAACCAAAAGAGGGGAGACTGAGGTTAAAAATAAGGCAGAAATTCTCCGTGATGGAGCTGGTGAGCCCCTGGCCCAGGTTGCCCAGAGCAGCTGTGGCTGCCCCATCCCTGGAGGGGTTCAAGGCCAGGTTGGACCGTGGGGCTGGGAGCGACCTGGTTTCATGGAAGATGTCCCTGCCCAGGGCGGGGGGGTGGCACTGGGTGGCCTTTCAAGGTCCCTTCCCACCCAAACCCATTCTATGATTCTATGAAAATATTTCCCTTCTCTTACACGATGCCTTTCGCAATGTTCAGAAGCGAAGGGTGTCACTGGTGAGAAAGCGGCAGCGCGATTTCTGCTCGCGACTGGTCCGGTTTCCTTAGCAGCGGGGTGATCCCATGGGCTGCGCAGGACGGGAAGAAGAACTCCCAGCTCAGCCAGTCCTTTGATGTGGTACCTCCGAGGCAGCCTGGCCTCCGCGCGTCCAGCCCGTGAGGGTAGGTTTGATCTCCCCGAAGTTCTGGAAGATCCTCTGATAAAACCGCTGAGCGTGGGGATGACGTCTTTCCTGACAAGGCAGGTGCTTTTGGGAGAGGTGGATGGGTTTGGTGTTGGGTTATGAGGATGCTGGGTGGCAGCCACGGCTGCCCACGGTGGCCAGGTCTACCTGGGGCCGTTCAGGGTGACGCTGTGGGCTATTTCAGCCAGTCTTTGCTTGCCCATCCCTAAAATTACCAAGCCCTGACCTTCAATAGGTCAAGGGGTAGTGCTTTTAAACTAAAAAAGGGGAGGTTCAGACTACATCTAAGGCAGAAATGGTTTAGGCTGAGGGTGGTGAGACACTGGACCAGGTTGCCCGGAGAGGTGGTGGATGCCCCGTCCCTGGAAACATTCCAGGTTGGGGGGGGGATGGACACTGAAAGGCCATCGCGTCCCATCCCCTGCCTCGCGCAGGGACACCTCCCACCAGCCCAGGTCGCTCCCAGCCCCGTCCAACCTGGCCTTGAACCCCTCCAGGGATGGGGCAGCCACAGCTTCTCTGGGCAACCTGGGCCAGGGGCTCACCAGCTCCATCACGGAGAATTTCTTCCTTGTTTTTAATCTCAATCTCCCCTCTTTTGGCTCAAAACCCTTCCCCCTCGTCCCGGGGCTCCCCTCCCTGCTCCAGAGTCCCTCCCCGGCTTTCCTGGAGCCCCTGGAGGGACTAGAAGGGGCTGGAAGGTCTCCCCGGAGCCTTCTCTTCTCCAGGCTGACCCCCCCCAGCTCTCTCAGCCTGTCCTCCCAGCAGAGGGGCTCCAGCCCTCCCGCCATCTCCGGGGCCTCCTCCGGCCCCGCTCCCACACCTCCGTGTCCTTCCTATGAAGTAATGAACCACCTGATTGGCAGCTTGGAAGCCATAAAAGCATGAAGCAAAGCGCAGAGAGCAGCAATTTGTACGTCTCAGTACGTGGATCTTGGAAAAGGAGTGCTAACTCACTGCTCTGCCTGAAGCTTCTCCTTTACGAGAGAAATCATCTCTGCTGGGAGCTCCACAGACCAGTGGGACAACCCGCGGTTGCCGCATGAATCACGCTGCCTCGTTAGGGAGATCTTAAGCAGAAAAATCATTGAAAACCATGCCACACTCTAAAAATGCGTATTTCAGAGGACAAGAAATTATTTCGCCCATACGCCTTTCCAAGGGGAACATCTAAGTTGGCCCAGTGAAGGAGAAACACCTTTCACGGGTGCTTTTATCTCTTCCTCCCATGACGGTTTTACGGAGGAGCAAACCAGCTGTCTTAAGACTTGACCCATAAGCAATCGAGTTAGAGGAGCCGTCCCTAAAATACCTTTACAGGACAGAAATAAAGCCCTTGAGGACAAGGGCTCCGCTCTCTGCTCTTCCACAGCGCCAGGAGACCATCGGGGCACCCGAACCGGCAAATTTTATCGCCCCGACCCCTGGGCTTTGCTTTTTACCTTTCCATTTCTTCTTTCACCACGGTGTACTGGGTTGACTGGCGGCTCGACCTCTGCTCCTGCACTTTCTCGCTGCCCTCCAGCTCCTGCTCCAAGGAGGAGCTGGTGCTGCCCTCCCTGCTGACATTGCTGCTCCTCCCGGGGCTGTTCTCCGTGGAAGCCCTCGGCGACTCCGTGTTCTGCTTCAGGGTCTGCAGCTTGGCCAGAGGGATGATATCGCAGTTCTGCGGCCGGTGCCACACCGTCCTCTGGGTGGTGGCATTGTAGTAGTAGAAGCGGGAGGTGTTGGGGTCGAAGAGCTCCCACCACTGGTTTTCATTGGTGCGTTTGATCCGCACCCCGGCGGGAGGGTCCCACACGCACTCCCCCGTGATGAGGTTGGCGTACATGCGCTCCCGCGTTCGAGGCTCGATGATTTCCACCCATTCCAGCCTGAAGGAGAAAGAAACCCAGAGAGAGAGTGAGAGACTTCAACCAGGTGATCTTTGAAGGTCCCTTCCAACCCAAACCATTCCACGACTCTATGATTCAAGGCTTGCGGCAGGCGCTGGGGAGGGACGATGGAGAAGAAGGGTGGCTTGGGTGGGGACACCGTCTCTTTCTTCCTCCCTACCAACGCCTGCAGCATTATTTCCATTAAATACAGCATTTGCAAAGAGCTTCAAGTGGTTTTTAGCTCCCAGGGGAAGTCCGAAAGCCAGATAAAACACCCACCCGCGTTACAGCACCCCAGTATTCGTCCCGCCTCGTGGCTCGAGTGCTGCGTCCAGTTTTGGGCCCTTCACCACAAAAAAGATATTGAGGTGCCGGAGCGTGTCCGGAGAAGGGCAACGNGGTCGCCATCCCTGGAGGGGTTGAAAAGATAGGTCAACGTGGTGCTGAGGGACATGGTTTAGTGGTGGCTTTTGTCAGTGTTGGGTTGATGGTTGGACTCGATGGCCTGAAAGGTCCCTTCCAACCTGGGCAATTCTACGATTCTGTGATTCTATTCCACCCCCAGCCCTCTGCGTTTTACAGTCCCAACTCTCCGAGGCATGGACCCTGTGGCTGCAGCGCGCTCGGCACGACGGCGGCAGCGAAAGGCAGGAAAAGGCGAGATATCGGGGGGGACAGAGCCCAGCTGGAGGCACCAACCTGGTGACAAACGTACTTCTGCAAGACCACCCTGCAGATCTGCTCTGCTGCCCAGACAACCAAACCCGGCAGCATTTGCCCCTGCGAGACTTGGAAGATGATGGCTTCAACCTCCTTCAGCCCAGCTGGGGCAGCGCTGCTCCCCGGCACAACACCCCTTCCCTCCGTCTCCACTTCAACACCGGGCAACGGCTCCAGTTCACCGGCAAACGCGTCCCACCGCCGGTGCCGTCCCCAAACCACCCACCCCGACAGACCTTGACTCAGCGATAACCACTGGCTGCACCAACGCCAAAACCCAACAGACCTGACCCAACAGACCCAACAGACCCGAAACCCAACAGACCCGACCGTGACCCAGGCTCCGTGTGGAGGAACAGAACAGAACGGCATGGGATGGGATGGGATGGAATGGAATGATGGAATCACAGAACGGTTTGGGTGGGAAGGGACCTTAAAGACCATTGACTCCAACCCCCCTGCCCTGGCCAGGGACACCTCCCACCAGCCCAGGTGGCTCCCAGCCCCGTCCAACCTGGCCTTGAACCCCTCCAGGGATGGGGCAGCCACAGCTTCTCTGGGCAACCTGGGCCAGGGGCTCACCCCCCTCACAGCAAAGAATTTTCTCCTTAGATCTCATCTCAATCTCCCCTCTTTCAATATGAAACCCTTCCCCCTCGTCCCGGGGCTCCCCTCCCTGCTCCAGAGTCCCTCCACGGCTTTCCCGGAGCCCCTGGAGGGACTGGAAGGGGCTGGAAGGTCTCCGCGGAGCCTTCTCTTCTCCAGGCTGAACCCCCTCAACTCTCTCAACTCTTCAGTGTGTGACTTTGTCTCATCAGGTCCAGTATCTGACCACCCTCCTGGTAAAAAAATGCTTCCTCATGTCCAGTCTAAACCTCCCCTGGAGCAGCTTTGAACCATTCCCAGGAGTCCTGTCGCCGGATTGCAGGGAGAAGAGCTCCCCTACATGCCGCTTGCTGCGCACCCTTGTTAAATTCGCAGTCTCACGTTGGTTTCTGCCTAGAGTATGGAGCTCATCGCTCCAATGCAGAGCAGAAAACGTGCTTTAACCTTCCTCCCATCGCCCCGTCCTCTGTTGAGCTGGCCTCGCTCAGAAACACAGCGAAGGGGGTTGTTGGAATCACAAAGCAGTCCACGGAGCTTCGAAACGCAAAAGAGGATTACAAGAAGTCGGAAACCCAAAGAACAGGCAATTTAAGTGATTTCCCCCCCCGCCCCTCCCCACCCCAGATTACGTCGAACACTGCAGGTGTCACCTTTTGCTAATCCGGAGGCTTTCGAGCAGCCGCGTCTTAATTCAGCTTCTTCATTGTTGCGTGGGCTTATGTGAAAAGGTACAAGGGCTGCCCGTATTAACGAAAATGTCTTATTTGGAATTTGTCTGCATTTGCACGTCTGGTAAGGAAGGTATAGAAATAGATAAGGAAAA